>CM038670.1:745332801-745675250 GCA_021605145.1 Aegilops bicornis | reverse complement strand
GTGGTAGTACTTCAGTCTGGCATTATTTATGGAAATGACAGGTGCACAAAGAAATATCATTTGCCTACAAATGAGAGAGATAGGTGCACAAGAGGCTAGATAATACAGGTGGGTCCTGGGTAGTTACGGAAGTGATTATATGTGCCAAAACAAAGCTAGGACCTAGCTTGTGAATCATTTAGCACGTCCGGGGTTACGTAACTTGTTTGAAGCATTGGAGGTCAAATGTTCACGACAAAACTGCATCTACAAGTCTCTGGCCAAGTCCACAAAATTCATGACAGCCAAGTCTGCTTTGAAATTCTTAGGTTTTGGGGCTAGACCATTTCCATGGGAACGCGACATTCGAATGTCCACGGACGGAAGCGACGATATAGCTCAGAGGTCACTCCGCCGGCCGTAAGCAAAGCATGGCGTCGCTACATTTTCTTGCCAACTAGAGCTTCAGTTTTCTAATCATCTTCAGCAAGTGGGAGTTGGAACCGATGAGCCAATGGTAGTAAGTCGCACCCCAGTTTCTTTCCGAAATCTGGTCTCTGGCCAAGTCCACAAATTTCATGACAGCCAAGTCTGTACTTTGAAATTCCAAGATTTCAGAGCGACCGTTTCCATGTGAACGAGACGTTTGAATGTCTACTTCCAGAAGCTCACAGGCCATTCCACATAAGGAAGCATCGCGTTATACTAAATGAATTTTCTGCACAACTTGGCAGCTTTCTTCTGTTTTCTAATCACGTGCTATGCGCCATCTTCAAAACAAGTTGGAGTTGTGTTGTATTCTTGCAGTCAAGATGCACGTATAGCGGACTTTATATTTCAGGGAATTCAACAAGTGCGTACAATTAAGCATTGTCGGTGTTACTAAAGAAGGGGGAAAGGTCAGTGTAGACCGAGCAAAGAAAAGGACGAGATTTCTTCAAAAACCAATTTTAATTCTCTATAAGTACCAGGAATCTCATAAAATGGTACAAATAATAGTCTTCGCGATTGGAATAATTAAAACCGTACAAATCTAAAATTTCCTAATTGACAAAAGCGGGCAACTTGTTTTGAGATCGCTAATCTATTATTGGAAGAAATACTAATCTATTACAGCAATCGGCATGTCATTCTCTGGCTGTTGTAATTTTTTATTTTATTTTTTGTTACAGAGGCACAATTTTGCCGACCGCGCTTCTCCAACCCATCGACGGTTCAAATGCGATCTTGCAAAACTAACCATGTGAAGAATTTGATTTTTCAGGGCGCACCCAAACCCTCCAAACCATGAAATCAATGGCGGGAGAGTCGACCCAAAGAGCCTTGTAAGCAGTGTTTAGTGAGTAGATCCCATCAATAGTGTACTTCCAAACAATGTCTTCGGCGGCGATTTTCGTCCCCGGTAGAGAACCTATCTCCCCTCCCCTCTTTTCCCCGATAGTCTCCGGCGGGCTGGTAGGCCTTGTCGACGGCGGGGGCGAGGGTTACTTAGGGATCATACCTGTAAGGGCATATTTGTAAGGGCATATTTATCCCTTAGGGGTTTTGGTGATTGATGACAATGCTTTTGCGGACTAATCGTGTGCCTTGAGTTTTTCAGACGCTTCATCACTAGGCACGAGACGATTCGGTGCCTCTCGAAGACTATTGAAGACGGCGTTGTTCTATGTTTCTCTTTGGTGGATTTGAGTCGTAGGAGAGCCGTACTATTAAGAGGGGGTCCGCGTCGGAAAGGTTCGGGTGAAATCAACACGTACACATGTCCTTCCTTTCCGTTGCACTTTGGAGCGTCTCTCGGTTATCCTAGTTGTGCTTAAACTGACGGCTATTGTTGTACTTGCGGTAGTACTGCTCTAGGGAGCGGTAGTACCGCAAGCACCTGCGGTAGTACCGCTGGGGGGGTCACGGTAGTACCGCTCCTCTGGAGCCTTAGTACCGTAGCTCCCAGGCCTAGTGCTGAACTGGTACGGTAGTAGGGGCGGATGTAATTTTTTACATCCGCGCCCACACGGTAGTACCGCATGTCATGCGCGGTAGTACCGTGGGTGGCCACGGTAGTACCGCTCCCCGAGTCGTAATATCGCGGGCCCTCATACCTAGTACCGCTGCGTCATGGTAGTAGGGCGGATGTAATTTTTACATCCGGCGCCTCAACAACGGTAATGCCAGCGCCTGCGTCTTGTAGTACCGCTGTCGGAGTTTTTTACCTTTGTTTCATTTTCGGCGGAAGTAGGCACGGATGTATTTTATTTCATACGCGCTCTTCGTAGGCTTCGACTTTCCTGCCTTGCGGTAGTACTGCAAGGGGGAGCGGTAGTACCGCACAAGCAGTAGTACTGCACTTAGTCAGGCTAGTCCCGGCCTCTGCTGCAACCGCGGAAGTACCGTGGTACTCCACGGTAGTACCGCGTGGCCTTGCGGTAGTACCGCGCTCCTGGAGCGGTAGTACCGCATGTCGCAGGCTGAACATGTGGATAACGGTTGGATCTCTTCCATGACCGTAAAAGGGGCGTCTCCTACCTCTAGTTGACCACCTCTTCGACCAGTAAGCTCCATTGTTGCTCCAAGCTCCATTTTCGCCCGATCTCTCTCCCTAGCCAATCAAACTTGTTGATTTGCTCGGGATTGGGTGACAAGGGCCCGATCTACACTTCCACCAAGAGATATTCGATTCCCCCCACTTATCCCTAGCGGATCTTGTTACTCTTGGGTGTTTGAGCACCCTAGACGGTTGAGGTCACCTCGAAGCCATACTCCATTGTGGTGAAGCTTCATGGTGTTGTTGGGAGTCTCCAAGTGTTGTGGAGATTGCCCCAACCTTGTTTGTAAAGGTTCGGTCACCGCCTTCAAGGGCACCAATAGTGGAATCATGGCATCTCGCATTGTGTGAGGGCGTGCGGAGATTACGGTGGCCCTAGTGGCTTCTTGGGGAGCATTGTGCCTCCACACCGCTCTAACGGAGACGTACTTCCCTTTAAAAGGAAGGAACTTCGGTAACACATCCTCGTCTTCACCGGCTCCACTCTTGGTTATTTCGTGCCTCTACTTTTGCAAGCTTACTTGTGTTGTATTTATGGCTTGCTTGTGTGCTAGTTGTCATCGCATCATATAGGTTGTCCACTTAATTGCATATCTAGGCAACCTATTTTTTCATAAGGTTTAAATTGTTAAAGAAAAGCTTAAAAATTGTTAGTTGCCTATTCACCCACCCCCCCCCCTCTAGTCAACCATATCAATCCTTTCAATTGGTATCAAAGACTCGTCTCTTTATTAAGGACTTTACCGTCCGAAGAGTATGGTTGACACCACAGACGGTGCGGAGGAGCACTCCGGTGTGAATCCTATCTCGCTCTACGGTCGATGGGGAACCTCGGTCTCTCGTGAGGAATTCAATGTGGCTCTAGACACATTGAAAGACTCCATGATGACCAAGGTTGAAAGCATGCTTACTAAATTTCTTGAAGGGCTTAAACTGTCCACCTCGCCGATGAAAGTGGGTGATCCCACTAACAAGGTGACGGATGCTACCTCCGACAAGGGGGAAGCTAACAGTGAAAAGAGTCCTTCTACTAGTGGTTGAAATGGCACCGGCATCTTTGCCCATGTGGAACCTCCAATTTATGGAGGACCGATTCCCTCTACTCATTTAAATCATGTCGGTCCTCCTCCTAAGATTGTGAAAAATGAGGATTTTGATTCTTGGGTGTATCATTTCAAGCGCCATTTAAAACGTGTGAATACTAACCTTTGGAGAATCATTGAAGAAGGTTTCTATCCACATGACCCAAACAACTTCACCCCTCGAGAAGCCGTGGATAATCAATTCAATGAGAGTGCTCTTCATCATCCAAGATGCAATCCTTCCCAAGATCTCCCTCACCTTCGACCTCATGCCATGGCCAAAGACGCGTGGCAATGCGTTGTGTCTCTATCGAGGAAGTGCTAGCATTCAACGCTCCAACTATGAAGTGGTACAAGATGAAGCCGATGAGTTTGGAATGAAAGAAGATGAAGAACCCCGTGAGCTCTTTCGAAGAGTGACCAAACTCGCGGTCTCACTACGAGATCATGGGAGGAATAACACGGATGACAATTGGATCAAGCGCAAGTTCCTCAAGGCCATGATGCCCTACAACAAGGCCATGTCCTCCGTAATTCGTCAAAGACCGAACTTCCACTCCATAACCTCAAGTGAAGTGTTGGATGAGTTCGTTGCAATGAGCATCTTGCACAAGACCGCCGACAATGCGGTGCTCCGTTCTCAAAGGGCAAAGAAGCCCAACCTTGCCTTGAAGGCCAAGGTTAGTGTGGAAGAAGAGGAAGAAGAAGAAAATGAGGAGAGCAACCCCGAAGACACGAAATATGATTATCATGAGCACATGGCTCTTGCCTCAAGATAATTTTGGAGCAAGAAGAATACAAGACCCAACTTCAACAAGAACAACTCAAGTGGCCTCAAGGGCAAGCAACGAGTTAGAATTGTTTCAACTGTGGCAATGTGAGCCATTTCGTTGCGGATTGTCCTTACGAGAAGCGGGAAGACAATGGTGGCAAGTTCATCCGAAAAGACAAGGCCAAGTCCTTCCCCAACAAGAACAACTTCACCAAGAAGACTCCTACTCATGGGTTGGTGGTTCAAGAAGAATACCGTGAGGATGACGATGATAATGAAGATAGTGAAGCAATGGCCATGGCATCCGCTGCCATTGCCACAACTCCCCGGCGTCTCTCTTCGATTCACCCAACGAGAACATCACCGCCAAGTGTCTCATGGCTAAAGCCACCAACAAGGTAACCCCCAACATCAAAACCACCATTATTCCTAATCCTTCTTCGACGGTTGGCTTTGATGATGGTAAAGGGTCTAATGAGGAGGTAAATGAATTTGGGTCCTTCATGAGTAAGCTCAAGGGCAAATCCAAGAAGCACTTCGTTGCTCTCTTGGAACAACTTGGTGAAGCCAATGACATGATCGAGGCTCACGAAGAAACCATCTCTAAGATGGAAGGTCATAGTCGTGACTATGCCGATGAGATATCGGATCTCTCTAATGCTCTTGAGGAAGAGCGTGGGCATCGCTTGGCTCTTGAGGAGTCACACAACGATGACCATGCCAAATTAAAGAAAGATCTTGATCATGCTATTGTTGTGTCTCGTACTAACCCGTAGAAGGCTAAACTTGGGGTTGATCATGCTAGACTCAAGGAGGAGTTTGATGTACTTGACAAGGCCCATAAGGTCTTGAAAGGTGCTCATGCAAACCTCAAGGAGTCTCATGCTCAACTCCAAGTTAATCTAACCAAGGAAAAGGCCACATTTCCTCACATGGTCTTAATTGATAATGCAAATGCTACTAACCCGTGTTGTGAGCATGTGCATCTTGTGGAGGAGAATGCCAAGTTGAAGGAACAACTCGAGAAAGGTCTTGTGTCATGCATACAAGGTGAGAAGAACCTAAATGACCTTTTGAGCAATCAAAAGGAAGTTGTGGGCAAGGAGGGAGTTGGGTTCTCACCCAAGTCCAAGAACAAGAAGAAGAACGAGAAGAAGAATAACAAGACCAAACGACCTCCCCCGCTTAAGCAAACTTTTGTGAAGGAGGGAGAGGGTGCTCCTAAGGAGAAGAAGAACAATGCAAAGAGTGGTGATGCCAAAAGGGGCAAAGCCATCTCTCCCAACAAAGCCGGCGACTTTAACCCCTCTTATGTGTTGTGCCGTGCTAGTGATGGGCATGTCTATGCTAAATTTGTTGGTTCTTCTTATGAGTACATTGAATGGTCTATTTGGGTTCCTAAGACCCTCGTTACTAACATCAAAGGACCCATTACTAAATGGGTACCTAAACCAAGCATTGATCTCTTGTAGGTGTTTGCTTCCGGTGGGGGATCATGGTTGCTCGATAGTGGAGCAACAAATCATATGACCGGGAGCAAGGACTTGGTGGTGGATGTGCAAAAGATCCCATCTATGCCCACCAATGTTGAGTGGGGTGATGCCTCACATTCTAAGGTATTGGGTCTTGGCAAGGTTGTCATTTCTCATGATCTAACGATCAAGAAAGTCATGCTTGTTGAGTCCCTTGCATAAAATTTACTTTCCGTTCGTCAACTTGCACTCATGGGCTTTGCCACTTTCTTTGACATTGGTACCGTGGCCCTCTTGTGGAGCAAGACTCTTAAAGTAGCCTTTGTTGGGCATGTCGAGAACGGTCTCTATGTGATAAACTTTTCGGAGCGACCCACTAAGACCGCGACATGGCTAATGGCTAAAGTTGACGTGGGATGGCTTTGGCATCGCCGTTTAGCCCACGTCAATATGAGATCTTTGAAAAGTCTTCTCAAGGGGGACCATGTCCGTGGACTAACAAATGTTAGTTTTGCCAAAGATCGTGCTTGCAGTGCTTGTATCGAAGGAAAGCTTCATGAGACGGCTCACCCTCCCACGACTATCATCTACTCGAAGAGACCCTTGGAGCTCCTGCACATGGACCTCTTCGGCCTCCATCCTTTGATAGTCTTGGTGTTAGAAAGTTTTGCTTGGTGTTTGTGGATGATTATTCAAGATACACTTGGGTATACTTCTTCAAGAGGAAGAGTGAGACTCAACAAACCGTCATCGACTTTGCAAATGAAGCTCAACTTCAACATAATGCAAAGATCTTGACAATAAGAAGTGACAACGGCACCGAGTTCAAGAACTACACCTTGGATGAGTTTCTTAGTGATGAGGGGATCAAGCATCAATATTCTGCACCAGATACCCCTCAACAAAATGGTGTTGCGGAGAGGAAGAACCGGACGTTGATGGATGTGGCAAGGACCATGATGGCGGAGTTCAAATCTCCATACAACTTTTGGGCCGAAGCCATCAACACTGCATGTCATGCATACAATCGGCTCTATCTCCGCAAAGGCTTGAACAAGACTCCTTATGAGATACTCACCGGAAACAACCCAATCTCAAGTACTTCCGGGTGTTCGGGTGTAAGTGTTTCATTCTCAAGAAAGGTGTTCGTTTGTCTAAATTTGAGGCTAGAGCTTATGAGGGCATATTTGTTGGTTATGCTACAAACTCTCATGCTTACCGTGTTATCAACAAGTCCACCGGACTCATTGAGGAGACGTGTAACGTGGAGTTTGACGAAAATAACGTCTCCCAAGTGGAGCAAAGTGGTACTTGTGATGTAGGTGATGAAATTCCTCCCCAAGCCATAAGAAGAATGGGTATTGGTCATATTCTACCCATTGATGAACCCCTTGTGGCCGAAGGAGAAGTACAATGCTCCACTCAAGTGGAGCCATCACCTACTCAAGACCCACACGCCCAAGAACAAAGTGAAGGCCCTCAACCTCGTGAACAAGATCAAGGGCAAGATCAATCTCAAGATGGTGGTGAACCTCCAAATGATGCCCAAGGTCAAGTTCTTCCCCTCGAGCAAGTTCAAGTTCATGAGCAAGCACAAGATCAAGAACAAGCTCAAGGCGGCGCTCAAGATAATCAAAACAACCCTCCTCCTTCCACATCCGAGGAGGAATTAGAGCGTCGTGCCGCGAAGATTGCTTCCAAGCTCACCACCAAAGGCCATCTCATGGAGAATGTGGTTGGAAGCCTAAGAAAGGGGTAAGCACTTTCAGAGACAATTAGCAAACTATTGTGAACATCACGCGTTTGTCTCTTGTGTTGAACCCCAAAAGGTCTATGAGGCGCTCGAAGACTCGGATTGGCTCAATGTCATGCATGAAGAACTCAACAACTTCGAGTACAACAAGGTGTGGAGATTGGTGCCAAGGCCATCAGGGGACCACAATGTCATTGGAACCAAGTGGATTTTCAAGAACTAGCAAGATGCTCATGGGAACATCATTCGCAACAAGGCAAGATTGGTAGCACAAGGCTACTCCCAAGTCAAGGGTATCGACTACGGTGAAACCTTTGCTCCCGTTGCTCGCCTTGAATCCATTCGTTTGTTGATTGCTTATGCTTCCCATCACAACTTTAATTTGCAACAAATGGATATGAAAAGTGCTTTTCTTAATGTTCCTATTATTGAGTTGGTCTATGTCAAGCAAGCCCCCGGGTTCGAGGACCCCTACTTCCCGGATCATGTGTATCAACTCGATAAGGCACTCTATAACAAGCCCCACGTGTGTGGTATGACCACCTTACCGAGTTGTTACAAGATCGTGGATTTGAGGTGGGGCAAATCGATCCCACTCTTTTTACTAAGAAGGTCAAAGGGGAGTTGTTTGTATGCCAACTATATGTTGATGATATTATCTTTGGTTCCCCTAACAAAGCTTTCAATGAGGAATTTGCCGCTCTCATGACCTCCAAGTTCAAGATGTCTTCGATGGGAGAGTTGAAGTTTTTCCTTGGTTTTGATATCAAACAAAGAAGAGAAGGAATCTTCATCAACCAAGCCAAATATACTCAAGACATGCTAAAAAGATTCAAGCTAAGTGATGTCAAGCCGGCTTCTACTGCAATGCCTACCAAGTGCAAACTTGACATTGATCCCAATGGTAAAGCGGTGGATCAAAAGGTATATCGCTCCATGATTGGCTCCTTGCTTTACCTTTGTGCATCTAGACCGGATATCATGTTGAGTGTGGGAATGTGTGCACGGTTTCAAGCCGCACCGAAGGAAAGTCACTATGTGGCGGTCAAGCGAATCTTTCGATATTTGGCTCATACCCCAAACTTTGGCTTATGGTATCCAAGAGGGGCAAATTTCAAGCTTGAAGGATATACGGATTCCGATTGGGCAGGAGACAAAGTGGATAGGAAGTCCACCTCCGGAAGGTGCCAATTTCTTGGTTGCTCTTTGGTGATTTGGTCTTCTAAGAAGCAAAGTTGTGTCTCTCTCTTGTCCACCGAAGCGGAATATGTGGCGGCCGGTAGTAGTTGTGCACAACTCTTATGGATGAGGCAAACTATAAAGGAGTATGGTGTCACTTGTGACAAAGTGCCTCTTTTGTGTGATAATGAAAGTGCCATCAAGATTTCTCTCAACCCGGTGCAACACTTCAAGACGAAGCATATTGAGATTCGGTATCACTTCATCCGGGATCACATTAGGCGAGGGGAGATCGAGCTCAAGTATGTCAACACTCATGATAACCTTGCAGATATTTTCATGAAGCCCTTGGATGAAGCAAGATTTCGCGAGTTAAGGCATGAGCTAAATATCATTGATTCGAGCAATGTGACTTGAACCCTTGCACCCCTCACCACACTCAACTTGTTGTCTAGTTTAGGTGTAGGCATGGACATAGGGGGAGTGTTGTTCTCTCAATGAACTTTCCCTCCCCCATTATGCATAAATAGATCAACTCTTTCACATTAGCCAATTTTGATGGTATTTGTGCTTCAAAGACGAGTTTTGGTCATGGGCCCAAGGATAATTCTTTGCGGTGCCGTACCATCTAACTCAAACATAGGTGGCTCCGGCCACCGCCCTCTCCTTTTGAGAGGTTGTGTCGCATGGTGGTTTCTTGTTGTCTTTCTGCCTTTGGTTTGTGTGTGTTCCTGTGGTATCCTTTTTGTGAAGAGTTTCCTTGCAAAGACCTTCTTCTCGTGTTGAAACCTGTTGTGTCTTGAGCTCACGGTACTATCAGCCAGCCACGGTACTCATCAAGAGCCACCACGGTACTACTGGCGTGTGGGGAGCACGGTATTATCAGCCCCACGCCGCGCAGTAATTTTTATCGCCGCTGGGTGAGCGGTACTACCGCCACGGTGCGGTATTTTCCGCCCGAGCGGTACTACCGCGATGATATGCGGTACTACCGCGCCGGCATGGGCGCGTGGGGATAAGGACGGGCAGGGGGAGTTCTAACTCCCCCATACCCATTCACTGTCCCCCCCACCCACGCCGCCTCTCTCTCTCCCACGCTCAAGAACGGAGCCGGCGTTCGTCGCCGGATCTCCTCCTCCAGCTGCCCTCCCGTGATTCCGTCCGGTGGGATCTTTCCCCACCACGTGCTCTTGCTATGGACCAAGGTTTTTCCCCAACCTATTCTCGTTTTGTTGAGTTCTTTGCCTCTAGGTTTTTGGGGGAGACTTGTGTGTTCTAGAAATTCTTAGGCTATTTCTATGCAAGAGTAGGATGAAGGAGAGTAGCCTTGCGTAGGAATTATACTTATTTTTTGTCCTGTGCTAGATTTGATCACTGTAGCGCCGCCGTGGTTTCGCGGTTCTTTTCAGATTCGAACTGACGTTTGGATCTGACGCTATGATACTACATTCCGTCTGGCGCTGCGGTACTACCGCTAGTCCGTACTATCATCTACCGCGCTGGGTACTACCATCAAGCACTAAAACTTTACTACCGCTCCAATCACGGTACTACCATGACCTCGCACGGTACTACCGCGACCTGGAGCGGTACTAATATTTAGTACCGCAGGCTCTGGTAGTACTACCGTGGCTCACATCTATCTCATGGCAACTTTCACGTATACTTTCTATGTGTTTCTTGTGCTTTGCCGTGGTCTTCGCATTGATCCTCTTTGCGTTTCGTTGGTGTTTTGTGTTTGTGTCTCAGGTGGTGGCTCTCGCCATTCCAATACCAGTCGTGACACTGGCTCCAAGCGTCTGCGCAACCCAGGTGAAGCACCAGAGGGCTCCTCTGCCCCCAAGCGCCATGTCAAGACATCAGCTAGCAAGAACAAGGAGCCCGCTAAGGGCATGGACGAGATACCCCAATCTGAGTACGTCCGTCTCAGGCAACTCCACCCGTATGTGAACCCTCTTTCTTCTGTCAAAGGTTGTGAGCTATTTTGGAACAAGCAACAGACTCTCGTCTATCTGGATGTCAACAAAAACAAGCAGAATACCTACGTGGATGTGAAATGGATTGAAATGCATCACATGAGGAAGGACAAGTTCCGTGAGTACTTTGGAGAGGCTCTGGACTTGGTGGAGCAGTTTGGTATTGAGCATGTGATATCCTTTCACCTTGACTATGACCCTGAGCTTATCTGTCAATTCTTTGCCTCAGTATACTTTCACTCTGATGAGGAGCCGAGGATGACCTGGATGACCAATGGCCGTAAGCTGACTGCTACCTGGAAGGAGTTCATGGATTTGCTCCAGGTTCCTGATGACGGGCTCAACACTCCCGTGGGTGTTCGCCCCCATGCAAATTCTGAGTCTGCCAACAAGGACAATCTTCAGCCATACTATGTTGAGAAGGCGCTTCCCAATGGCAAGACGGGGTTTGTGCTCAACTCTTTTCTGGATATCATGTATCGCATCTTCCGCAACTGCTTGTTCCCTCGCATTGGTGACAAGGACAAGGTTCATGCCTATATGATGGATATGATGCTCATTTGCGAGGAGGCTCGTTTGTCTCAGACTCAGCCACTTTATATCTCACACATCATGTGGTGTGAGCTTCGGTTTGCGGTGTTCAACCACAAGGTGCCTATCTATGGGCCCTATCTGTTTCTGCTGATCTCGAAGACTTGGGAGAAGATGTTCCCTGGTGAGGAGTTCCTTGCTCCAGACTGGATTCGCCATGATCCCATCTGTCTCCGTGTCGAGCCCAACTGGGCCGACACTACTACTCGTGCTGAGGCGTCTGCTGCTAGGGCTGCTGCTGATGAGGAGGATGCTGGCGTTGAGGATGTTGTTGAGGGTCGTGCTGCTAGGCCTTCCCAGAGTTCCTCTATGCCTTCGTGGGCCAAGAAGCTGAAGGACAAGATGAAGACTCTTTTCTGCATGCAAGCCAAGGGGCGTCTGAGGACTCACGTGGCATCTAAGGAGAGTCGCCGCCGGGACAAGAAAATCTTGCAGCTGTATAACGAGGACGTGTCTGGTGGTTCTGAGGATCACATCACTCCAGAGGCCGAGTGGATGGAGAAGCAAGGCTATAGGTGGACTGATTCTGAGGAGGACGTCGAGGAGACCATCCCTGCTGCCGAGGAGTCCGACAGAGAGGGTTGGGATGAGTTCCCTGCTTGAGCCACCTCTTGTGTGTAGGTGTCCTCTCTGCCTTTTTGGCGTCTCGATGCCAAAGGGGAGAGAGTGTAGGATTTCTTGAGTCGTGTGTTTGCTGCTTTCGTTCTCGTTTGAACCTCATTTGAACCTCGTTTCAGCTTGCTTTTTCTTCATATGGTGTAAGACTTATGCACTCTATCTATCTTAGCGAGCTTGTGATATATTGTGCTACCTTTGTGCTATGCTCTGCTTAGATGTTAGTTATCGTGCCTTTGTCTCTAAAATATAAGGGGGTGTTGATCCTAGTTTGTGTGCTATGCAGTCCAAAGCATCCATCCAGATTGCACACATCTAGGGGGAGCCCGTCTATATTCTAGAGAGGAGGGATTTGCCTTTGCCCTATATTATCTCATCTATGTGCAAATCCCGTATTGTCATCAATCCACCAAAAAGGGGGAGATTGTAAGGGCATATTTGTCCCTTAGGTGTTTTGGTGATTGATGACAATGCTTTTGCGGACTAATCATGTGCCTTGAGTTTCTCAGACGCTTCATCACTAGGCATGAGACGATTCGGTGCCCCTCGAAGACTATTGAAGACGCCGTTGTTCTACGTTTCTCTTTGGTGGATTTGAGTCATAGGAGAGCCGTACTATTAAGAGGGGGTCCGCGTCGGAAAGGTTCGGGTGGAATCAACACGTACACATGTCCTTCCTTTCCGTTGCACTTTGGAGCGTCTCTCCGTTACCCTAGTTGTGCTTAAACTTACAGCTATTGCTATACTTGTGGTAGTACTGCTCTATGGAGCGGTAGTACCCATAAGCACCATGATAGTACCGCCGGGGTCACGTAGTACCGCTCCTCTGGAGCCTTAGTACCGTAGCTCCTGTGCCTAGTGCTGCTCCGCACGGTAGTAGGGGTGGATGTAATTTTTTACATCCGGCGCCCACGCCGGTAATCAAGACGCTGGCGTCATCTTGTAGTAATCAGCGGGTGGCCGGTAGTACCGCTCCCCTGAGTCGTAATACCGCGGGCCCTCATACCTAGTACCGCTGCGTCATGCAAGAGGAGCAGATGTAATTTTTACATCCGTTCTCAATGGTAGTACCGGCGCCTCGTCGCCGGTAATCTGCGTCGAAGTTTTTACCTTGTTTCATTTTCAGCGGAAGTAGGCACGGATGTATTTTATTTCATCCACGCTCTTCGTAGGCTTCGACTTTCCTGCCTTGCGGTAGTACCGCAAGGGGGAGCGATAGTACTGCACTCAGTCAGGCTAGTCCCGGCCTCTGCTGCTGCCGCGGAAGTACCGTGGTCCTCCACGGTAGTACCGCGTGGCCTTGCGGTAGTACCGCGCTCCTGGAGCGGTAGTACCGCATGTCGCAGGCTGAACATGTGGATAACGGTTGGATCTCTTCCATGACTATAAAAGGGGCGTCTCCTACCTCTAGTTGACCACCTCTTCCACCTCTAAGCTCCATTGTTGCTCCAAGCTCCATTTTCGCCCGATCTCTCTCCCTAGCCAATCAAACTTGTTGATTTGCTTGGGATTGGGTGACAAGGGCCCGATCTACACTTCCACCAAGAGATATTCGATTCCCCCCACTTATCCCTAGCGGATCTTGTTACTCTTGGGTGTTTGAGCACCCTAGACGGTTGAGGTCACCTCGAAGCCATACTCCATTGTGGTGAAGCTTCGTGGTGTTGTTGGGAGCCTCCAAGTGTTGTGGAGATTGCCCCAACCTTATTTGTAAAGGTTCGGTTGCCGCCTTCAAGGGCACCAATAGTGGAATCACGGCATCTCGCATTGTGTGAGGGCGTGAGGAGATTACGGTGGCCCTAGTGGCTTCTTGGGGAGCATTGTGCCTCCACACCGCTCCCGACGGAGACGTACTTCCCTTTAAAAGGAAGGAACTTCGGTAACACATCCTCGTCTTCACCGGCTCCACTCTTGGTTATTTCGTGCCTCTACTTTTGCAAGCTTACTTGTGTTGTGTTTATTGCTTGCTTGTGTGCTAGTTATCATTGCATCATATAGGTTGTCCACTTAGTTGCATATCTAGACAACCTATTTTGTAGCAAGATTTAAATTGTTAAACAAATGCTTAAAAATTGTTAGTTGCCTATTCACCCCCCCCCTCTAGTCAACAATATCGATCCTTTCAATACCGCTCGCGGAAAATACCTCGGGCGAGAGACTCATGGGTGATCAATGTTTTAAATAGCATGCTATTGCCAAATAGCGGCGGACCTCAAAATTAGCTATAGCGGGCTATAGCTGGCTATAGCGGGCTATTTGTACATGGGACCATTTTGCGGCACCCTGCTGAAAAGGCTATATAGCGGAGCTATAGCCGGCTATTTAAAAGTTTGTGGGTGATACAGCTTCAGGATTGGGCACCTCTGCCTCTGATCTAGAGGAGATGATGGAAGAGCTGGGATTGAAGGAAGACGATCTTGAGGACGTCGTGATCGAAGATGAGGAACTTCCGGTGGAGGCAACCCATTGGATGGCAATTGCTAGGGTTCATACGGAGAAACCATATAGCCAATACTGGTTCTTTAGAAACATGAAGGCTGCATGGGATTTGGCGAAAGAGGTGAAGATCAGACCACTTGAGGATAACCTGTACAAGATGCAGTTTGGGTGCCTTGGCGACTGGGAACGGGTGATGGAGGATGGACCATGGACCCTCAAGGGGAAAGCTGTCGTTCTGGCGCACTATGATGGCTTCACTAAACCTTCGTCAATAGAGCTTAACCCAGTCCAACCCTCTTGATGGAAACAATGATGAGGATACCACTAACTATATCTTTGATGTGGCAATGGCTGAGGCAGACAAGAACAGACAGAGAGGGGCTGCGGCAGGGGACCCAAAATCATCATCAACATCGACAGCCGTCAACAGTACTGCTAGCAAGCTTTTGGTGTTACCTTCTTCAGAAATCCCGCCAAGTCCTTCATCAGTGCAAGAGCCGAAGAGGAACAAGGCAAGCTCGAACACAACCGACAAGAACAAGGAAATAATGAAGTGGCGACCAAAAACCTTGATGCGCGTTTGGCGGGCTCCCAAGGGGGGCTGGGCCTAGCGCAATGAGTCTCCACAAATAGAGGGATCTAGAGTCGAGAATATGTGTGGTTCTTTAGGCTATAATAAGAGTTTTGCTGTTAGCAGTTCGGGAAGAAGTGGCGGATTAGGAATTTTCTGGAATGAAGAAATAAAGCTTGAGATTGTTGGGTATTCTCAGTATCACATTGATGCAGTCATTAACGAACTTCTGGATGTTAAAACTAGGGTTACCTTCGTCTATGGAGAAGCCCAAGTGAATGAAAGATACAAGACCTGGGACACACTTAAGGAAATCGTAGGCTCCAACGATATACAATGGCTAGTCTTAGACGATTTCAATGAGGTGCTTCATGCACATCAACACGACGGAGTGGGAAATAGGAGCCAGACACAGATGGATACTTTCAGGGATGTGCTGGACACATGGGGCCTATCGGATATAGGATACATTGGCTTGGACTGGACCTTTGAACGGAAAGTTACTGGATGGACGTACACAAAAGTGAGGCTGGACAGAGGTGTGGCGAACCCAGCCTGGACTATTGCCTTCCCCATAGCAAGTTTGGAACACAAAGCAGCGGCAGCAAGTGATCACATCCCAATCTACGTGAAGTACGTGCATGAGGCTGCATGCAAGCCGGTCCTGCGCTCTTTAAAATACGAGCTGGCGTGGGAGAGAGACCCAGGGCTGGTTCCACTTGTGAACTCTGCATGGGCGAATGCGGCTGGAGATTCCATAAGCGACAAGCTCAAGTCTCTATCGGCTGATTTTTGTCCGGATGGGACAGAACGCACTTTGGCAACATGCGGCGCGAGATCCAAAAACTGCAGAGAGAGCTACAGGAGATACGGGAGAATCCAAGCGAAACCGGTCCAACGCATGTGAAAATAAAAATTATTGATAGATTAACCGAATTGTTTCACAGAGAGGAAATACTTTGGAGGCAGCGTGCTCGCATGGAATGGCTGATACATGGGGATAAGAACACATATCTCTTTCACCTACGGGCCAGCCGCCGGAGGAGGAAAATCAAATAAAAACCCTTCAAAAAGAGGATGTGCAAGTAACCGAGAATCTGACTGAGATGGAGAACTTGACCACGACATTTTACCAGCAGCTGTATACATCAGAGGGAGTCCATGACATGGCGCAGGTTCTAGACACAGTCCTGACCAAAGTCACACAAAGTATGAACAAGATGCTAAATGCCCCGTACAGTCAGAAAGAAGTTAAAACAACCCTTTTTCAGATGTATCCTACCAAGGCGCCTGGACTTTTTTCAACACCCACTACTAGAAAAACCCCTACTAATGGCGCACCTAGTATGGCTATTAATGGCGCATCTGTGGTGCGCCATTAATAGCACGCCATTAGTAATTTTTACTAATGGCGCACCACCGCGTCGCTATTAAGATTCTGGTATACTAATGGCGCATCGTAGTGCGCCATTAGTATAGCCCATGGTGCGCCATTAGTATCTAGTATACTAATGGCGCACTACATAGAGGTGCGCCATTAGTATTCTGGTATACTAATGGCGCACCACAGAAGTGCGCCATTAGTAACATTTTTTTCAACATTTTTTAAATTTTTTTAATTTTTCTTAATCTCAGTTCACTATGGCTTAATCTCGGGTCAATATGCTTAATCTCGTGTCAAATCGCACTCCGTGGTCAAACTTCCCGAAAGGTCACCCATCCTCACACTACTCCAGCCCAAGCACGCTTAACTTCGTAGTTCTATCCAACCCCAAAGAATAGCTCACTTCACGGGCACTTGTTGATATATCTAGCATATCAATCCTGTTATACCTTATTGATGTCTAGGACTTTGTTCATGTTAATGACTATTATGAAATTTTGAAAAATATTTCAAACTTCTCGATCATATTACGTATCATTTTTTGAAAAAAAAAATAAAAAAAAATTTGAAATTAGTAATTTTTTTCTGTTACTAGTGGCGCACCACATCCACGGTGCGCCACTAGTAAGTTTGAAATTTTTTGAATTTTTTTGCCGCTAGATCTTGAAAGCCCCGTAACTTTTTTTCTGTTAGGTTTTTGGGGATTTTGTAAATTTTTAACGGGTTCCCCAGTTAAATCCGGATGTAACTTTTCGAGTAGATGATTTTTCATATAAAAACTTTTTTCATCCGAAAGTTAGTATGCAAAAGTTATGCCCATTTTTACAAATTCTCGAGAGATTTTGCAAATGAAGTCGAAATTCATATTTGCAAATTTTCCCAACAACTAGGCCACGTATCACATGGGAAACTTATTTTCTTTTATTTTTTTGACATTTTCATCATTTTCTTTTATTTTTTAAACCGAAAAGGCGATCCACCATGGGGGGAGGTGCATTCGGTGGAAGGTGGCCAAGTTACTAATGGCGCACCGTGGGAGTGGTGCCATTAGTAGTTGAACTAGTAATGGCGCACCACCCCACGCCATTAGTAACTTGTTCACCTTCCACCTTCCACTGCACGTCGTCGGTGGAAGGTGGCCAAGTTACTAATGGCGCACCGTGGGTGGTGCGCCATTACTAAGTTCAACTGACTAATGGCGCACCACTCCCACGGTGCGCCATTAGTAATTTGAAAAAAATAAAAAAATGATATTTTTTGATTTTTTTAAACTTATAATGGCGCACCGGTGGAAAGTGCGCCATTACTAGTTAAAATTAGTAATGGCGCACCACCCAAGGTGCGCCATTAGTAACAAAATTTTTTATTTATTTTTTACATTTTTTCAAAACTACTAATGGCGCCTGACGGATGTGGTGCGCCATTACTATGTCAATTAGTAATGGCGCACTATGCACCGTGCGCCATTAGTAACAAAATTTTTTATGTTTTTTTTCCAAACTACTAATGGCGCACCACACACCAGGTGCGCTATTAGTAATATATTACTAATGGCGCACCGAGACATGGTGCGCCATTAGAATATAGTAATGGCGCACCACATCACAGGTGCGCCATTAGTAGTCATTCCATCTATAGCCCTTTTTGTAGTAGTGACCATTGGGAAACATGTGGTGATGATGTGACTAAGGCAATTCTGAGGATTATAGAAGGCACAGAGTCAGCACGATGTATAAATGAAACTGTTTTGGTTCTTATACCCAAGGTAAAAGATGCAACACATTTGTCTCAATTCTGTCCTATCAGTTTGTCCAATGTGTTATATAAAATTGCTTCGAAGGTGATATCTAACAAACTGAAAGTAATTCTGCCTGACATAATATCAGAAAAGCAGTCTGCTTTTGTTCCAGGGAGAATGATCACAGACAATATCATCACAGCCTATAAATGTTTGCATTTTATGAAACGGAACAAGGCTAAGAAAAACCAATCATGTGCCCTCAAGCTTGACATGATGAAAGCGCACGACAGGGTGGAATGGTCTTATCTTAAGGCAATTATGATAAAGTTGGGTTTCAATGATCGGTGGGTTGACATTGTTATGAGCCTTGTAACCACGATCAAATTCTCGGTGTTGTTTAATGGAAAGAAGTTACAACAATTCGAACCTTCAAGAGGAATCAGACAAGGGGATCCAATATCTCCATACTTGTTCTTGATAGCAGCAGAGGGCCTTTCGTGCCTCCTAAAATCAATAAGTGAGTCATCCAATCTGCATGGTCTACAGATGGCACCTTCGACACCCCCGATAAACCATCTCCTGTTCGCAGATGACAGCCTGTTGTTTTTCAAGGCAAACGGTGTGGAAGCTAATGAGATGTACCATGTTCTGGATACGTATTGTCAGGCAACCCGGCAACGCATCAACTATTCAAAATCATCCATCTATTTCAGTAAGGGAGTGCCAGACTCGGTCAGACAGGAGATAAAAGATACACTCAATGTACCCAATGAAACTCTTAATGAAAAGTACTTGGGGATGCCATCTGATATTGGGAGTTCGAAGAATGGTGCTTTTAAGTACCTAAAAGACCGGCTATGGAGCAAGGTTCAGGGATGGATTGAGCATAAAATGTCTACGGCAAGAAAGGATGTTCTTGTTAAATCTGTTGCACAGGCTGTACCGGTTTTTTCCATGTCGTTCTTCAAGCTTTCGAG
Source organism: Aegilops bicornis (assembly GCA_021605145.1). Classification (NCBI taxonomy): domain Eukaryota; kingdom Viridiplantae; phylum Streptophyta; class Magnoliopsida; order Poales; family Poaceae; genus Aegilops; species Aegilops bicornis. The sequence goes on along the minus strand of CM038670.1, from coordinate 745,656,180 downwards.
GGGCTATGTGAACATTTAAACATGCCGATAAGGAAATTCTGGTGGGGGAGCAAAGATGGTAAAAGGAAGCCGCATTGGGTCTCTTGGAAGACCATGAATCAACCCAAGAGCATGGGGGGTCTAGGTTTCAAGGATTTTGAACTTTTCAACCTAGCCGTGTTGGTTAGGCAAGCATGGCGTTTGCTCCAATACCCTGATACTCTCTGCGCTTGAATCCTCAAGAGCTCTACTACCCTAACTCTGATATCCTCCAAGCGGAACTAGGGGGGCATCCGAGCCAGGTATGGCGAGCTATGGTGGAGGGGAGGGACACCTTAAAGCAAGGTCTGATACGACATATTGGTAACGGCGAATCCACATTTATCTGGTATCACAACTGGCTGCTAAGGGAGGAGTTCCTTCGGCCTTCTGGTTGCCGAGTACAGAACCCGCCGACTAGGGTCTCGGAGCTGATTATTAGTGCCACTGCATCATGGGACAGAGAACGTGTTCAGGCGACCTTTCTGCAGATGGAGACGCAGATATCATTCTTGGCATACCACTCTGTACACGCTACTTACCTGACTTTTGGTCTTGCCACTATGAGAAACATGGGTCTTTCACTGTAAAATCAGCGTATAGAATGCTTGTTGCCACCGAACGGAGAAGAGAGGCGTGGCTAGAAGGAGAAGCTGGCCCATCAAACGCAAGAGCAGAAGAGGGAGCATGGAAAACCCTTTGGAAAATAGCAGTCCCGGGCAAAATCCATATGCTTCTTTGGAGACTCTCAAAACACTCACTGCCAACCAACGATGTAAGAGCCCACCGTCATATGGCGGACTCAAGCACCTGTGGTTATGCGGAGCCTTGGATTCGTGGCGGCACTCACTTCTAGAATGCACATCATCTAGAAGTGTTTGGGCGCTTGCTGTTGAAGAAATTACACATAAAATCACGTCAAACACTGAACCAAAAGCGAAACACCGGCTGTTTACGGTGATGAGGCTGTTATCACATGATCAATTTATCACCATGGCAGTCACGCTTTGGTCTATCTGGCACGCACGGAGGAAGGCCATCCATGAAGCAATATTCCAGAGCCCTCAGGCGACTCACAGCTTCATCGACAGATATTTACAAGATCTTGCTATCATCAGCGGTAAAGAGCAAAACCAGAACAGTAGCACTCCGGTACCCCAGTTGGGCCAGCCAAGACCGAAGAAGCCACTGCAGGGTTATCATAAGATACATGTTGATGCAGGTGTGCGTGCAAGAAGAGGAGGTTCTGCGGTGGCCGTTTGCAGGGACGAGGGGGGAAACTATGTGGGAAGCTCAGCTCTTGTAATTGAAGGAGTCTGTGACCCCCCCCCCCCCCCCACACACACACACACACTTGAAGCTATCGCATGCCGCGAAGCCCTTTCTCTTGCAGAAGATCTGGGCATTCAGCAGTTCATTGTTGCATCGGATTGCTAGCAGGTCGTCCTAGACATCACCAGGCGGGCACGAAGTGTCTATAGTGCAGTCATAACTCATAAGTGAGATTCAACATCAAAGCATCTACTTTTTCTGTATTTTCTTATTTGAAAGCCGTGCTGTTAACTATTAAGCACATCGTTTAGCTAAGTTTTATCTTTCTAGAGGTCCGGGTCGTCACATCTGGTTTGGTGTTCCCCACGACCAAAGATGTATCCCGCTTCAGGTGGACTTCGATGAATAAATCAGGTCTTTACCCTAAAAAAAAGATGTTCTAATGATCATTAATCGGGTGGAAGCTAGCGACCGGGCGATGGAATTTGAAAACACGGCTAGGGCTTCCCGGCTAGGACGCTGACGATTGGCGTGTCGGGAAGATTCCCGGTGGCTATCCCCATCCCCATCGGTGAGCGTACGTTGACGCGCGCCGCGGCGTGTCCATCGTCGCCCCTCCTACGTCACGCCGATCCGCAACTTTGCGACTTGGCAGCGTCTCTCTAGCTCTCTAGCTAGCTACTAGCTCGCAAGCAGGCTCAGATTCTCCTCGTGTGGTAGTATCACGCGCGTATTTCGTTTCTTCACGTTGCTGCGCCTTACTCGCACCGTCGTCTACCGCGGCGACGTCAGCCGGCGTGATGAGTTTCGTCCATGCATGGGCAGCAGCACGACCAACGGAAAGAGGACAGCATTGCGGTGCAAGAAAGATACTACACTCGCCGACCACCAGTGTTTGAATTGAACGGTGGTGGTTTCGTCGTACTAGCAAGGAGTAGTAGTGGTGGTAATCAGATAGATTATCAGATCGTTTAATCAAGTGACCGGTGCAGTAGGATCTTGTCCAAGTGACGGGTGAAAACCAACTCGTCATTTCACATTCCTTTCACAGGGGAGAAAACGGGGCGGCATCTTCGTCTTCGGTACTGTACGTAACCCGACCACGCAACGCCTAGCTGCCTGCCTAGCTAGCCAGGTTCGTGCCGACGCCCCGACCGACAGTAGCAGCCAACGATCATCCAGTAGAAAGTTTCACAGATTGGACACTCCCGATCAAGACAGCTAAGGGCATCTCCACTAGCGCCCCAAGATGCCTCCCCAGGCCACTTTTTAAACGCCGGCGAGCAAAAAATGTCCTACTCGGGACCCCAAAACCTCAGTTTTCGCCGGATTAGACGAAAAATACGGCCGGCGCGCGCAGGCGAAACCCAGCCCCCGGGAGGCAGCTGGGGACGCCGGCACTCTTATTTTGCATGCAAATGGCCCACTTTCAGTGTCTCAACTGCCTCTCTCCTCTCTCTCTCTCCCTCTCTTTTCTGCAGGCCCACCCACGTGCTCACACTCCCCCATCCCCCACCCACCAAAGCAGGCGCGCACGGGACGGGACAGGCGCGGCGAGCAGGGCGCCGGAGCTGGGGCACAGGGGGCGTCACGGCGGGCGGGCGCCGGAGCATGGAGGCGGGGAGCTCGTCCATGGCGGGGCGCCGGAGCAGGGAGGCGGAGAGCTCGTCCATGGCGCCGGACAGGGACGAGGACCGGTCGCGCTGGAACAGCGCCAGGCCGCGGCGGGAGGCGGCATCGGGGCCGGCCGGGCACGGGAACGGGCGCTCCTCCTCGCCTTGACCCCTTCCTCAACCTTGACCCGTCGTCGTAGTCGCACGCACCCGACGAGGCTGCCACACACGGTGCTCCGATCCCGCACGCCATGCCTGTTCTCACCGTGCTCGCCCGCCTTTGCTCTCCTGCGGCGCTGCGCCACGCCCATCTCTTGCTCAAGGCCCCGCATCCACTCGCTGCCGCGCTTCTGCTTTTGCCGCTGCCTAAGCTCCGCCGTTGCGATGCGCCGCCGCCGCCAGCGCCCAGACGCGCCGTTGCCGTCTCGCCGCGAGGCGGCCCCTCGGGCGCACCCGCTGCTCCTGCCGTCAGGGCGCGCTCGCAGCTGCCCTTGCCCGTGCGCGGGGGCAACTACTGCTGCTCGTGGCCGCTGCCTGCTTCTTTGCCGTTGTTGCCGCTGAAGCTCTACTGATGTTGCCTTCTTGCTACTGCTACTTCTTGCTGCTGCTGCCGCTGCTGTTTGCTGGTCGCTCTAGGCGTGATCGTGGACGGGGCGGCGAGGCGTGGGCGCGGGACGGGATGGTCGCCGTAGGAGCTCCTCCCAGCTGTTGTTGGGTGGGGGCACGGCTGGAAGAAATTCCACCCTCATGCAAATATGTTCGCCGGCACCTCCCCAGGAGGCTGAAAAAATGCTTCCTGAGAGGCGCAACGGCTGGAGATGCCCTAACAGCCCAGAGGTTTCACCACAGGCAAAGCATCTGCAGCCAGTGACAGCACGTAACACTGGTGGAAAAAAGGCCTTTGGTTGCGGTTCGCAACTGCCATTAGTCGCGGTTGCGCAACCGCGACCAAATAAGCGCGACTAAAACCCCTCACCTTTAGTCGCGGCTGCTTAAGAACCGCGACAAACGACCCGGCCATGTGGGCGCCAGCGGCTGTCGGCGGAGGGACCTTTAGTCGCGGTTCTTTCCGCCAACCGCGAATAAAGGCCGCCACAGGTTTAGGGTTTTAGCCCCCCCCCTAAACCTGTTTTCTGTTTAATTTGTATTGTTTTATTTCTTTTGTGCTTTATTTTAATTTTGAAGGAGTTTCATATATTCTACGATACTACATACATGCATATGAATGTACAATTTCAAATAAATTTGAAATTAGAACCAAAAAGAATTCAAGAGGAATATACAATATATATTCAATATCATCGGATGACCATATACAATTTTGAACAAGTTTCCATACATGATTTAATGCATATAAAGTTCTACGTCCTCGTAATAGTGTTCTCCTTTAGGATGGAGGACTTCCTGTTGAACCATCCAGCTAGTTCCTCTTGAAGTGGTCGGAAGCGAGCTTCGACTAAGCATCATCCGAGGCTATTCCTCCGAGCATTGGTATCACTCGAACCCGCTCAGAGGTGTATCTCCGGATCCTCTCACGCATATAGTATCCACATAGATTGGTCTCCGGTGGCTGAATATCCCCAGCATTCTTAGGCTTTAACATTTTGAATTCTAGCTCTTTTTTGAATTCACCGACCTTTGTATCTACGAACCATCTCCAAACCCTAGGAGGCAAAGAAAATTAAATGAACAAGAGAGTTATTAGTTACTTGATATTAGGAAATGAACGAAATAGGCCGATCGATATAGAGCGCAAATGAATGAAAATAATTACTTCTACAGCATTCTTCTCATGTCGGCCCAAAGCTTTGGATCCATATTCAGAGAGTCGTGGACGAGACATTCGAGGTGTTAACTTTAATTACTAGCAGAATCCAAAGGAACCTGCGGACACGATACATGCACAAGACGTCATGCATAACTCATCGATTAGCCGCCACATACCATGCACATGGAGTAAACAAAAGAGAATGTGCTCAAGATGTAAACACTCACCCAAAATGGTAAGGAAATAGAATATCACTTTTGAGTTCCTCGCTTTGTAAGAAACCGCCACAGTGTCTGCCTCCACGTCGGGCGGGTGACGCCCAACACATGTCCATTAACGATGTGTGGGTCAATGAACCCAACATCATGGATGTTCCTTACTCTGCATTCCTTAATCTTCATTCTGCATGTATAATAGCGGACACAACAATATAGTTAGGACATATATATAGTGCAGGCAATATGAACGAGATGGGGTAGAAATTAATAAATCACTTACGTAACGTAGCAACCGATGATAGATTTGTCGAGATCGCGCAGATTGAAAAAGCTGGAACAATTCACTCAGTTCAATTTGTACATAGTAATGTTTGAAGTGATGCTCATGTCTAACTTCCGCATAAATATATTCTTTGGCTTTTTATTTTTATGTAACCCTTGTACCAATTCAGCAGACCTTTCATTTGTGGAGGTAGATCATTTTCCTCGCAGGCTCGACGAGAGGCCCATTCTTGACATATGTAATTACTACCTCCTTCATCGGGCGCCTCATCAAGGCCTAACAGTTCACGAAGAGTAATACCTAAGTTGGCCGCTTGTTCTCGGCACTCGTTACCAATCCATGTCTTTGTCGCAGCTTGTATGATCTCGGGTCATCCGGACAGAAGGCTTCCACTATAAGCGGGCAATCGATTGTTTACTTTGTTCCCCGAGCTGGGCAACTTGTTTCCCGCTTATTTTACTTTCGGCCTTCTCCGCCTCTTTGTTCTCGTTGAACATGAGTGCCTGCCGAAGTTCACGTGCATAGTCGTTAGGCTGATTCTTCGCGGCTTGGGACGGTGTGCTCAAAATGACTTAGCCCACTTCTTTTGCTCATCGAATATCGGGCTTGGGCTCGGGCTCTCTTTTCTTCTTGCAGTCCGCCTTCCATTTCTCATAATGAGCAGCCGCGCTGCCGACTTCCCTCGGCACTACGCTCCCAAGGCCTTGTGGGGAGAGGCTTCAAAGGATGGCTCCGGTACCTTTGTGGTCTTAGGTACATAAGGGTCCGGGTTAATAATCCAGGACTGCTTCGCTTTCTTTGTCGGAGGTGGATTGGGGGCGGCGTCGATCACCACGGACGAGGATCGGGGCGGCGGCTGATCACCCGCCGGACGTTAGGATCGGGGCGGCGTCGGTGACGTGACGGAGGTGTAGGTGAACCGCCACCACCACCACCACCACCACCACCGCCACTGCCACCCCCACCACCGGTGGGGGGGGGACTTGTTGTCCGTGGCGCCGCTCCAGGAAACGTGGTAAACTTCGTTTGCCATAGAATGAAATGGCGCTTGAAATCTCCAAGTCTTTTCTCCCTTCGTGTAGCAATGTCAATCTCCGTGTCCTCAAACCCTTGGACTATGTCCTCCACCGTGACACGAGCATAGCCATCTTGAATGGGGTTGTTGTGGTGGAGTGCTCCGTAAACATGGTAAAGCATCGCCGATGGCTACCTTCATGGACATGTTCCCGATAGGATAATACAGATGACATTCTTTCATCTCCTTTATATCGCCCACGGGTAGCGAGGAGGCTCCGGTGCAGTAATTTCACCACCGTGAGGCTCCGTGCAGTAATTTCGACCACCGGAGGCTCCGATGCAGTAATTTCGATCGTCGGTGCATCCGCACCAGCCGGTGGGGCCTCCGTGGAAGCCACGCCGCTTCTCCGCCGGCTTCCGAGATCCGCTGGATGATCTTCATGCCGCACCCGAGCTGCATCTCTTTCGCTACTAGTACACTCATGGTTTTCTTCATCACATCCATTTCCGATGCCAACCGCGCCACAACATCTGATTCCCGATCCATCTTTCTCTTACGGCTTCAGAATCAGACGGGTCATCGCTCGGGGAACCCTATTTTCCACGGAATGTGCCCCATGCCTCGTACACGCCCTCCGTGTTCGGGATTCCCGAGGGCTTTTGTCGGCGTCGTTCTCTCTGTTGAACTTGATCTTCCCTGTTGAGCATCCTTCATTGCGCCAATAAGGGCTTGGGTGGGTTTAATTAATTTGCCCCGTAAACACACTCCCTGTCTCCGGGTTCAGCGTTCCCCATGCCCGCATTTCACCAGCTTTTGGCCCTTGGGTCCCATCCTCCGCATTGGACGGATTCCTCGCTACCTCATCTCGCTTCTCCATCTTCTCCAACCTAGGCACCAAAATGCTAAACCCTCCTGGCCCCATAACATGATTGTACTCCTTCTTAGCCGCATTTTCCTTATTTTTTTCGATATTTCAATGAACTGCTCCGATTTCTTTTGCTTCACAAATTCTGGCCAATCATGTTTCAGTTTCTCATATTGTCCTTTGAAATCCGAGTCTTGTTCTGCTTGACAAAGTCACGGGCTAGATTTTGCTTGAATTTCCTAATGCGCCGCCATCTTATGAAGGGCGAACTGTTTGACTAGCCTCCTCCTCTCCTTGTTTTCCTCAATCTTGTTACCCTCCTCATCGAATTTGTTGTATTCCGGAGGTAGAACGAAATGTTCCATAAGCTTCTTGAAGCAATCTTTTTTGTTCTCTTATCGACAAAAGTGAAACCATCAATTCGTGCCTTCTTTGGCTCATTCCACTCTGGACGGTGATCGAGACGTTGTCTCTAACAATGGCTCCGCATTGGCTGACAAACTTGGTGGCGTTCTTGCGGGGCTCCAGCGGCCTGCCGTTGCACCGTCGACAACCTCGATGGTGCATGTTTCTCCTTGTTTCATCGTCTTGGTTGCGCCACGCTTTGACGACGTACTCGATTGTTTCGACGATCCGCCGAGGGCTAAAATAAGAAAGAGAGTCGCGCTGTTAGTACACACATATTTATTCAAATCAGTTAGTTTGTATCACCAGAGGCTCAATGTATATATATACCTCGGCCGGAGGTGGTTGCTACTTCCATTTGAAGATCGCCGTTTATCGACGCTTTCTTGACATCTTCTTGTCGACGGCGCCCTTCATCTTCACCGTCAAGGTTCAGATAAGAAGAGATATCATCTTCTTCTTCTCCGGTTGGCACATATTGAATATCGCCGTTTATGATGCCGAACATATGTGCTTCACCGTCCGGATCATAGTTGTCCATAATCGGTCAGCTCTATCGTCCGCCATTATGTCACCCCGAAACATGTAGTAAAACAAATTAATTAAGTGAAGAAGGGGCGGTGGCGGTGGCGGTGGCGAAAGGCGGTGGCAAAAGGAGGGGGCGAGGAAGGTGGGAGAGGGTGTCGCGGTAGAGCGCGAGACGGTGCTCCGTAGTCGAACTTGGGGTCGCCGGCAGTCTCGGGTTCACCGGAAAGAAGTAACGGAGGGGGAACACAATAAATAACAGAGCAATCAAAGCATCACAAAGCGTAACACAGCAATACGCGGTGCTAGGTGTGCCCTAACGCGATGGGTCGCATCGGCGAAAGGGGAAACATCCGGGAAAGTATCCCCGGTGATTCGCGTTTTGACAGATGAACCGAGGGGAAAGTTACGTGTTTGCTATGCTAGGGATGTGTGGCGATTTAACGGGCTGCGTATCCGGATCCGCCTCATCGCTCGAGCAACTTTCATGTACAAAGTATTTTCATCCGAAGTTACGGATTATTTTATATTAATTTTAAAGTTTTATATCATTTTAGAATTAACAGAATTAATTAAATTGTCTGTTAACTAATTAACCAAGTTAATTAGATTAATTAACAGATTAGTTATATTAGTTATTTAATTAGGTTTACTAAACACAATTAATTAAGTTAATTAATTTAATTAACTGATTAATTAATTAATATATTTATTTATTTATTTTCTAAATTCTCTTCTCTCCTTTTTTAAATCGTTTAGGCGTGGCCCCAATTGTCATTGGGCCAGGGGCCTTAACGGGCGCCGGCGCTAGCGGGCAGCGGGTGTGTTGCCCATGCCCGAGGCCGTAGCTCGCCCGGGCGAGGGGGAGCCGGGCACGAGCTCCGGCCAAGGGTCATGATGGCGCCCCGAACAGGCGGCAGGCGAGGGGAAGTGGCCGGTCCGGCGAAAGCGCAATCGACGTGAGGGAGCCGCGACGCGCGCCGCCATGCAGAGGCGGGCGCGGGCGACGGACGGGCGGGCGCAACGCTCGGAGGGGGCCGGGAGACGGCCGGACGGGGCCCGATGGGGAGCTCACTAAGGAGAGGGCGGCGCGCTGGAGGACCGACGAAGGAGAGGCGGGACGGGCAGTCCGGCGCGACGGGCGAGGGCGACGGCGGGCGCGCCGAGGGCGCTGGGCAGAGACGAACCGACGGAGAAGACGAGAATAGATCGGGCGTGGTATTTATAGCCCCCTTTAGTCGCGGTGGGCTACGAGGCCCGCGACTAAAGGTACCTTTAGTCATGGGTCGCCTGCCCAACCGCGACTAAAGGTTTTTGGGCGGGTTTTTTATGCTCAGCCCCACCTTTAGTCGCGGCTGGTCTGGGCGACCATGACTAAAGGTTCCCACCTTTAGTCGCGGCTGGTCTCGGGCGACCATGACTAAAGGCCTTGTGCTGCCCTCAGCCTAAAAAGTTTAGTCCCACCTCGCTAGTTGAGAGAGCTCGAGAGTGGTTTATAAGCGCCGCCGCGCCCACCCTCTCGAGCTCCTCTCAACCGCAGGCTTTCGGCCTAATCATCACTAGCTATGTGCCTGTGGGCCTACTTGGCCTCCTGCGGGCCTGAATCACAGCCCATGTAGGGTTTCTAGTCGATTCAGGCCGTGGGGGTCCAGAGAGGCGGCACTATTTTTTCCAGATTTTTGTTTTGTTTTCTGCATTATTATTTATTTTTGTTGTTTTTGCTTTATTTTTTAATTCTTTTTGCTTTTAGTTTTAGAAAAATTATAAACTTTCTGTTAGTGCCATTAGTTTTCAAATTTGAAAACACTTTTTTGTTTTCTTTGTTGCTTTATTTATTTTATTTTGTTTCTACTTACAACAAAATACTTATTGTTGCTATTTTAGTCGCTGGTCGCCCGCCCAACCGCTGACTAAAGGCCGCCGCAGTTTAGGGTTTTCCCGCCATTTCTTCCCTGTCTTCCCGCCTCTTTCTTCCCCGCCACTTTATTCCCGCCTCCTGTCTTCCCGCTCCCATTTTTCCCGCCATTTCTCACTACATATATGTAGCCCGGCTTGGCCAAGATTATCACATCTCTACAATCTCTCATCACTCTCTCATGGCTTCCACCGCACCCACTCTAACCTACCAAAGGTGGAGGAGCTTTGCGCCTCGAACTACCCTTGTCCACTGGGCAAGGCCCCCACCGGCTGGAGCCTAAGCGCCGGGCGGCGTGGTCCCTCCCGTCCCCTCGGTACTGCATACGGGCGGCCATCACGAACCACTACTACCTCGACCTCATGCCGGAGCAGCGGATGAATCACGGCATCCCGATAACCAGCATACTTGGGACGCCTTCTTCATCAATCGGCGTGAGAGGGCGCCGCCAGTATGAGGAGGACGGTTCCGCCTCCGAACTTCCACGAGGCCGGCCGTCGGCTATGGTGGTATGGCGGACTCTGCAGAAGCGTCATGGACTACATCACAAAGAATGACGACAAATGCATTTACGGCGGCGGCAACTTAGAAGGCATTTACTACCAAGACAACGACGACGGCGGCTATGAAGACTACGAGTATGCATATTATACGCCTAGGCAGGAGTATGACTAAATCACTCCAAATTTCATGAATCATCGGTGGTATCTCGAATCATTCAAAATGGACACCAAACACATCACGGGTAATATAATTCACATGATCCATTCAACAAAGTTTGGTACAATAAATTATTACACATCATTTCTTCCCTTGTGTCCCTGCTTGCTTACGATTGTGCCGTATCCATGGAGCATCCTCATCATTTAACTTAATGCTTGGGTCGGTGTTCACTTTGAAGGGCGGAATTTCAGCAAACATATTATAATCTTCGACATGTCTGTCTTGTCCTCCACTCCCACGATGTTTCTTTTCCCTGAAAGAACAATGTGGCGCTTTGGATCATCGCATGATGTCTTGATCGTTTTCTTATCTTTCCGCTTCCTCGGTTTGCTACTCATGTCCTTCACATAGAAAACCTGAGCGACATCTTTCGCTAGGACGAATGGTTCGTCAAGGTAACCAAGATTGTTGAAATCCACCATTGTCATTCCGTATTCCTGGTCCACCTTTACCCCACCTCCTGTTAGCTTGAACCATTTGCACCGGAACAAAGGGACCTTAAAGGAGGGTCCATAGTCAAGTTCCCATATCTCCTCTATGTAACCATAATATGTGACCTCTTGCCCATTCTCGGTTGCTGCATCAAAGCGGACACCACTGTTTTGGTTGGTGCTCTTTTATCTTGGGCGATCGTGTAAAATGTATTCCCATTTATCTCGTACCCTTGGAAAGTCGTTATAGTCGAAGATGGTGTCTTGGCCAACATGTACAGCTGATCTACAACATCATTGTCATTCATTAAATGTTTTCTCAATCAACTGCCGAAAGTCTCCATGTGGGCCTTCCTAATCCAGGATTCAGGCTTCCCCGGGTTGTCAGTACGTAAAATAATCTTGTGTTTCTCAAAGTACGGAGCCACCAAGCTGGAATTGGTCAAGACAAGGTGGTGTGCTTCAATGAGAATGGCCGTCCATACATATCGTTGATTTCATTCCGATCGTGCCTTTTCCACTTAGTCTCCCCTCGTGCCGCGATCGAGGAAGACCAATCGGCTTAAGGTCGGGAACAAAGTAAACACAACACTCAATGACCTCCTCATTTCCATAGCCCTTGGCGATGCTTCCTTCTTGCCTAGCACGGTTACGAACATATTTCTTTAATACTCCCATGAACCTCTCGAAGGGGAACATATTGTGTAGAAATACAGGACCGAGAACGAAAATCTCTTCGACTAGGTGAACCAGGAGGTGCGTCATAATATTGAAGAAGGATGGCGGGAACACCAACTCAAACCGACAAGACATTGGATCACATCGCTCAGAACCGTGGTAGAACTTCTGGATTGATTACCTTCGAGAGATTGCATTGAGGAATGCACATAGCTTCACAATGGCTACTCGAACATTTTCGGCAGGAGCCCCTCAAAGCAATCGGAAGCAATTGCGTCATAATCACGTGGCGGTCGTGAGACTTCAGGTTTTGGAACTTTTTCTCCGCCATGTTTATTATTCCCTTTATATTGGACGAGAATCCAGACGGAACCTTCATACCGCTCGGGCATTCAAAAAGATGACCTTCTCTTCTTTGGTCGAGCGTAGCTGGCACGACCTTGAAACCATTCGGATGCGGTCATCGTGGTCTTTCAAACGTTGCTGGTCCTGCCGTTCTTCCTTTGTATCATTTGTCTTCCCATACACGCCCAAGAAGCTTAGGAGGTTCACGCAAATATTCTTCGTGAACGTGCATCACGTCGATTGCAAGAGCGGACATCTAGGACTTTCCAATATTCTAGCTCCCGAATATAGATTTCTTCTTCCACATGGCTGCGTGCCCGTCGGCTCCCTTCGAACTGATTGTCCGCCAGACCCTTTCCAAAGATGACTTTCAAATCCTTGACCATATCAAATACCTCAGACCGGTCGTTCCGCAGCTTCGCCGGTGATCTGCCTTGCCGTTGTAATGCTTGCCTTTCTTTCTTCGGATGAATTTTCGGAAGAAATCGACGATGCCCAAGGTACACGTTCTTCTTACAATTTGGCAAATGTACACTTTCAGTCTCATGTAAGCGATGCGTGCATGCATTGTATCCCTTATTTGACAGTCCCGAAGGTTACTAAGAGCAGGCCAATCGTTGATGGTTACGAAAAGCAACGTCAGAGGTCAAATTCCTCTTGTTTGTGCTCATCCCACACACGGACACCACCCCACAGCTGTAAAAGTTCATCAACTAATGGCCTTAGGTACACATCGATGTCGCTGCCGGGTTGCTTCGGACCTTGGATGAGCACCGCATCATAATGAACTTCCGCTTCATGCACAACCAAGGAGGAAGGTTGTAGATGCATAGAGTCACGGGCAGGTGCTATGGCTGGAGCTCGCTCGCCAAAAGGATTCATGCCATCCGTGCCAGAGCAAATCTTATGTTCCTTGCGTCGGCTGCAAAATCTTTGAACCATCTGTCGATCTTTCTCCATTATGCTCCATCTGCGGTGTGTCTCAACTCCCCGTCCGACTTACGGTCCTCTTTGTGCCATCGCAACAACTTGGCATGCTCTTTGTTCCTGAGCAGACGTTTCAACCGTGGTATTATAGGAGCATACCACATCACCTTGGCGGAACCCTCTTCCGGTTTCGCCCTCAACATCGTCACCGTGGTCATCGCCTCGATCTTATAACGCAATGCGGTGCATACCGGCATTCATTCAAATTCTCGTATTCATCGCGGTAGAGGATGCGATCGTTGATGCATGCATGTATCTTCGTAACCTCTAAACCTAGAGGGCGCACAACCTTCTTTGCTTCAGACGATCTTGGCGGGCAACTCGTTATCCTTTGGAAACATATTCTTCAACATTTTCAGCAAGTTTTCAAATGCCGAGTCAGCTACACCTGCCTCGCCTTCCATTTCAGCAAATCCAGTGTGCAGCCCAGCTTTTTCGCACCATCATCGCATCCGGTACAGCGCCTTTCTGTGATCCTCTAACATGCGATCCAAATTCTCCCTCTCCTTTTCGGTTTAGCGGCGTCTCCGTGCATCGGCAATGGTCCGACCAAGATCATCAACGGGATCATCACGTGCCTCTTCTTCACCTTCCCTTCACCTTCAGATCCTCCATGAAAGTATCACCGAAATGAGCAAGATAGCTTTCATCGATGAAATCATCCCCTTCTTCATCTTCTTCCATTATAACCCCTCTTTCTCCATGCTTGGTCCAACAATTATAGCTTGGCATGAAACCCTTCAAGCAGATGCATGTGAACAACTCTTGAGGAAGAGTAACCCTTCTCATTCTTACAGATAACACATGGACAGATAACAAAACCCCCGCTTGTTCGCATTAGCCACTACGAGGAAATCTTTCAAACCCGTAGTGAACTCGCCGGAGAGTCGGTTACCGTACATCCATTGCCGATTCATCTGCATTATTATAATATAAAATATATAATTAACCATCATGCATTTGTTAAACTAACTAGCTACAAACAATATAAATTAAACAATGAACTACACACATGCATATTGACACATCAAAGGTTCATCAAGTTGCTAACCGCGATCAAGAGTGTGGCTCCAACACTTCATGTCATGTTTGTTTCATGCTCTTGGGGCATTTCATCAAACACCTTATGTGCATAAGAGGAACCAAAAGCAAACCTACACCCACTTGTGAAGAGAATGGCTCCAAATGGCTAAGTGTTGGCTGCTGGATGGGTATATATAGGGAGGGCTTTAGTTGCGGTTGGCACGGCAAATCAGGACTAAAAAGGTGCCGAAAACCTTTAGTCGCGGTCACTGGCCAACCGCGACTAAAGCCCTCACGTGCACCAGCTGGCCACCGAGCGCCCTGGGCCCAGGCCTTTGGTCGCGGTTCACCTCCAGAACCGCGACTAAAGGTCCCATTAGTCGCGGTTCCTACAGCTTCGCGACTTATGGGGCTGGACGGAAGCCTGTTTTTCCACTAGTGTAATACATGGTACAGGTGATTAGGTGAGCGACAGGGTTCCGGAGACCTCAACCTCGGCAGCGCTCAGCAAATGATTGTTGTTCAACCGCGAAGGTAGCGTTTCGACAGACAAATACGGCCCTGTCGCCCTATCCGAGTTTCAGTTTCAACTAGGTAGATAGCGTTGCCAGTGCCACAGTGCTTTCTGTTGGGATTAGGTAAAAGTGGGAGCCTTGGACTTGGCTCACTGATTAAACTAGTCCATATGTATCGTTCTATGTGAGGGAATTTGGTGGGATTTTCGTCCTTCCCCTCGACGATGGATCAATGTTTTAAATAGCCTGCTATAGCTCTGCTATAGCCCGCTATATAACCTTTTCACTAGGGTGCCGCTAAATGGTCCCATGAATAAATAGCCCGCTATAGCCCGCTATAGCCCATTATAGCTCCGTTATAGCTGATTTTGAGGTCCGTCGCTATTTAGCAATAGCCCGCTATTTAAAACATTGCGATGGATCGATTGATTGACGAGTCGGTCGAGTTTGTTGGGGTGGGGTTGAATGACATAGTGCTGCTGTAAGGGCATCTCCAGCCACGCCCCCAACATTCTCTTCCTTTCTCCCGTCAAACCCCCTCCCGCTCGCCGCGAAGAAGCACGCCATGCCGCTGAAGAAGTACGCCATGCCGCGCGCGGCGGCAACCGCGACTGGTGCCGTTGCCCAGCCGAAGCAGAGGAAGCCGAAGGCGCCGCCATCGAAGCCACCGGGCCTGTCGAACGCCGAGTGGCGGGTGGAAGTTCAGCGGCCTTGGCGATCATCGCCGACAGCGGAACAGAACCATAGCCAAGAAGGCCCGCGACAACGCAGCGGCAGCGGCGCGTCTTCCTCATCGATCGATCAAAGGGATGAATCCACCCGTCGTCGACCATGCCCAAGACGCATACAGGGGCAGCAAGGCGCCGGATCTCCATGGGGTTCATCTTCGCCCGGCTACGCCGACGGCGACGCGCACGGTGGGTTCAACCCAAACGTGACCTTCCCTCATGGTCACCCCGCTACGCGCACGCCCTCGCCCGCCTTCGTCGGCGTGCAGTACCCTCCATACAACTACTCGCCGCCGCCACGCGCCCACACCGACGCCCATCTCTACCGTGGACCGCTACCCTTCTCGCACCTCGGCGACGCCGACGACAGGGAGCCGACATGGACGACATCATCGCGGCAGATCGATCAAGGCCGCCGTCTCCGGGTTCGCCACCCAGACGAGGTAGTGGACCTCAGCGGCGACATGGAGGCCGAGCTCGGCTACGCTTCACGGCGACGACGCCAGGAACCCGAGGAGGAGGAGGAGGACTAGGAGGAGGAGGAGGAGGAGGAGCGGCTCTGTTCGGCGAAGGCGCGCCAAGAAGAAGAAGCGGGCGGCTAGGTCAGGCGAACCGCGCATCAAGTGGACGTCCAAGGAGGAGGAATGCCTCGCCGAAGCATGGAAAGTCGTCTGCCTCGACTCGACCACAGGCACGAACCAGAGCTTGGAGACGTACTGGGACCGCATCAAGGCCGAGTTCGACGAGCGGAAGCTCGTCGACCCCTACTTCAAAGGCGTCTACATGCAGCGCGGCTCCAAGGTGATGGCAAACCATTGGGGGCGTATCCAGTTGGCGTGCAACAAATGGCATGGAATCGTCGAGGAGGTCGCGGCTCGCCCGGAGAGCGGCACCAGCGTTGAGGATCAGGTACGCACGCCGTTCGCCCGCATATCTTCGTCCCCTATGCCCGCCGCCCGCCAACTGTTCGTCCCTCCGCGCAGCTGCTGCGTATGTTCGCCATGTATCGGGGCGACAACCAAGACGCCGACTTCAAGCACCTCCACGTCTACAAGCGCATTGACAAGTGCGAGAAGTGGGCGGAAGTCCGACGTGCCCTCGACAAGGCCAAGGAGACATACAAGTCGGACGCGACGACTCGGGCGCGTCGGAGGCGGCCGGACGGCAACAAATTGGCAAAGAAGGGGAAATGCGCCGACGCGGCAACCGCGCGATTGCAGGAGTCCATCGAGCATTGCCTCGCCGACGCCCAGGCCCGGGCCGTCCTACACGAAGAGAAGACCGAGGCGCGGTGGTCGTCGCTAATGAAGACCAACACCATCAAGCTCGACCTGCTCCGGACGAACGTCGCCGCGAAGAAGAGGAACACCGACATGGCTTTTCTGATGGGCGGGGCGGACATGCTCCAGAGCAACGACGAGAAGCTCAAGGCGTGGTACCTGGTGCAGCGCGGCCTCATCCTGAACGAGCTGCCGACGGCAACGCCGACGACGCCCACGACCACACGGACGCCAAGCCCGAACGACGCCTCTACATCGCCGCCCAGCAGTGCCGAAGCCGCGCCGACACAGCCCAGCGCCGAAGCAGCTCCGACACCGACGAGCCCGCGCACGCCGACTTCGCCAACGCCTGGAGCCGACACCGCCGAGTGAATCGTTGCGCACGCGAACTTGCGGCGGCGGCGCTCTGTTTTTTGTAACGTCAGGCTACGTTCGATCGCCGGATTTGCGGCGTCTTTTAAGAGCAGGAACGCCCATGTTTAAATTTCCCGCATCCTGAGGCCGGCGCGTGGGGACGTGACTGGGAGCTAGGTCGCTCCCAGGCCGCTCTATTTAGGCGCCCTGGGGGGCCGAACGGCTGGAGATGCCCTAAGCCCCGCGTAACCTGGTGTCTCATGGTTTCAGCTGTGCTGAGACAGGGCGCCAATCGTCAGGCTCAGGCCACTGGGCACTGATTGCCGCCTTAATATATTTCTTTGGACGACATTATCTATAAGGCTAAAAAATTTGGGAAGACTTTTAGGAGCGAAAGGGAGGGTTAATATTTTCTTTTCATTCTTTTCTATTGATTTGCAGTTGGGAGGGTTAATATTTTCGCTAAAGAATATGAGTGCTTTTTGTTGCTGTTCAGGGAAATCGATGCGTGGAAATGGAAGACTCAACTGTTCCTCTGTTTGAGTTTGAGACAAGGATGTTAGAAATAGAGTCCATGTAATCTCGAACCCACCTCTATCTCTTTATTCCTTCCCGTAACTATCTCTCTCTCTCTCTCGTATAACAAACCGAATCCTAGCCATCGGTTTGGAATACTTGTAAACCACAGCAAGGGTTGTTCTACCATCGATTAATATATTCGCGTGACTCTCTTACGAGTTATGAAGGAGTAGGAACGCTTTCACCTATCGAATCTTACAAAGGGAAGCCTTAACTTGTGAAGCAGTGTGTTTTGGTTTCACGGGCCACGATGTCGGTGTGGGCCTCTTAACATGGGCACCGCCCAATCGTCCGTGGCCAGTAGTGTACCTATGTATATGTATGGCTTCTGTGGCCATGTAACCGACAAATCTTAATCTTATTTTCTTAATTAATAAGATGGCAAATCTTTTGCCTCCGTTTAATAGAAAAATGTATGACCCTGGTACACGCAATACGGTACTTTGTCCGTCCCAAATTACTTGTCTTAAAATTGTCTAAATACACATATACATTTGTGTTTAGATAAATCTAAGACAAGTAATTCGGGCCGGAGGTAATGGTATAATGCAATACCCATAAGTAAAGCAATTTGGTTGGAAAAATATCAGGTGCTCCAAAGATGCCTCCCGCTTCTCAAAAAATGAAACCTTTAATGCTCCCGTGCTATGAGCTTAAAGAAAACAAATTTAAATGCTTATTATCTTTTGAAAACAATTGTAAATGTTCACAAGACATGTGTCTATGATTTCTAAGAAGTATAAATCCAAATTTGAAGCACACATGGGAGAACAAAAAAATTGAAGTCCGCAATCTGGAATTTTAGGTCTCAAACAGAGTGCCCATCACCAGGCTGCAAGGTGAACAAAATATGCCTTCGAGGCAATAATAAAGTTGTTATTTATATTTCCTTATATCATGATAAATGTTTATTATTCATGCTAGAATTGTATTAACCAAAAACTTAATACATGTGTGAATACATAGACAAAACAAAGTGTCCCTAGTATGCCTCTACTAGACTAGCTCGTTAATCAAAGATGGTTAAGTTTTCCTGACCATAGACATGTGTTGTCATTTGATGAACATGATCGCATCATTAGAGAATGATGTGATGGACAAGACCCATCCGTTATCTTAGTATTATGATCGTTAAGTTTTATTGCTATTGCTTTCTCATGACTTATACATGTTCCTCTGATTATGAGATTATGCAACTCCCGAATACCGGAGGAACACCTTGTGTGCTATCAAACGTCAAAACGTAACTGGGTGATTATAAAGATGCTCTACAGGTGTCTCCGAAGGTGTTTGTTGGGTTGGCACAGATCGAGATTAGGATTTGTCACTCCGTGTATTGGAGAGGTATCTCCGGGCCCTCTCGGTAATGCACATCACTATATGCCTTGCAAGCAATGTGACTAATGAGTTAGTGCGGGATGATGCACTACGGAACAAGTAAAGAGACTTGCCGGTAACGAGATTAAACTAGGTATGATGATACCGATGATCGAATCTCGGGCAAGTAACATACCGATGACAAAGGGAATGACGTATGTTGTTATGCGGTTTGACCGATAAACATCTTCATAGAATATATAGGAGCCAATATGAGCTTCCTGGTTCCGCTATTGGTTATTGACCGGAGATGTGTCTCGGTCATGTCTACATAGTTCTTAAACCCGTAGGGTCCGGCCACACGCTTAACGTTTGATAACGATTTGTATTATGAGTTATGTGATTTGATGACCGAAGTTTGTTCGGAGTCCCGGATGAGATCACGGACATGACGAGGAGTCTTGAAATGGTCAATAGGTAAATATTCATATATTGGAAGCCTATATTCGGACATTGGAAAGGTTCCGAGTGATTCAGGTGTTTTTCGGAGTACTGGGGAGTTACCGGCAGAAGTAATGGGCCTTATTGGGCCATAAGGGAAAAGAAGGAGGCGAGCCAAGAGGAGGTGGCGCGCGCCCCTCCCATGGGTCCGAATTGGACTATGCGAAGGTGGCGGCGCCCCCCTTGCCTTTTCCTACTCCCTCTCTCTTTCCATCTTTCCTTCTCTCCTATTCCGAAAAGGGAAGGGATTCCTACTAGGACTTGGAAGTCCTAGTAGGACTCCATACTCTTGGCACACCCCTAGGGGGCGGCCTCTCTCCCTCCCTCCTTTATATACGTGGGCAGGGGGCACCCCAAAGGAACTCCAAGATTTGTCTTAGCCGTGTGCGGTGCCCCTCTCCACAGTTACACACCTCGGTCATATTGTCGTAGTGCTTAGGCAAAGCCCTGCGCCAGTAACATCATCATCACTGTCGCCACGCCGTCGTGCTGACGGAACTCTCCCTCGTACTCAACTGGATCAAGAGCTCGAGGGACGTCATCGTGCTGAACATGTGCTGAACACGGAGGTGCCGTACGTTCGGTGCTTGGATCGATTGGATCGCGAAGACGTTCGACTACATCAATTGCGTTACTAAACGCTTCTGCTTTCGGTCTACGAGGGTACGTGGACACACTCTCCCCGCTCGTTGCTATGCATCTCCTAGATAGATCTTGCGTGATCATAGGTAAAACTTTGAAATACTGCGTTCCCCAACAGTGGCATCCGAGCCAGTTCTATGCGTAGATGTTATATGCACGAGTAGAACACAAAGAGGTGTGGGCGATAATAATCATACTGCTTACTAGCAACATCTTACTTTGATTCGGCGGTATTGTTGGATGAAGCAGCCCGGACTGACATTACATGACCGCGTTCATGAGACTGGTTCTACCGACGTGCTTCGCACATAGGTGGCTAGTGGGTGTCTGTTTCTCCAACTTTAGTTGAATCGAGTTTGACTACGCCCGGTCCTTGTTGAAGGTTAAAACCGCACACTTGACAAAAAATCATTGTGGTTTTGATACGTAGATAAGAATGGTTCTTACTAGAAGCCCGTACCAGCCACGTAAAACTTGCAACAACAAAGTAGAGGATGCCTAACTTGTTTTTGCAGGGATTCTTGTGATGTGATATGGTCAAGACGTGATAATATAAATTGTTGTATGAGATGATCATGTTTTGTAACCGTTATCGGCAACTGGCAGGAGCCTTATGGTTGTCGCTTTATTGTATGAAATGCAATCGCCATGTAATTGCTTTACTTTATCACTAAGCGGTAGCGATAGTCGTAGAAGCAATAGTTGACGAGACGACAACGATGCTTCGATGGAGATCAAGGTGTCAAGTCGGTGACAATGGTGATCATGATGGTGCTTTGGAGATGGAGATCAAAGGCACAAGGTGATGATGGCCATATCATATCACTTATTTTGATTGCATGTGATGTTTATCCGTTATGCATCTTATTTTGCTTAGTACGGCGGTAGCATTATAAGATGATCTCTCACTAAATTTCAAGATATAAATTTTCTCCCTGAGTATGCACCATTGCTACAGTTCGTCGTGCCGAGACACCAGGTGATGATCGGGTGTGATAAGCTCTACGTTCACATACAACGGGTGCAGGCTAGTTTTGCACACGCAGAATACTCGGGTTAAACTTGACGAGCCTAGCATATGCAGATATGGCCTCGGAACACTGAGACCGAAAGGTCGAACGTGAATCATATAGTAGATATGATCAACATAGACATGTTCACCATTGAAAACTACTCCATCTCACGTGATGATCGGACATGGTTTAGTTGATATGGATCACATGATCATTTAGATGACTAGAGGGATGTCTATCTAAGTGGGAGTTCTTAAGTAATATGATTAATTGAACTTAAATTTATCATGAACTTAGTCTTGATAGTATTTGCATATCTATGTTGTAGATCAATAGCTCGCGTATAGCTCCCCTGTTTTATTTTTTGATATGTTCCTAGAGAAAACTAAGTTGAAAAATGATAGTAGCAATGATGCGGACTAGGTCCATGATCAGAGGATTATCCTCATTGCTGCACAGAAGAATTATGTCCTTGATGCACCGCTAGGTGACAGACCTATTGCAGGAGCAGATGCAGACATTATGAACGTCTGGCAAGCTCGGTATGATGACTACTTGATATTTTAGTGCACCATGCTTTATGTCTTAGAACCGGGACTTAAAAAATGTTTTGAACGCCATGGAGAATATGAGATGTTCCAAGAGCTGAAATTGATATTTCAGACTCATGCCCGAGTCAAGAGGTATGAGACCTCTGACAAGTATTTTGCCTACAAGATGGAGGAGAATAGCTCAACCAGTGAGCATATGCTCAGAATGTCTGAGTACTACAATCGCTTGAATCAAGAAGGAGTTAATCTTCCAGATAAGATAGTGATTGCAAAGTTCTCTAGTCACTATCACCAAGTTATTGGAACTTCGTGATGAACTATAATATACAAGGGATGACGAAAAGGATTCCCCGATCTCTTCGCGATGCTAAAATCGGCGAAGGTAGAAATCAAGCAAAATATCAAGTGTTGATGGTTGACAAGGCCACTAGTTTCAAGTAAAAGGGCAAGGGAAAGAAAGGGAACTTCAAGAAGAATGGCAAGCAAGTTGCCACTCCCATGAAGAAGCCCAAAGCTAGACCCAAGCCTGAAACTGAGTACTTCTACTGCAAAGAAAATGATTACTGGAAGCGGAACTGCCCCAAATACTTGGTGGATAAGAAGGATGACAAAGTGAAAAAAAGTATATATGATATACATGTTATTGATGTGTACTTACTAGTGTTCATAGTAACCCCTGGGTATATGATACTGGTTTAGTTGCTATGATTAGTAACTTGAAACAGGAGTTACAAAATGAAATGAGACTAGTTGAGGGCGAGGGGATGATGTGTGTTTTAAGTAATTCCAAGGTTGATAAGATCACCATTGCACACTCCCTTTACCTTCGGGATTAGTGTTGAACCTAGAATAAATGTTATTTGGTGTTTGCATTGAGCATAATGTGATTGGATCATGTTTATTGCAATACGGTTATTCATTTAAGTCAAAGAATAATTGTTATTCTGTTTACATGAATAAAACCTTCTGTGGTCATACACCCAAGGTGAATGTTTATTGAATCTCAATCGTAGTGATACACATATTCATAATATTGATGCCAAAAGATGCAAAGTTGATAATTATAGTGCAACATATTTGTGGCACTGCCGTTTAGGTCATATTGGTGTAAAGCGCAGGAAGAAACTCCATGCTGATGGGCTTTTGGAATCACTTGATGCTTGCGAACCATGCCTCATGGGCAAGATGACTAAGACTCCGTTCTCCGGAACAATGGAGCGAGCCACTGACTTATTGGAAATAATACATACCAATGTATGCGGTCTGATAAGTGTTGAGGCTCGCGGCGGGTATCATTATTTTCTGACCTTTACAGATGATTTGAGCAGATATGGGTATATCTACTTCATGAAACATAAGTCTGAAACATTTGAAAAGTTCAAAGAATGTCAG
The DNA here is from genome assembly GCA_021605145.1 of Aegilops bicornis. Taxonomy (NCBI): domain Eukaryota; kingdom Viridiplantae; phylum Streptophyta; class Magnoliopsida; order Poales; family Poaceae; genus Aegilops; species Aegilops bicornis. The sequence continues at coordinate 745,633,221 of CM038670.1, read as the reverse complement.
AGTGAAGTGGAAAATCGTTGTAAAAAGAAAATAAAGTTTCCATGATCTGATCGCGGAGACGAATATTTGAGTTACGAGTTTGGTCTTCATTTGAAACAATGTGGAATAGTTTCGCAACTCACGCCACTTGGAACACCACAGCGCATTGGTGTGTCCGAACATCATAACCGTACTTCATTAGATATGGTGCGATCTATGATGTCTCTTACCGAATTACCACTATAATTTTTGGGGTTATGCATTAGAGACAGCTGCATTCACGTTAAATAGGGCACCATCTAACTCCGTTGAGATGACACAATTGTTGTTTGGCAAGAAACCTAAACTGTCATTTCTTAAAGTTTGGGGTGGCGATGCTTATGTGAAAAAGTTTCAACCTGATAAGCTCGAACCCAAATCGGAAAAATGCGTCTTCGTAGGATACCCAAAGGAAACTGTTGGGTACACCTTCTATCACAGATCCGAAGGCAAGATATCTGTTGCTAAGAATGGATCCTTTCTAGAGAAGGAGCTTCTCTCGAAAGAAAGTGAGTGGGAGGAAAGTAGAACTTGATGAGGTAGTTGTACCTTCTCCTAGATTGGAAAATGGTTCATCACAGAAATCAGTTCCAGTGATGCCTACACCAATTAGTGAGGAAGTTAATGATGATCATGAAACTTCAGATCAAGTTACTACCGAATCTCGTAGGTCAACCAGAGTACGTTACGCACCAGAGTGGTACGGTAATCCTGTTCTGGAAGCCATGTTACTAGACCATGATGAACCTGCGAACTATGAGGAAGCGATGATGAGCCCAGATTTCGTGAAATGGCTTGAGGCCATGAAATCTGAGATGGGATCCCTGTATGAGAACAAAGTATGGACTTTGATTGACTTGTCCGATGATCGGCGAGCCATTGAGAATAAATGGATCTTCAAGAGGAAGATGGACGCTGATAGTAGTGTTACTATCTACAAAGCTCGAATTATCGAAAAAAGGTTTTTGACAAGTTCAAAGTGTTGAATATGATGAGATTTTCTCACTCGTATCGATGCTTAAGTCTGTCCGAATCATGCTAACAATTGCCGCATTTTATGTAATCTGGCAAATGGATGTCAAAACTGCATTCCTCAATGGATTTATTAAAGAAGAGTTGTATATGATGCAACCAGAAGTTTTCGATCCTAAAGGTGCTAACAAAGTGTGCAAACTTCAGCGATCTATCATGGACTGGTGCAAGCATCTCGGAGTTGGAATATACACTTTGATAAGGTGATCAAAGCATATGGTTTTATATAGACTTTTGGTGAAGCATGTATTTACAAGAAAGTGAGTGGGTGCACTACAGCCTTTCTGATAAGTATATGTGAATGACATATTGTTGATCAGAAATGATGTAGAATTTTCTGGAAAGCATAAAGTAGTGTTTGAAAGGAGGTTCTGAAAGCAAGACCTCGGTGAAGTTGCTTACATATTGAGCATCAAGTGTTGGGGAACGCAGTAATTTCAAAACAGTTCCTATGCACACGCAAGATCCATCTTGGTGATGCATAGCAACGAGAGGGGAGAGTGTTGTCTACGTACCCTCATAGACTGGAAGCGGAAGCGTTATGACAACGCGGTTGATGTAGTCGTATGTCTTCACGATCCGACCGATCCTAGTACCGAAAGTACGGCACCTTCGCCGATCTGCACACATTGAGCTCGGAGACCTCCCACAAACTCTCGATCCAGCTGAGTGTCGAGGGAGAGCTTCGTCAGCACGACGGCGTGATGACGATGATGATGAAGTTACCGACGCAGGGCTTTGCCTAAGCACTGCAACGGTATGCCCGAGGTGGATTATGGTGGAGGGGGGCACCGCACACGGCTAAGACAATGTCAACTTGTGTGTCTATGGGGTGCCCCCTCCCTCGTATATAAAGGAGTGGAGGGGGGGCGGCCCTCTATGGCGCGCCCTGGAGGAGTCCTACTCCCACCGGGAGTAGGATCCCCCCTTCCCTAGTTGGACTAGGAGAGGAAGGAAGGGGGGGGGGAAGAAGGAAGGAAAGGAGGGGGGGCGGCCCCCCACCCAATTAGGATTGGGCTTGGGGGGCGCGCCCTCCTAGGCTCCCTTCTCCTCTCTCCCACTATGGCCCAATAAGGCCCATATACTTCCCGGGGGGTTCCGGTAACCTCCCGGTACTCCGGTAAATGCCCGAACTCACCCGGAACCATTCTGATGTCCAAACATAGTCATCCAATATATCGATCTTTATGTCTCGACCATTTCGAGACTCCTCGTCATGTCTGTGATCATATCCGGGACTCCGAACTACCTTTGGTACATCAAAACACATAAACTCATAATACCGATCGTCACCGAATGTTAAGCGTGCGGACCCACGGGTTCGAGAACTATGTAGACATGACCGAGACACGTCTCCGGTCAATAACCAATAGCGTAACCTGGATGTTCATATTGGCTCCCACATATTCTACGAAGATCATTATCGGTCAAACCGCATAACAACATACGTTGTTCCCTTTGTCATCGGTATGTTACATGCCCGAGATTCGATCGTCGGTATCTCAATACCTAGTTCAATCTCGTTACCGGAAAGTCTCTTTACTCGTGCCGTAATGCATCATCCTACAACTAACTCATTAGTCACATTGCTTGCAAGGCTTATAGTGATGTGCATTACCGAGAGGGCCCAGAGATACCTCTCCGACAATCGGAGTGACAAATCCTAATCTCGATCTATGCCAACTCAACAAACACCATCGGAGACACCTGTAGAGCACCTTTATAATCACCCAGTTATGTTGTGACGTTTGGTAGCACACTAAGTGTTCCTCCGGTATTCGGGAGTTGCATAATCTCATAGTCATAGGAACATGTATAAGTCATGAAGAAAGCAATAGCAAATAAACTAAACGATCAAGTGCTAGGCTAACGAAATGGGTCAAGTCAATCATATCATTCTCTAATGATGTGATCCCGTTAACCAAATGACAACTCATGTCTATGGCTAGGAAACATAACCATCTTTGATTCAACGAGCTAGTCAAGTAGAGGCATACTAGTGACACTCTTTTTGTCTATGTATTCACACATGTACTAAGTTTTCAGTTAATACAATTCTAGCATGAATAATAAACATTTATCATGATATAAGGAAATATAAATAACAACTTTATTATTGCCTCTAGGGCATATTTCCTCCAGTCTCCCACTTGCACTAGAGTCGATAATCTAGATTACACGGTAATGATTCAAACACCCATGGAGTCTTGGTGTTGAACATGTTTTGCTCGTGAGAGAGGCTTAGTCAACGGGTCTGCAACATTCAGATCCGTATGTATCTTGCAAATCTCTATGTGTCCCTCCTTGACTTGATCGCGGATGGAATTGAAGTGTCTCTTGATGTGCTTGGTTCTCTTGTGAAATATGGATTCCTTTGCCAAGATTTTCATTGGACCCGATTCACTAGGTATGACACCTAGATCGGATATGAACTCCTTCATCTAGACTTCTTCATTTGCTGCTTCCGTAGCAGCTACGTACTCCGCTTCACACGTAGATCCCGCCATGATGCTTTGCTTAGAACTGCACCAACTGACAGCTCCACCGTTTAATATAAACACGTATCCAGTTTGTGACTTAGAGTTATCCGGATGAGTGTCAAAGCTTGCATCGACGTAACAATTTACGATGAGCTCTTTGTCACCTCCATAAGTGAGAAACATATCCTTAGTCCTTTTCAGGTATTTCAGGATGTTCTTGACTGCTTTCTAGTGATCCACTCCTGGATTACTTTGGCACCTCCCTGCCAAACTAATAGCAAGGCACACATCAGGTCTGGTACACAGCATTGCATACATGATGGAACCTATGGCTGAAGCATAGGGAATGACTTTCATTTTCTCTCTATCTTCTGCAGTGGTTGGGCATTGAGTCTGACTCAACTTCGCACCTTGTAACACAGGCAAGAACCCTTTCTTTGCTTGATCCATTTTGAACTTCTTCAAAACTTTATCAAGATATGTGCTTTGTGAAAGTCCAATTAAGCGTCTTGATCTATCTCTATAGATCTTGATGCCCAATATATAAGCAGCTTCACCGAGGTCTTTCATTGAAAAACTCTTGTTCAAGTATCCTTTTATGCTATCTAGAAATTCTATATCATTTCCAATCAACAATATGTCATCCACATATAATATTAGAAATGCTACAGAGCTCCCACTCACTTTCTTGTAAATACAGGATTCTCCGAAAGTCAGTATAAAACCATATGCTTTGATCACACTATCAAAACGTTTATTCCAACTCCGAGATGCTTGCACCAGTCCATAAATGGATCATTTGGAGCTTGCACACTTTGTTAGCATCCTTTGGATTGATAAAACCTTCAGGTTGCATCATATACAACTCTTCTTCCAGAAATCCATTCAGGAATGCAGTATTTACATCCATTTGCCAAACTTGATAATCATAAAATGCAGCAATTGCTAACATGATTCGGACGGACTTAAGCATCGCTACGGGTGAGAAAGTCTCATCGTAGTCAACTCCTTGAACTTGTCGAAAACCTTTCACAACAAGTCGAGCTTTGTAGACAGTAACATTACCGCCAGCGTCAGTCTTCTTCTTGAAGATCCATTTATTCGCGATGGCTTGCTGATCATTAGGCAAGTCAAACAAAGTCCACACTTTGTTCTCATCGTGGATCCCATCTCAGATTTCATGGCCTCAAGCCATTTTGCGGAATCTGGGCTCATCATCGCTTCCTCATAGTTCATAGGTTCGTCATGGTCAATTAACATGACCTCCAGAATAGGATTACCGTACCACTTAGGTGTGGATCTTACTCCGGTTGACCTACGAGGTTCAGTAGTAACTTGATTTGAAGTTATATGATCATCATCATTAACTTCCTCACTAATTGTTGTAGGAGTCACAAGAACTGATTTCTTTGATGAACTACTTTCCAATAAGGGAGCAGGTACAGTTACCTCATCAAGTTCTACTTTCCTCCCACTCAATTCTTTCGAGAGAAACTCCTTCTCTAGAAAGGATCCATTTTTAGCAACGAATGTCTTGCCTGCAGATCTGTGATAGAAGGTGTACCCAACAGTCTCCTTTGGGTATCCTATGAAGACACATTTCTCCAATTTTGGTTCGAGCTTATCAGGTTGAAGCTTTTCCACATAAGCATCGCAACCCCAAACTTTAAGAAACGACAACTTGGGTTTCTTGCCAAACAATAGTTCATAAGGTGTCGTCTCAACGGATTTAGTGGTGCCATATTTAACGTGAATGCAGCCGTCTCTAAAGCATAACCCCAAAATGATAGCGGTAAATCAGTAAGAGACATCATAGATCGCACCATATCTAGTAAAGTACGATTACGACGTTCGGACACACCATTACGCTGTGGTGTTCCGGGTGGCGTGAGTTGTGAAACTATTCCGCATTGTTTCAAATGAAGAACAAACTCGTAACTCAAATATTCTCCACCGCGATCAGATTGTAGAAACTTTATTTTTCTTGTTACGATGATTTTCCACTTCACTCTGAAATTCTTTGAACTTTTCAAATGTTTCAGACTTATGTTTTATTAAGTAGATATACCCATATCGGCTCAAATCATCAGTGAAGGTGAGAAAATAACAATACCCGCCGCGAGCCTCAATATTCATCGGACCACATATATCACTATGTATGATTTCCGATAAATCTGTTGCTCGCTCCATTGTTTCGGAGAACGGAGTTTTAGTCATCTTGCCCATGAGGCATGGTTCGCAAGTACCAAGTGATTCATAATCAAGTGACTCCAAAAGTCCATCAGAATGGAGTTTCTTCATGCGCTTTACACCAATATGACCTAAATGGCAGTGCCACAAATAAGTTGCACTATCATTATCAACTCTGCATCTTTTGGCTTCAATATTATGAATATGTGTGTCACTACTATCAAGATTCAACAAAAATAGACCACTCTTCAAAGGTGCATGACCATAAAAGATATTTCTCATATAAATAGAACAACCATTATTCTCTGATTTAAATGAATAACCATCTCGCATCAAACAAGATCCAGATATAATGTTCATTCTTGACGCTGGCACCAAATAACAATTATTCAGGTCTAAAACTAAACCCGAAGGTAGATGTAGAGGTAGTGTTGAGGATATAACTATTTGCGTAAGTCGCCTATGAGGGGTCGGGTTACGCAAAGAAGGATTCATCAGAAGAAGCCCAAGACCAAGCATGAAGATGGCGGTTCAATAAAGGGTCTAAAAGCCCACAGGCGACTTATGGCCCGTAGTAGTAAACCGCCGTAATGGCATGACTTGTATCATAAGGTAGAATTAACTAGTCACCGAGCCGGACACTGTCTATGAGCCGGTCGGGACTCTGTAGGCCGCAGGGCGTGTCCCCGTGTATATAAGGGGACGACCCGCTGGTGGCTTAGGGCAAGAAACAACTCCTCGAGAGCCGGGCATAGCGTATCTCGCTCCCTGGTCATCGAAACCCTAGCAATATCAACCCAACTAGACGTAGGCCTTACTTTCACCGTAAGGGGCCGAACTAGTATAAATCTCTCGTGTCCTTTGTCCCGATTAACCCCTTTAAGCTTCCTAGTTGCGATGGCTCCACAACTAAGTCCTTGCAAGAGGACATCTGCCGTGACAATTCCACGACAGTTGGCGCCCACCGTGCGGCCAGCGCACGGTGGATTTGAGTTCTTGAAGGGCAACTTCGAAGGGATCAAGGGATACGCAATCGGCAAGATGACCAAAAGTCGTCGCGGCAAGATCTACATCAACGACGAAGGCTGGGGGCCCGAGGCCGGCTCAATTGAGTACGGGTACCGGGTCCCCTTCGACGGAATTCACGTCTACATCGGTCGGATTGGTGAGCCGAGCCCTGAGCCAGACAACTGCACCGATCTCGTTGAGACGGCTCAGCGTGCGAGACCCGCCCGAGCTCAACCCATCGTGAAGTGTGCCTTCATGGGTTGCATCCACTGAGGGGAACTTTCTGAAGGATCTGTAGATGGTGGTGAGACGGTCGTCCACTCCGATGGTGACTCGTCCACTGGTGAAACAGATTCGATGTATCAACTGCAAGACGGTAGGCTTGGGGGCTGATCCGATGGCAGCAGTATTCCGGACCCCTTTGAGCAGCCGAGCTGTGTAGGGGTCTTCATGGCTGGTACTCAACCCGGTCAAAACTCTACAGCCGCGACAGCGATAACGTCCGGGTCAGGAGCGGCCGAGGCAGGAGGCCTTGTGCGCCCGCCGGCTCAGGTGTTGATGGATCTCATGGATAATCTGACGGCCCTGTTAACCACCACAGTTATTCCTGCGAATCAAGATGAACATAATGCAGAGGTGGCAAAGGTGCGTGAGGAAATTGTTGGGGAACGTAGTAATTTCAAAATTTTCCTATGATCACGCAAGACCATGGTGATGGCATAGCAACGAGAGGGAAGAGTGTCCGTCCACGTACCCTCGTAGACCGAAGCGGAAGCGTTATAACAACGCTGTTGATGTAGTCGTGCGTCTTCACGATCCGACCGATCCAAGCACCGAACGTCGGCACCTCCGAGTTCTGCACATCGTTCAGCTCGATGGCGATCCCCGGACTCCGATCCAGCAAAGTGTCGGGATGAGTTCCGTCGACGACGGGCGTGGCAGGACGATGTTGATGCTCCACCGACGCAGGGCTTCGCCTAAGCTCCGCTGACGATATGACTTCTCCCAAGCAGGGCTTCGCCTAAGCTCTACGACGATATGACCGAAGTGGAATATGGTGGAGGGGGGCACCGCACACGGCTAAGAAACGATCCGTAGATCAACTTGTGTGTCATGGGGTGCCCCCCTGCCCCCGTATATAAAGGATGGAGGAGGAGGAGGCCGCCAAGGCATAGGTGCGGCTGTGGTGTGGAGTCCTACTAGGACTCCGAGTCCTAGTAGGAGTCCACCAAGAGGGGAGGAAGAGAGAAGGAAGTGGAGGAGAAGGAAAGGTGGCCGGCCCCCCTTTCCCTAGTCCAATTCGGACTAGAGGGGAGGGGGGGCGCAGCAGCCCCTTGGCCCTTTCTCCTCTTCCCACTAAAGCCCATCAAGGCCCATTGCTTCTCCCGTAACTACCCGGTACTCCGAAAAATACTCGAATCATTCGAACCTTTCCGAACTCCGAATATAGTCGTCCAATATATCGATCTTTACGTCTCGACCATTTCGAGACTCCTCGTCATGTCCCCGATCTCATCCGGGACTCCGAACTCCTTCGGTACATCAAAACTCATAAACTCATAATATAAGCATCATCGAAACCTTAAGCGTGCGGACCCTACGGGTTCGAGAACTATGTAGACATGACCTAGAACTATTCTTGGTCAATAACCAATAGCGGAACCTGGATGCCCATATTGGCTCCTACATATTCTACGAAGATCTTTATCGGTCAAACCGCATAACAACATACGTTGTTCCCTTTGTCATCGGTATGTTACTTGCCCGAGATTCGATCGTCCGTATCCAATACCTAGTTCAATCTCGTTACCGGCAAGTCTCTTTACTCGTTACGTAATGCATCATTCCGTAACTAACTCATTAGCTACATTGCTTGCAAGGCTTATAGTGATGTGCATTACCGAGAGGGCCCAGAGATACCTCTCCGACAATCGGAGTGACAAAACCTAATCTCGAAATACGCCAACCCAACATGTACCTTTGGAGACACCTGTAGTACTCCTTTATAATCACCCGATTACGTTGTGGACGCTTTGGTAGCACCAAAGTGTTCCTCCGTAAACGGAGTTGCATAATCTCATAGTTATAGGAACATGTATGGGTCATGAAGAAAGCATTAACATACTAAAGCGATCAAGTGTTAAGCTAACGGAATGGGTCATGTCAATCAGATCATTCAACTAATGATGTGACCTTGTTAATCAAATAACAACTCCTTGTTCATGGTTAGGAAACATAACCATCTTTGATTAACAAGCTAGTCAAGTAGAGGCATACTAGTGACATACTGCTTTGTCTATATATTCACACATGTATTATGTTTCCGGTTAATACAATTCTAGCATGAATAATAAACATTTATCATGATATAAGGAAATAAATAATAACTTTATTATTGCCTCTAGGGCATATTTCCTTCAGTCTCCCACTTGCACTAGAGTCAATAATCTAGTTCACATCATCATGTGATTCAACACTAATATTCACATCTGTATGTGATTAACACACATAGTTCACATCGTCATGTGACCAACACCCAAAGGGTTTACTAGAGTCAATAATCTAGTTCACATCGCTATGTGATTAACACCCAAAGAGTACTAAGGTATGATCATGTTTTGCTCGTGAGAGAAGCTTAGTCAACGGGTCATCACATTCAGAGCCGTATGTATTTTGCAAATACTCTATGTCTACAATGCTCGCACGGAGCTACTCTAGCTAATTGCTCCCACTTTCAATATGTATCCAGATTGAGTCTTAGAGTCATCTGGATCTGTGTAAAAAGCTTGCATCGATGTAACTCTTTACGACGGGCTCTTTTATCACCTCCATAATCGAGAAATATTTCCTTAGTCCTCACTAAGGATGTTTTTGACCAATGTCCAGTGATCTACTCCTAGATCACTATTGTACTCCTTGCCAAATTCAGAGCAAGGTATACAATAGGTCTGGTACATAGCATAGCATACTTCATAGAACCTATGGTGAGGCATAGGGAATGACTTTCATTCTCTTTTCTATTTTCTGCCGTGGTCGATTTGAGTCTTACTCAATTTCATACGTTTTTGCAACACAGCAAGAACTTTTCTTTGACTGTTCCATTTTGAACTACTTCAAAATCTTGACAAGGTATGTACTTATTGAAAAACTTATCAAGCGTCTTGATCTATCTCTATAGATCTTAATGCTCAATATGTAAGCAGCTTCACCGAGGTCCTTCTTTGAAAAACTCCTTTCAAATACTCCTTTATGCTTTGCAGAATAATTCTACATTATTTCCGATCAACAATATGTCATTCACATATATTTATCGAAATGTTGTAATGCTCCCACTCACTTTCTTGTAAATACAAGCTTCTCCAAAGTGCAGATAAAACCATATGCTTTGATCACACTATCAAAGCGTTTATTCCAACTCCGAGATGCTTGCACCAGTCCATAGATGGATCATTGGAGCTTGCATATTTTGTTAGCTCCTTTAGGATTGAAAAACCTTCTGGTTGCATCATATACAACTCTTCTTTAATAAATCCATTAAAGAATGTAGTTTTGACATCCATTTGCCAGATTTCATAAAATGTGGCAATTGCTAACATGATTCGGACAGATTTTAAGCATCGCTACAGTTGAGAAAATCTCATTGTAGTCAACACTTTGAATTTGTCGAAAACCTTTTTGCGACAAGTCGAGCTTTGTAGATAGTAACACTACTATCAAAGCATCATCTTCCTCTTGAAGATCCATTTATTTAACTTGACTTGTTGATCATCGAGCTAGTCAACCAAAGTCCATACTTTGTTCTCATACATGGATCCTATCTCAGATTTCATGGCCTCAAGCCATTTTATGGAATCTGGGCTCATCATCGCTTCCTCATAGTTCGTAGGTTCATCATGGTCTAGTAACATGACTTCCGAACATGATTACCGTACCACTCGATGCGGATCTTACTCGAAGACCTACGAGGTTTGGTAGCAACTTGATCTGAAGTTTCATGATCATCATCATTAACTTCCTCACTAATTGGTGTAGGAATCACTAGAACTGATTTTTGTGATGAACTACTTTCCAATAAGGGAGAAGGTACAATTACCTCATCAAGTTTCTTCTTTCCTCCCACTCACTTCTTTCGAGAGAAACTTCTTCTCTAGAAAGGATCCATCTTAGCAACAAATATCTTGCTTTCGGATCTGTGATAGAAGGTGTACCCAATAGTTACCTTTGGGTATTCTATGAAGACGCATTTCTCCGATTTGGGCTCGAGCTTATCAGGTGAAAACTTTTTCACATAAGCATCAAAACTCCAAACTTTTAAGAAACGACAGCTTAGGTTTACTGTTAAACCATAGTTCATATGGTGTCGTCTCAACGGATTTAGATGGTGCCCTATTAAACGTGAATGCAGCTGTCTCTAATGCATAACCCCAAAAGCGATATTGGTAAATCAGTAAGAGACATCATTGATCGCACCATATCAAAATAAAGCACGGTTACGACGTTCGGACACACCATAACGTTGTGGTGTTCCGTGGCGTGAGCTGTGAAACTATTCCACTTTGTTTTAATTGAAGACCAAACTCGTAACTCAAATATTCATCTCCACGATCACATTGCAGAAACTTTATTTTCTTGTTACGATGATTTTCTACTTCACTCTGAAATTCTTTGAACTTTTCAACTATTTCAGACTTATGTTTCATCAAGAAGATATATGCATATCTGCTCAAATCATCTATGAAGGTCAGAAAATAATGATACTTGCCACGAGCATCAACACTCATTGAATCGCATACATCGGTATGTATTATTTCCAATAAGTCAGTAGCTTGTTCCATTGTTCCGGAGAACGGAGTTTTAGTCATCTTGCCCAAAAGGCACGGTTCGCAAGCATCAAATGATTCATAATCAAGTGATTCCAAAAGTCCATCAACATGGATTTTTCTTCATGCGCTTTACACCAATATGACCTAAACGGCAAGTGCCACAAATAAGTTGCACTATCATTATTAACTTTGCATCTTTTGGTTTCAATATTATGAATATGTGTATCACTATGATCGAGATCCAATGAACCATTTTCATTGGGTGTGTAACCATATAAGGTTTTATTTATGTAAACAGAACAACAATTTATTCTCTTACTTAAATGAATAATCGTATTGCAATAAACATGATCATATCATATTCATGCTCAACGTAAACGCCAAATAACATTTATTTAAGTTCAACACTAATCCCGATAGTATAGGGAGTGTGCGATGATGATCATATCAATCTTGGAACTACTTCCAACACTCATTGTCACTTCCCCTTCAACTAGTTTCTGTTTATTCTGTAACTCCTGTTTCGAGTTACCAATCTTAGCAACCGAACAAGTATCAAATACTCAGGGGCTACTATAAACACTAGTAAAGCACACATCAATAATCTGTATATCAAATATACCTTTGTTCACTTTGCCATCCTTCTTATCCGCCAAATACTTGGGGTAGTTCCGCTTCTAGTGACCAGTTCCATTGCAGCAAAAGCACTTAGTCTCGTGCTTAGGTCTAGACTTGGGCTTCTTCACTCGAGCAGCAACTTGCTTGCCGCTCTTCTTGAAGTTTCCCTTCTTCCTTTGCCCTTTTCCTTGAGATCTACCTTCGTCGATTTCAACATCACGAAGAGCTCGGGAATCGTTTCGTCATCCCTTGCATACTATAGTTCATCACGAAGTTCTAGTAACTTAGTGATGGTGACTAGAGAATTCTGTCAATCACTATCTTATCTGGAAGATTAACTCCCACTTGATTCAAGCGATTGAAGTACCCAGACAATCTGAGAACATGCTCACTAGTTGAGCGATTCTCCTCTATCTTTTAGCTATAGAACTTTGTTGGAGATTTCATATCTCTCAACTCGGGTACTTGCTTGAAATATTAACTTCAACTCCTGGAACATCTCATATGGTCCATGACGTTCAAAACGTCTTTGAAGTCCCGATTCTAAGCCGTTAAGTATGGTGCACTAAACTATCAAGTAGTCATCATATTGAGCTAGCCAAACGTTCATAACGTCTGCATTTGCTCCTGCAATAGGTCTGTCACCTAGCGGTGCATTAAGGACATAATTCTTACAGGCAGCAATGAGGATAAACCTCAGATCACGGATCCAATCCGCATCATTGCTACTAACATTTTTCAATACAATTTTCTCTAGGAACACATATAAAAACATAGGGAAGCAACAACGCGAGCTATTGATCTACAACATAATTTGCAAAATACTACCAGGACTAAGTTCATGATAAATTAAAGTTCAATTAATCATATTACTTAAGAACTCCCACTTAGATAGACATCTCTCTAGTCATCTAAGTGATCACGTGATCCATATTAACTAAACCATGTCCGATCATCACGTGAGATGGAGTAGTTTCAATGGTGAACAGCACTATGTTGATCATATCTACTATATGATTCACGTTCGACCTTTCGGTCTCCGTGTTCCGAGGCCATATCTGTTATATGCTAGGCTCGTCAAGTTTAACCTGAGTATTCCGCGTGTGCAACTGTTTTGCACCCGTTGTAGATGGACGTAGAACTTATCACACCCGATCATCACGTGGTGTATGGGTAATACGAACTTGGGCAACGGTGCATACTCAGGGAGAACACTTCTTGATAATTTTTAGTGAGAGATCATCTTATAATGCTACCGTCAATCAAAGCAAGATAAGATGCATAAAGGATAAACATCACATGCAATCAATATAAGTGATATGATATGGCCATCATCATCTTGTGCTTGTGATCTCCATCGCCAAGCACCGCCATGATCACCATCGCCACCGGCGCCGACACCTTGATCTCCATCGTAGCATCGTTGTCGTCTCGCCAATCTTATGCTTCCACGACTATCACTACCGCTTAGTAATAAAGTAAAGCATTACATCGCGATTGCATTGCATACAATAAAGCGACAACCATATGGCTCTGCCATTGCCGATAACTCGGTTACAAAACATGATCATCTCATACAATAAAATATAGCATCACGTCTTGACCATATCACATCACAACATGCCCTGCAAAAACAAGTTAGACGTTCTCTACTTTGTTGTTGCAAGTTTTACGTGGCTGCTACGGGCTGAGCAAGAACCGTTCTTACCTACGCATCAAAACCACAACGATAGTTTGTCAAATAGACTCCGTTTTAACCTTCTCAAGGACCGGGCGTAGCTACACTCGGTTCAACTAAAGTTGGAGAGACAGTCTTCCGCAAGCCATCTATGTGCAAAGCACGCCGAGGAACCGGTCTCGCGTAAGCGTCTGGCGTAAGGTTGGTCCGGATCGCCTCGCCCAACAATACCGCTGAACCAAAGTATGACATGCTGGTAGGCAGTATGACTTGTATCGTCCACAACTCACTTGTGTTCTACTCGTGCATATGACATCAACGCATAAAAACCTGGCTCTGATACCACTGTTGGGGAACGTAGTAATTTCAAAATTTTCCTATGATCACGCAAGACCATGGTGATGGCATAGCAACGAGAGGGAAGAGTGTCCGTCCACGTACCCTCGTAGACCGAAAGCGGAAGCGTTATAACAACGCGGTTGATGTAGTCGTACGTCTCCACGATCCGACCGATCCAAGCACCGAACGTACGGCACCTCCGAGTTCTACACACGTTCAGCTCGATGACGATCCCCGGACTCCGATCCAGCAAAGTGTCGGGGATGAGTTCCGTCAGCACGACAGCGTGGTGACGATGTTGATGCTCCACCGACGCAGGGCTTCGCCTAAGCTCCGCGACGATATGACTTCTCCGGCGCAGGGCTTCGCCTAAGCTCCGCGACGATATGACCGAAGTGGAATATGGTGGAGGGGGGCACCGCACACGGCTAAGAAACGATCCGTAGATCAACTTGTGTGTCATGGGGTGCCCCCCTGCCCCCGTATATAAAGGATGGAGGAGGAGGAGGCCGGCCAAGGCATAGGTGCGGCCAGGGTGTGGAGTCCTACTAGGACTCCAAGTCCTAGTAGGAGTCCACCAAGAGGGGAGGAAGAGAGAAGGAAGTGGAGGAGAAGGAAAGGTGGCCGGCCCCCTTTTCCCTAGTCCAATTCGGACTAGAGGGGAGGGGGGGCGCAGCAGCCCCTTGGCCCTTTCTCCTCTTCCCACTAAAGCCCATCAAGGCCCATTGCTTCTCCGTAACTACCCGGTACTCCGAAAAATACTCGAATCATTCGAACCTTTCCGAACTCCGAATATAGTCGTCCAATATATCGATCTTTACGTCTCGACCATTTCGAGACTCCTCGTCATGTCCCCGATCTCATCCGGGACTCCGAACTCCTTCGGTACATCAAAACTCATAAACTCATAATATAACCGCCATCGAAACCTTAAGCGTGCGGACCCTACGGGTTCGAGAACTATGTAGACATGACCTAGAACTATTCTTGGTCAATAACCAATAGCGGAACCTGGATGCCCATATTGGCTCCTACATATTCTACGAAGATCTTTATCGGTCAAACCGCATAACAACATAATGTTGTTCCCTTTGTCATCGGTATGTTACTTGCCCGAGATTCGATCGTCGGTATCCAATACCTAGTTCAATCTCGTTACCGGCAAGTCTCTTTACTCGTTACGTAATGCATCATTCCGTAACTAACTCATTAGCTACATTGCTTGCAAGGCTTATAGTGATGTGCATTACCGAGAGGGCCCAGAGATACCTCTCCGACAATCGGAGTGACAAAACCTAATCTCAAATACGCCAACCCAACATGTACCTTTGGAGACACCTGTAGTACTCCTTTATAATCACCCGATTACGTTGTGACGTTTGGTAGCACCCAAAGTGTTCCTCCGTAAACGGGAGTTGCATAATCTCATAGTTATAGGAACATGTATGGGTCATGAAGAAAGCATTAACATACTAAACGATCAAGTGTTAAGCTAACGGAATGGGTCATGTCAATCAGATCATTCAACTAATGATGTGACCTTGTTAATCAAATAACAACTCCTTGTTCATGGTTAGGAAACATAACCATCTTTGATTAACAAGCTAGTCAAGTAGAGGCATACTAGTGACATACTGTTTGTCTATATATTCACACATGTATTATGTTTCCGGTTAATACAATTCTAGCATGAATAATAAACATTTATCATGATATAAGGAAATAAATAATAACTTTATTATTGCCTCTAGGGCATATTTCCTTCAGAAATAGCTCGGGCCAAGGAGGCCTTAGCAGCTGAGGATACCAGGTTGGCCACAGAACGGGCGGCTTTGGATGCATGGGCGCACCAGCTCCAATCAGAGGCTTTCCAGCTTACGATGAACTTGAACGCATCTAACGAGGTGATGAGGAGAAGACACCAGAAAACTCAATCCCGTTTGCCTCCGGTTTATGATCCTCAGAGTCTCTTCACCACACCCGGAGTCGGCCCTAGTAACCCGCCAGAAGCAAACCAGTTCATAACACCTGGACCAGGGGGACCGGTTCAGCCTCGGGTGATGGCCCCGCCCCGATACGTACCAACACCACCAGGTCACTTTTTTAATCCCATGGAGAACTTGATTGCAGCATCAGCACGTTTAGCAGCTCTCCCAGTGGACGGTGATGATCCAACAGCGGTGGAGACGCGAAGGATTGGAGAACTTGTCCAGACGGCTCTGGCTCAGCAGGAGGCTTATTCCTACAGCCGGGACAAGATTCATTCAACTCCTCGCCCAAGCCGGAGCCCGAGTTACAGCAGGCACATGGAATCAGAAGCCTTGTCAAGCGATGCCCAACGCCGTAACCAACCCGGTGGTTATAACCCGGTACAGGACCGGATACGTCAGGAGGACGAACGGGCGGCTCAACTGGCGGCTTAGCTGACAGCTGATCAGGCCCTCCCGGATTATCCGACGACTTCCATTGAGGCAGGAGTAGCCACCAGAACCGGTGGTGTTCCTTGTTTGGTGCCGGCTCTACGTAATGTACGTCTTCCCAAGGACTTCAAAGGACCCAGAAAGGTGCCAAATTATACGGCCGACTTACAGCCCGGGGCATGGATCGAAAGTTATGAGATGGCGATGGAGCTGTTGGAGGTCAATGACGTGGCAATGGCTAAGTACTTCACCATGATGTTGGATGGAACGGCCCGGTCTTGGTTAAAGGGCCTGCCGCCTAATTACATCGGCTCATGGGCGGAGTTAAAGGCCCAGTTCATTCAGAACTTTAAGGACACCTGCAAGCAGTCCATGTCGATCGTGGACTTAACCAATTGTAAACAAGAAGAGGGTGAATCCACCACTCATTGGGTGCGCCGGGTCAAGGAGATAATACATTCGTCTGACAAGATGGATGCCGGCTCTACAGTCCTCATGTTGGAGAAGAATTGTCGATTTGAACCGCTGAGGCATAAGTTGGGGCGTCTCAAGTGTGATTGTAATGATATGGGTACGCTGATGGCGGCTTTAGTCGAATACGCCGATTCTGATAGTACCAAGGATCCTGCATCTGATGAGGAAAAGACAGGGAAGGGAAAGAAGAACGACAATGGTAAGGGTCAGCAGCATAACCCGATGAATCAAGGAGGCAATAAGCATAAGGCCGAGGGTAACCCGGAGTTTATGGCCAACGCCAATGCACAGGGTAACAATCAGAGACGCAAGGGAAAATTGCCCCCTCGATCTGGCGGGTCAGGTCCATCTCTTGAGCAGTTACTCAATGAGCCCTGCCCGAGACACGGCATCCGGGAGAGGCTAGCCACTCACTTGAGGAAGGATTGCACGATCATGAAGGCTTTCAAGAATTCCAACATGTTCGACGGTAATCACAGGTCAGGTGGCGGCTCAGGTGCCGGCGGCTTTCATGGCCCGGGCGGTGGTTCAAATTCAGGCTTTCAAGGTAATCAAGGCGGCTATAATTAGCAGCAATCTGGTCAAGGAGGGCAACTGCAGCAGTCGGGTTATCAAAGTAACCCGAAGCAACTGAATAGTGGACAGTATCATGTGTTCACCACTAGCTTATGCAAACGTGACCAGAAGCTTCATAAGAGGGCGGTGAATTCTGTTGAACCGGCAGTCCCCCGTTATTTGAGGTGGTCAGAGCAGCCAATTGACTGGAGTAGAGAAGATCACCCTCCCCGGGTTGACAATCTGGGTCAGCTAGCCTTGGTGGTGGTACCTCAGGTCGGTGGATATAAATTCACCAAGGTACTCATGGACGGAGGTAGCAGCATCAACATCCTCTATTACGAGACCTTTGGACGCATGGGTTTGACTGACAAAAATTTAAAGACATCCAACACCGTTTTCCATGGAGTGGTGCCTGGTAAGTCAGCGTACCCAGTCGGTAAGATTGAATTGGAGGTGGCCTTTGGAGATGAATACGATTCTAGGGCTGAAAAACTAACCTTTGAGGTGGTCAAAATTAAGAGTCCACATCATGCTCTGTTTGGACGGCCCGCTTATGCCAAGTTCATGGCTCGGCCGTGTTATGTTTATTTGCAGCTTAAGATGCCGGGTCACAAGGGCACCATCACTGTGCATGGGAGTCGAAAGATAGCCCTGGAATGTGAAGAAGGTGATGCGGCTTATGCTGAGTCTGTTTGTGCAGCAGAGGAGCTGAAGTTTTATCAAGATAATGTTGACCCGACAGATATGACCTCCCTGAAGAAGCCAACCACAGAGCATGACCCGGCGATGAAGTTTAAGTCGGCTGCTGAAACTAAGCTTGTTGATTTCACTCCAGGCGATTCGTCTAAGCGATTCGATGTCGGTGCCAATTTGGATCCTAAATAGGAAAGCGCGCTCATCGAGTTCATCCGTGAGTACCGGGACATCTTTGCATGGAAGCCTTCAGACATGCCGGGTGTACCGAGAGAACTCTCTGAGCACACTCTTAATATTGATCCAAAATATAAGCCGGTCAGACAGTTCGTTCGACGATTCAATGAAGAGAGACGGAAAGCTATTGGTGAGGAGGTGGCCCGGCTCTTGGCTGCCGGGTTTATTGTTGAAGTTTTTCACCCTAAGAAGAACGGCACCTGGCGGTTATGTGTGAATTACACGGACTTAAATAAGGCTTGTCCGGCTGATCCCTTTGCTCTCCCCCGTATTGATCAAATCATTGATGCTACAGCAGGTTGTGAGCGTTTGAGCTTTTTGGATGCTTATTCTGGCTATCATCAGATCAAGATGGCAATTAAGGACCAGGAGAAGACGGCCTTCATCACTCCGTTTGGAGCCTTCTGCTATGTATCTATGCCATTTGGGCTCAAGACTGCCCAGGCGACTTATCAGCGGTGTGTACAGAACTGTCTCCACGATCAGATTGGACGCAATGTTCATGCTTATGTGGATGATATAGTGGTTAAATCCAGAGAGAAGGAAACATTGATAGCTGATCTAAAGGAGACCTTTGACAATCTCCAGGTTTCCAAGATGATGCTTAACCCGGCCAAGTGTGTGTTTGGCGTGCCAGCAGGCAAGCTTTTGGGTTTTCTGGTTTCCAACAGAGGTATTGAAGCTAACCCGGAGAAGATCAAGGCGATTACCTCTTTGGCTAAGCCAACATGCATCAATGATGTTCAGCGATTGGCGGGTCGTGTTGCTGCCTTAAGCCATTTCATAAGCCGGTTAGGGGAGAAGACCTTGCCACTGTATCAGATGATGAAGAAAACAGACACTTTTGTCTGGAGCGAGGCTGCTAACACTGCCTTTGAAGATTTAAAAAGACAGTTGTCTGAGCCGCCGGTCCTTGCAGCTCCCATTGATAGAGAGCCCTTGCTATTATATGTGGCTGCTAACTCACGTGCTGTCAGTGTTGCAGTCGTGGTGGAGTGCAAGGAGGCCGGCAAGGAGCATCCGGTTCAACGGCCGGTTTACTATGTCAGCGAGGTGCTCATTGAGTCTAAGAAAAGGTATCCACATTGGCAGAAGCTTGTTTACGGGGTGTTCATGGCAAGCCGGAAGCTGAAACACTACTTCCAAGGTCACCCTATCACTGTGGTAAGTTCTGCCCCCTTGGGAGACATCATCCAGAATAGAGAGGCCACAGGATGAGTCGCCAAGTGGGCCATCGAGCTTGGGCCTCATGGCTTGAAATACATGCCGCGTACTGCTATTAAGTCTCAAGCCCTGGTGTACTTTATCAACGACTGGACAGAGCTGCAGACACCTAAGGAGAAGCCGGATAACACGTATTGGACTATTCACTTTAATGGGTCCATACAATTGGAAGGCTCGGGGGCTGGAGTCGTTTTAACTTCCCCTCGAGGTGACAAATTTTTTTATGTGCTCCAGCTCATGTTTCCTTGTACTAATAATGCAGCTGAATATGAGGCCTTGCTCCATGGTCTTCGGATGGCCAAAGAGATGAATCTGAGCCGGGTAAGGTGCTTGGGTGACTCGGATCTCTTGGCTCAACAGGTGTCAGGCAAGTGGGACTCCAAGGATCCCCTCATGGCGGCTTACCATCGTGAAGTTGATGCCGTGGCTGGGCACTTCAAGGGTTATCAAGTGGAGCACGTTGATCGAAGGAATAATGAGGCGGTTGATGCCTTAAGCCGGCTGGGGTCTCAGCGTAAGCCGGTGCCACCTAACACCTTTTTGGATGTTTTGCATAATCCTTCGGTTAAGTTAACCATAGAGGAAGATTTAGCTGTTCCAGACCCAGAAGCGCAGTTGGTGGCGGCTCTACACGTCATCCCAAATTGGACAGTGCCATATTTGGCTTACATGACCCGGGGAGAGTTGCCTGAGGATGAGACCTCGGCAAGACAAATCATCCGGCGATCTAAATCCATGGCAATTGTTCATGGTGAGTTGCATCATCGGAGTGTCACTGGGGCGTTTCAACATTGTGTGTCACCTGCGGAGGGTCAGAAAATACTTCGTGAGATCCATGAAGGGGACTGCGGTCATCATGCTGGGTCAAAGTCTCTCGTGGCCAAGGCTTTCCATCACAGTTTCTATTGGCTGACGGCTCACGCTGACACAGAGGATCTGGTCAGTAAATGTGACGGCTGTCAGAAATTTTCACGACGAGCTCATGTGCCGGCTCAAGAATTGAGGATGATTCCAATTACTTGGCTGTTTGCAGTCTGGGGGGCTTGATATGGTTGGGCTCTTCAAAAGGTCTAAGGATAAAAAGACACACCTCCTTGTGGCAGTGGATAAATTTACAAAGTGGGTTGAGGCAGAGCCGGTTAATAAGTGTGGTGCAGCCATGGCGGTTCAGTTCATGAAAAAGGTGATCTTTCGTTTTGGTTTTCCACACAGCATCATAACTGATAATGGCAATAATCTCTCCAAAGGTGCCACGGAAGAGTTCTGTCAACGAGAACATATCCGGCTTGATGTTTCAGCAGTTGCTCACCCTCAATCCAATGGTCAAGCAGAAAGAGCCAATCAGGAGATCTTGAAAGGTATAAAACCCCGGCTCTTGGTCCCCTTACAGCGGACACTGGGTTGTTGAGTAGAGGAGTTACCTTCTGTGATTTGGAGCATCAACACTAAACCTAACAGATCTACGGGTTACACACCTTTCTTCATGGTGTACGGAGCAGAGGCGGTCCTGCCAAGTGACATCCGTCATGACTCGCCCGAGTGGCGGCTTACGTTGAGATTGATAATGAACAAGCTCGTCAGGATGCACTTGACTTGTTGGATGAAGAGCGAGACTTGGCAATAGCCCGCTCGGCGATTTACCAGCAAGACCTGCGCCGCTACCACGTACCGGGTTAGATCCAGAACCTTTCAGAAGGTGACTTAGTGCTCCGGCTCATCCAGGATCGACCGATATGCACAAGCTACCCCCTTGGGAAGGACCCTTTGTGGTCGACAAGTATCCTGAACAACGGGTCATACTACCTTATCGATGTTCGAGAGCACAAAGACTCACGTAAGTCGGAGGAGGAGACCCGCCGGCCGTGGAATATCGCTCATCTTCGGCCTTACTATACTTGAGCCACCGGCTCTCAGGCTGTAAATATTTCGGCAATGTATATATTATGAAAAGCAATAAAGAAGGACCTCTGTCCTTTTTCCGACCTTCAAAAGCTTACATGTCTTTCTTATCATGTTGTTGAAACGACCAACAGGGAGCGGATCATATCTGAATCCGGCTTTCCCTTTGGTCCGGCTTATGATCATATCTGAATCTAGCCATGGTCGCTTGGGGGCTTCCTGTTCAAACATAGGTCATATTCGAACCAAAGAGAACATAGCTGTCGATACCCACCTGATCGGCATACTGCCAAACCCACTAGGGGGCTTCTTGATCATATTTGAATCATAGCTTAACCCCTTTGGGTCTGACATGGATCGTATTCGAATCAGCATCATTAAACAACTCTTATGGTCACTTGGGGGCTTCCTGTTCAAACCTAGGTCGTATTCGAACCAAAGAGAACATAGCTGTCGATGCCCACTTGATCGGCATCGCCAAAGCCACTGGGGGGCTATATGATCGTATCCGAATCTTAGCTTAACCCCTTTGGAACGGTTTTCTGATCGTATTCGAATCAGAAGCCTTTAAATTTTGTCTATTGTTCACTACCCTTTGCAATCACAAGTATTTGATCATTTTGAAAGCCCTTTGGGGTGGTTTGTATTCCACCGGTTTAA
This sequence comes from Aegilops bicornis, assembly GCA_021605145.1. Lineage (NCBI taxonomy): Eukaryota > Viridiplantae > Streptophyta > Magnoliopsida > Poales > Poaceae > Aegilops > Aegilops bicornis. The sequence continues at coordinate 745,610,870 of CM038670.1, read as the reverse complement.
TATTGATCAAGTAAAACTGTTAATGCATAAACAATCATTATATGTGCCAGGTTTCAGGAACAGTAAGGTTTATCCTCATTGTAGGGGTCACATAAGTCGGCAAGGTAATCAAAGGATCACAGGTATGCTGTTACGATTGTATCTCAAGGATATCATCGAGAACCAGCTTTTATGATTTTTTTGATTCATAGTACGGGTTATCAACACATTATGTGACTCCCTATGCGGTAAGTCGCCAAGGGACTTGTGTTTGTTTTGTACGCAGGGCGATGCAAGCAATTTCTTTTAAACATAAAGGAAGCAGAAGACTGATATAAGCCGGAAGCATATAATGACGTCGGCTTAAGGAAGTGTTGAGTACCGCAAACATGCGCGAAGGCATGGCAAAAATCAAGTGTTTTCTCTACCCTGTTACAAGACTCTCTGAGCCTGAATAATGAAGCATTGTTTTTCCACAAGACATAAACATACGACGCTTGATGGTTCAGTCCATGGGTTGACCTGACGTGTTCGGGTTATCCTTCTCCGCTCCTCCGTCGGCTGCCCTGTCCTGGAAGGTTGATCATGTCCAGTCAATGCCACTCAAAGCTTCAAACTCAGCTTCATCATCTATTAACCCGGCTGGGTCGACTTCAGGGGCAAAAGTATGCTTACGAATTGGAGGGATCAGGCTGACGTCATCGTAGTGAGGCGTTGGGGGTCTCCGGTTCTCGCTGTCCTAACCCGGCTGATATTTGGTAAGGTCGGTATCATTCCCAATAAGCGTGGCCACAGGGCGTACCTCCTTCACGCAGGCGGCGAAATCCTTCTCATCAAACACAGTACCATCCTCCTTTAAACTTGGGTATCCAAGAGCGATGTCAGACGGGTCTAGTCCTGGCATAAATGCTTTGGCACGGCTCAAAGCAGCTATGGCTCCGGCTCTTGCAGACGCCCGCCTTAGCTCTTGGATTCGTTGAGGTAGCACAGCAAGCCGCTTTAACATATCAGCCAGGAGATGGGGAACATCATTTGACAAAGCCACAACGGCCAAAGCACGTTGTGACCCGGCATAGAGTTGCTCTACTAGAGTATAAACCGCCTTTAACTTGATCAACATGTTCTGATTAAGGTTTGAGCTCCTGGGACCTGTGTCAACAAGTATCAGGTGAGCCGGAGGTAGCAATTACAATAGTCATCGAAAGAAGGTTTGCAGTATTCAATGTTTGCACAAGTAGCTTACCGAAGATTGTTGAGACCATTTGGCATACTTGGCGCTTTAAGCCGGATAGCTCGGCTGTTGTTTCTGCAAGCGACGCCTCTGCTTTCTCGGCCCGAGTAACCAAAGAGGCCTTTTCATCAGCCTAGGTTTTTTTGTCTGCTTCAAAGCTTTTCTTTAGCTTTTCTTCTTCAGACACACTGAACTCAAACTTGGAGTTGGCCTTTTGGATTTCAATTTCTTGAGATGCCAAAGTGTTCTTCAAATTTCAGCAATCTCCGACTTAAATTGGCTTATGGTGGCCTGCATCAATACCGGGTTATAATCAGCATTATTATCAGATGACATTAAGTCCCAAGCACTTTGCAAGCAAAGATACTTGACACTTGGGGGCTAATGTATACTGAAGGACTCTAAATTACTACGCCGGTTCATGAAAGTTAAGACCCAAGCACTTTGCAAGCAAAGATACTTAGCACTTGGGGGCTAATGTGTATTGCGCATTTAAAAATATTATACTACACTGGGTTAAATATCTTGTTCTATAGCCGGCCTTTGAGATAAGTCGGATGTTTGATAATGATAAGCAGATTCTAAGTCTACATCATATTTTCTTATAAGCAGTAGACTTGGTGGCTGATACAGTAAGTATGAACAAGAAGAGTAGCAAAAGTGATACCTCAAATTTTTGATGAATTTGTTTCACCATGTCATTCTCCAGGTCACGACTATTGTGCACTTGGCTTATGTAGCCAGAGACAATCTCTCCAATGCTCAGACGAGTGTAATCGGTAATGTCCAGCTTGGCCTTTCGGCGCTCCAAAAGTTCCTCTTTGGCAGAACACTTGACAAGAACAGTGGGTTGTCCGGTTCAACAAACTGAGTCTTGGTGATCTCAACTTCCGGGTCATCTGCCTTGGCCGGGCTAGGAATCTCCGGATTAACAGAGCCGTCGAGGGCTTGTTCGGTGGGCGGGTCAGAGGTAGGCGCTGGAACGTCATGAGATGGTTCAGACGGCGGCTCGTGGGCAGAAACATCGGGAGCGGCCGTTCCAAGCTCCGGTTCAGTTACAACCGTTTCTTTGGACGGTTTAGTCTTGTTTGCCCTCTTGCTGGGCTTTACTTGTACACTGTGGACAAGTCAGAGGAATTAATACAAAAGTATGAGTAAGGTAAACGTAAGGTAAGTAAGTGGTTGTTACCCTGGTGCGGTTTTGAAAGCCGGCATATTTGATTGCATAGACTCGCCAGAGGAAGGTGAAGTATCCTGATAGTTGGAGTCAGATGAATTGAGAGGTTGACGAATGAAACCCGCCAAAGGTAAAAGAGGACGTAAGTCGGAGATAACCTCAGGCCTGCGTTTCCTGGTCACATCAGGTAAGCCGGAGGAGAGTTCCACGTCTTTGCTTGTCCGGGTCTGCCTCCGGCTCTCATAAATCTGTCGCTTCAAAAGAAATTGAGGATCTTGGTAAGCTAAAGGATGTGAAAATCTTACTTTCCGGGTCACTCTTTGGATTTTCTGCCGCGGCAAAGGCTCAGAGTCGGAGGAGATTATAGTTAACTCTCCCTCAACGGCTTGGCTGTTTCCCGTGTCCTCCTGAAAGGAATTAATGTCAATAAGGTGATGATAAAAGAGCCAGTGGAGTTAAGTGTTACCTCTTCTTCATCGTCATCAGTATCATCCAGTTTTAACATATCTGAAGCACTTGGCTTCTTCTTCCTTGAAGTTCCTGTCTTGGCGGCTTTCCTCTCGGCTCTCTTGGCCGCTCTGGCTTGTTTGGCAGCCTCATGGTCATATTTGACCTGCCAGAAGTTGTCATCTGCCTGTAAATATTGACACAGGATTATGAGTAAAAAAAGGATATAATACAATAAGAGTAATTACTGAGGATAATGACTTACTGCAGGGGCCGGGTTCTTCTTGCAGAAAGGAAGTAAGCCGAAAGCATTACTAACCACTGAGCCCTCTTTCAATAAAGATTGAGTCGTGGCTTCAACCATATCATCTGGTAAGTCGTCAGGACTATGACGCATTAGGTCATCCTTCGCGCCTGAGTAAGTGCACATTAAGCTGGGGCGGCGGCTTAATGGAATCACCCGCTAAGAAATCCAGACTCGGACCAAGTCGATGCCATCTAAGTCGTTACCCAAGAGAGCTTTGATTTTCTTGATAGTGGGAGCAAGTGGTACACATTCAGCAGCAGTTAGCTTGTCTGGCAGCGGATGATTGGATTCAAAGCATAGAGCATGAAAGCCGGGCAGTGGGTTTTCATCAACCGGAGAAGTGTCCTCACAGTAGAACCACGTCTGGTTCCAATCCTTTGGGTGGCTTGGCAGTTCAGCATAAGGGAAAAGACAATCTTTCCGCCGCTGAATTGAGATGCCACCAAGTTCCAGACTGGGCCCGTTGGCACGTTCATTCTGCCGGTTTAAGTAAAACAATTCTCTGAACAAAAGTAAGTTGGGCTCTTCTCCAAGGTACACCTCGCAGAAGACTTGGAAGTTGCAAATATTTGACACGGAATTGGGCCCGATGTCTTGAGGTCTGAGGTCAAAAAATTGCAAAACATCCCTGAAGAATTTTGAACCGGGTGGAGCAAATCCCAGGTTCATATGATCAGTAAAAATGATCACTTCCCCTTCCTTGGGTTGAGGTTTCTCCTCTGACGGGTCAGGAGCACAATAAGACAGGACCTCCTTCTCGGGTAGATGGTCGGTCTTAACGAACTTAGACAAGGTGCTTTCCGTAACAGTAGACTTACCCAGCTACAGGTCACAGGAGCTTTGGGAGCCTTAGGTGGCATTATGCAAGTGGAAGCCTATAACAAAATAAGAATTTTCGGTTCAATTTTAACTCGGAAGAAAATATTTTTTAAGTCTATTCAAAATGTCGGCTTAAGATGGGGCCTAACGACATATGGCTAATTGTGCAGTGATGTTTAAACCGTTACAGGTATCGGAAGCAGTTTAATTATCTTAAGTCGCCGGAAGAGAGCAAGGCCGACAATCAGTGTTGTCTTTTTAAGCCGGTTATACAGACTGCCGTGGTTAAAACAGATCTAACAGATGCAGTTTTTGACTAAGTATGGAACAAACAGGTTTCGCAAACTGCAGTTATTGTTTTGGATCAAATGGTCGCTCTGAAAAGAAAAAATTCTAGACCTAAAATTGGTGCAGAGAAGCTCATACGCTTGAAGGAAGCCCTGGAACAAAGTACAAGGGACCTATTTGCATTCGAAATGGGTGCGAAACAGTCACCGCGGCAGTTTTACACCATTTGACGATCAGAAAAGGCGTCGGAGGTGAAATCTATCAAGGGTTTGCAACGGGCGGCGACGAACACTGACGAACCCAAAAAGCTGTAATGCAGATCTAAGGCAGGAAAGGAAAGGGACTTACAGATGCGTAATCATGCGCAGAGGTTCGCTGCGTTTCTCTCGTCAAGACAAAGTTGATGCAGCTTTGAGTTGGAGAAGACGAGGAGCTCGGCGGCGGCGACAGCGGCGGAGCTCGTGCGGTAGCAAAACAGTGAAAGGAGGAAGACGACCGAAGGGGGAGAATGGAGAGACCTAGGTCGTGCCTATTTATAAGGGGAGGTTGACTGGGAAGGCGCGAGAAACGAGGAGGCAAGGTATCATTATCCAACGGCTCCGACGCCTCGGTTTTCGGGATGGTCAGTAAAGAAAGAGATCTGTTCAAGATATGATAGAATAAATAAGAATTTAATGGAGGATGACGTCACGGCGGGTTATCACAGATCCAGAAGATGACATAATAGCGGGTTATAACCTTTGCAAAAACAAGAGACAGAAAGGCTTGTTTTTTAAGATATTTTAAGATTGACATGAACCGGTTCAAATCAGTCTAGGGCCTAATGTTGGGGATATAACTATTTGCGTAAGCCGCCCGTGAGGGGCCGGGTTATGCAAAGAAGGATTCATCAGAAGAAGCCCAAGACCAAGCATGAAGATGGCGGTTCAATAAAGGGTCTAAAAGCCCACAGGCGACTTAAGGCCCTTAGTAGTAAACCGCCGTAATGGCATGACTTGTATCATAAGGTAGAATTAACTAGTCACCGAGCCGAACACTGTCTATGAGTCGGCCGGGACTCTGTAGGCTGCAGGGTGTGTCCCCGTGTATATAAGGGGATGACCTGCTGGTGGCTTAGGGCAAGAAACAACTCCTCGAGAGCTGGGCATAGCGTATCTCGCTCCCTGTTCATCGAAACCCTAGCAATATCAACCCAACTAGACGTAGGCCTTACCTTCACCGTAAGGGGCCGAACTAGTATAACTCTCTCGTGTCCTTTGTCCCGATTAACCCCTTTAAGCTTCCTAGTTGCGATGGATCCACAACTAAGTCCTTGCAAGAGGACATCCGCCGTGACAATTCCACGACAGGTAGCGTGCCGACGGCGATCACATCAACTTTGGAACAATTTCCCACGTGCATCGTCACCTCGTCCTTAGCCAATCTTCGCTTAATCCGTAGTCCCTGTTTCGAGTTGCAAATAATAGCAACAGAACCAGTACCAAATACCCAGGCACTACTGCGAGCATTAGTAAGGTACACATCAATAACATGTATATCACATATACATTTGTTCACCTTGCCATCCTTCTTATCCGCCAAATACTTGGGGCAGTTCCGCTTCCAGTGACCAATCCCTTCGCAGTAGAAGCACTCAGTCTTAGGCTTAGGTCCACACTTGGGCTTCTTCACTTCAGCAACAACTTGCTTGCCGTTCTTCTTGAAGTTCCCCTTCTTCCCTTTACCCTTTTTCTTGAAGCCGGTGGTCTTGTTGACCATCAACACTTGATGCTCTTTCTTGATTTTACCTCCGCAGCCTTTAGAATTGTGAAGAGCTTGGGAATTGTCTTATCCATCCCTTGCATATTATAGTTCATCACGAAGCTCTTGTAACTTGGTGGCAGTGATTGAAGAATTCTGTCAATGACACTATCATCAGGAAGATTAACTCCCAGTTGAATCAGGTGATTGTTATACCTGCATATTTTGAGTATATGCTCACTGACAGAACTATTCTCCTCCATTTTGCAGCTGTAGAACTTATTGGAGACTTCATATCTCTCAATCTGGGCATTTGCTTGAAATATTAACTTCAACTCCTGGAACATCTCATATGCTCCACGATGTTCAAAACGTCGTTGAAGTCCCGGTTCTAAGCCGTAAAGCATGGCACACTGAACTATCGAGTATTCATCAGCTTTGCTCTGCCAGACGTTCATAACATCTAGCATTGCTCCTGCAGTAGGTTTGGCACCTACGGTGCTTCTAGGACGTAATTCTTCTGTGCAGCAATGAGGATAATCCTCAAGTTATGGACCCGGTCCGTGTAGTTGGTACCATCATCTTTAAACTTAGCTTTCTCTAGGAACGCATTAAAATTCAACGGAACAACGGCAGGGGCCATCTATCCACAACAACATAAACATGCAAAATACTATCAGGTACTAAGTTCATGATAAATTAAAGTTCAATTAATCATATTACTTAAGAACTCCCACTTAGATAGACATCCCTCTAATCATCTAAGTGATCACGTGATCCAAATCACTAAACCATGCCCGTCCATCATGTGAGATGGAGTAGTTTTCAATGGTGAACATCACTATGTTGATCATATCTACTATATGATTCATGCTCGACCTTTCAGTCTCAGTGTTCCGAGGCCATATCTGCATACGCTAGGCTCGTCAAGTTTAACCCGAGTATTCTGCGTGTGCAAAACAGGCTTGCACCCGTTGTATGTGAACGTAGAGCTTATCACACCCGACCATCACGTGGCGTCTCATCACGATGAACTTTCGCAACGGCGCATACTCAGGGAGAACACTTGTACCTTGAAATTTAGTGAGAGATCATCTTATAATGCTACTGCCAAACTAAGCAAAATAAGATGCATAAAGGATAAACATCACATGCAATCAATATAAGTGATATGATATGGCCATCATCATCTTGTACCTTGATCTCCATCTCCAAAGCACCGTCATGATCACCATCGTCACCGGCTTGACTCCTTCATCTCCATCGAAGCATCGTTGTCGTCTCGCGAACTACTGCTTCTACGACTATCGCTACCGCTTAGTGATAAAGTAAAGCAATTACATGGCGATTGCATTTCATACAATAGAGCGACAACCATATGGCTCCTGCCAGTTGCCGATAACTCTGTTACAAAACATGATCATCTCATACAATAAAATTTATCATCATGTCTTGACCATATCACATCACAACATGCCCTGCAAAAACAAGTTAGACGTCCTCTACTTTGTTGTTTCAAGTTTTTACGTGGCTGCTACGGGCTGAGCAAGAACCGTTCTTACCTACGCATCAAAACCACAACGATTTTTAGTCAAGTGTGCTGTTTTAACCTTCAACAAGTACCGGGTGTAGCCACACTCGATTCAACTAAAGTTGGAGAAACTGACACCCACCAGCCAATTGCAGCGACGCATTTAGGTAGAACCAGTCTCGCAGAAGCGCACGCGTAATGTCGGTCCGTCCTTGATAACCCACAAGTATAGGGATCGCAACAGTTTTCGAGGGTAGAGTATTCAACCCAAATTTATTGATTCGACACAAGGGGAGCCAAAGAATATTCTCAAGTATTAGCAGCTGAGTTGTCAATTCAACCACACCTGGAAAACTTAATATCTGCAGCAAAGTATTTAGTAGCAAAGTAGTATGGAAGTAACGGTAATGGTTGCAAAAGTAACAGTAGCAACTTTGTAGTAATTGTAACAGTGACAACGGAAAAGTAACTAAGCAAAGATCAATATGTGAAAAGCTTGTAGGCATTGGATCAGTGATGGATAATTATGTCGGATGCAATTCCTCATGCAACAGTTATAACATAGGGTGACACAGAACTAGCTCCAGTTCATCAATGTAATGTAGGCATGTATTCCGAATATAGTCATACGTGCTTATGGAAAAGAACTTGCATGACATCTTTTGTCCTACCCTCCCGTGGCAGCGGGGTCCTATTGGAAACTAAGGGATATTAAGGCTTCCTTTTAATAGAGTGCCGTACCAAAGCATTAACACTTAGTGAATACATGAACTCCTCAAACTACGGTCATCACCGGGAGTGATCCCGATTATTGTCACTTCGGGGTTACCGGATCATAACACATAGTAGGTGACTATTGACTTGCAAGATAGGATCAAGAACTCACATATATTCATGAAAACATAATAGGTTCAGATCTGAAATCATGGGCACTCTGGCCCTAGTGACAAGCATTAAGCATAGCAAAGTCATAGCAACATCAATCTTAAAACATAATGGATACTAGGGATCAAACCCTAACAAAACTAACTCGATTACATGATAAATCTCATCCAACCCATCACCGTCCAGCAAGCCTACGATGGAATTACTCATGCACGGCGGTGAGCATCATGAAATTGGTGATGGAGGAAGGTTGATTATGACGATGACGACGGATTCCCCTCTTCGGAGCCTCGAACGGACTCCAGATCAGCCCTCCCGAGAGAGATTAGGGCTTGGCGGCGGGTCCGTATTGTAAAACGCGATGAATCCTTCTCTCTGATTTTTCCCCCCGAACGTGAATATATAGAGTTGGAGTTGAGGTCGGTGGAGCACCAGGGGGCCCACAAGGCAGGGGGCGGCCCAGGGGGGGCAGGCGCGCCCCCCACCCTCGTGGACAGGGTGTGGGGCTGAAAGATCGAGGATGTCGCCTAGAGGGGGGGGTGAATAGGCGCTTTAAAATAATTACGGTTTAGGCTTGAACAAATGCGGAATAAACCTAGCGGTTAATTTGTCAAGCACAAAACCTACAACAACTAGGCTCACCTATGTGCACCAACAACTAATGCTAAGCAAGATAAGCAACTATGTGATAGCAAGATATATGAAAAAGAACAATATGGCTATCACAAAGTAAAGTGCATAAGTAAAGGGGCTCGGGTAAGAGATAACCGAGGCACGCGGAGACGCATTTATGTATCCCAAGTTCACACCCTTGCGGATGCTAATCTCCGCTTGGAGCGGTGTGGAGGCACAATGCTCCCCAAGAAGCCACTAGGGCCACCAGTAATCTCCTCACGCCTCGCACAATGCAAGATGCCGTGATTCCACTAAGGGACCCTTGAGGGCGGTCACCGAACCTGCATAAATGGCAACCCTTGGGGCGGTCACCGAACCCACACTTTGGCAACCCTTGGGGCGGTCACTGAACTCAAATTGCTCTAGGCGATCTCCACAACCTAATTGGAGACTCCGACGCTTGCCCGGAGCTTTACACCACAATGATTGAGCTCCGAACACTACTAACTGCCTAGGGCGCCCAAGCACCCAAGAGGAACAAGCTCAAGGGCACCAAGCACCCAAGAGTAATAAGCTTCTCAACTTGTAACTTCCACGTATCACAGTGGAGAACTCAAACCGATGCACCAAATGCAATGGCAAGGGCACACGGAGTGACCAAGTCCTTCTCTCTCAAATCCCACCAAAGCAACTAATGCTAGGGAGGAAAATGAGAGGAAGAACAAGAAGGAGAACACCAAGAACTCCAAGAACTAGATCCAAGGGGTTCCCCTCACATAGAGGAGAAAGTGATTGGTGGAAATGTGGATCTAGATCTCCTCTCTTTTCCCCCAAAAACTAGCAAGAAACCATGGAGGGATTGAGAGATAGCAAGCTCGGAGAAGGTCAACAATGGGGGAAGAACACGAGCTCAAAGGATAAGGTTCAATGGGGAAGAAGACCCCTTTTATAGGAGGGGAAAATCCAACCGCTACTCCCACCGAAAATCCTCAAGACAGAGCGGTACTACCGCTAGGGAAGGGCGGCATTATCACCGAGGGCGGTACTACCGCTTCCCTATCCAAATGGGTACTACCACAACCGAAGAGAAGGTCAAGGCTCGCCCCAGAGCGGTACTACCGCGAGGGAAGAGCGGTACTACCGCGCAGAGAGGTACTACCGCTTCTACTGCCGCGACTAGTGCCGCAAAACCCGACACTAAAAACGTCGGTCGAGAATCGAGGCGGAAGTAGCCCAGACGCAGCGGTATTTACGGCCGAAACTCCCAAGCGGTACTACTGCTCGGAGAGCGGTACTACCGCTTGAGTGGTACTATCATTCGAGAGCGGTACTACCGCCAGTGAGCTTCAGTACTACCGCTGAGGGTCACGGTACTACCGCACCAGCCTTAAGCCACAACCACGAAAGCAAAGAATACTCCAAGAAAACCAGAACTGGCATAACTTCTTCATATGAGCTCCGAATTGAGCAAACTCAAGCTTGTTTGAAACAAGACAACTAGTAGCATCAAAACAGCGAGGGGAGGTATGCTTAGCAAACAAAGGAGTGAAACCTCCAACCGAGAAGAACCGGCATACCCTCCAACATCGAAAACATCATAGAAGATGCATGAGAACTCCGTTTTCGATGAACTCGAGCTTGTCATAAAATGACCATAAGCTCCAAATCTCACAAGGAGAAGAACCAAACAAGAACCAATAAAGATGATGCAAGGATGCAATGGTTTGAGCTCTCACGAACGATACGATCAAGCAACTCATCGAGAGCCCCCTTGATAGTACGGCAAACGATCCTATAACCCGGTCTTCCACATGAGACCGTAAAATAGAAAACCTATCAAGGGCAAACCTTTGCCTTGCACATGGTCCACTTGAGCTAGATGATGACGATCTTGACTCCTCAAGTTGGACCACCTTTCTTGATTATGCGTTGGCGGGATGAAGACTAGTTGATTGCTCCCCATACTCTACTATGGGTGAGCCTCTCTTCCATTATCTTCACAAGTCCATTGTCACCACAATGGACGGCAAGCTTCAAGCACTTGATCTCTTCGTGATGCATCACTTGAACTTGCACAACCGCAACCTAACCCCACAAAGAACTCTCACGAAGACATGGGTTAGCACACAAAGCGTAATGAACAATGCTTACCATACCATGGGATCACTTGATCCCTCTCGGTACATCTTCTACGCTTTGTGAGTTGATCAACTTGATTCACTCTTGACTTAGTCTTGATCAACCTTGAATCTTTCCAACTCTCTTCATTTGGATGATGTCTTGAAGGTGGACATGAATGATCACACAATCTTATTCTTCAAGACATGCTTGCAATAAGCTCAACACTCACATGACCAATCTTTGGATAATTCCTTGAATAGAACCTTGGTCGACACAAAACTCTCCTTGAAACCAACACATGTACTCCAAGAAAAGCCTATGGACAAAACCTTCAAATAAACTCAAGGCAACCATTAGTCCATAGAGAATGTCATCAATTACCAAAACCACACATGGGGGCACCGCATGTCCTTTCAGGGGCCCCTGGTCTTGAATCTTTCGCAAGTAATTTTTATAAATTCCAAAAATATTCTCCGTGAAGTTTCCGGTCATTCCGAGAACGTTTATTTCTGCACAAAAATAACACCATGGTAATTCTGCTGAAAACAGCGTCAGTCCGGGTTAGTTCCATTCGAATAATGCAAGTTAGAGTCCAAAACAAGGGCAAAAGTGTTTGGAAAAGTAGATACGATGGATACGTATCAGGCCGCTTCATCCAACAATACCGCCGAATCAAAGTATGACATGCTAGTAAGCAGTATGACTATTATCGCCCACAACTCTTTGTGTTCTAGTCGTGCATATAACATCTACGCATAGACCTGGCTCGAATGCCACTGTTGGGGAAGCACTAGTTTCAAAAAAAATCCTACGCACACGCAAGATCCATCTAGGTGATGCATAGCAACGAGACGGGAGAGTGTTGTCTACGTACCCTCATACACCGAAAGCGGAAGCGTTATGAAAACACTGTTGATGTAGTCGTACATCTTCACGATCCGACCGATCCTAGTATTGAAAGTATGGCACCTCTGTGATCTGCACACGTTCAGCTCGGTGACGTCCCACGAACTCTCGATCCAGCTGAGTGTCGAGGGAGAGCTTCGTCAGCACGACGGCGTGATGATGGTGATGATGAAATTACCGGCGCAGGGCTTCGCCTAAGCACTGCAACGGTATGACCCAGGTGGATTATGGTGGAGGGGGGCACCGCACACGGCTAAGACAATGTCAACTTGTGTTTCTATGGGGTGCCTGTCGGTGTCAAAACCGGCGGATCGGGTAGGGGGTCCCGAACTGTGCGTCTAGGCGGATGGTAACAGGAGACAAGGGACACGATGTTTTACCCAGGTTCGGGCCCTCTCGATGGAGGTAAAACCCTACGTCCTGCTTGATTAATATTGATGATGTGTGTTACAAGAGTAGATCTACCACGAGATCAAAGAGGCTAAATCCTAGAAGCTAGCCTATGGTATGATTGTTGTTCGTCCTATGGACTACAGCCGTCCGGTTTATATAGGCACCGGAGAGGGCTAGGGTTACACAAAGTCGGTTACAAAGGTAGGAGATCTACATATCCGTATCGCCAAGCTTGCCTTCCACGCCAAGGGAAGTCCCATCCGGACACGGGACGAAGTCTTCGATCTTGTATCTTCATAGTCTTGGAGTCCGCCGATGATGATAGTTCGCTATCCGGACACCCCCTAGTCCGGAACTCTCAAAGAGTCTCCCGAATCGGGCTTTTAGCGACGATTTAGTCCGGGCGCGATATTGTCTTCGGCGTTGCAAGGCGGGTTCTCCTTCAATCTTCATGTTCCCGTCGAATAGTGTCCGCTTCTTTATAAATGTTGCGCTCCTTGGCTTCTACGCCCAATAATGGCCTTCATCCACGGTCGCATTTAATGCGTAAAGGCTGGGATATTTTTACATTTTACCCCTAGTCGTATGTAACGAGCCGCTTATAAGAGAGGCGAGGATCTAGATCCAGCTCACACCATTCTCTATCCGCAAGTTCTCATTGAAGCGCCTCTGACAAAAAATCCATTCTATCATGGATAGCCGACGCGGCTCCTCCTCTCGCGCTCCCAGCCCTAAGCCAGGAGATTGGGGGAGATGCTCAGTTCCACACAGCGAGCTAGTGGTACTTCAAACCGAGGGATATCTTCCCCCAGCTTTCATGGTTCCGGTTCGAGCCGGACTAGCCACCTACAAGGGTGGAAAGCAGGCGGAGAGCGTCCCCAACCCTTCCAAAGGGGAGCGGGTATGCTTTGTCCCCTATCTAATAAGGGGACTCGGATTTCCCATACATTCGTTTCTCCAGGGGCTCCTAGAGTTCTACGGACTCCAACTTCACCACCTCACGGCCGCCTCCATTTTGCACATCGCGGGCTTCGTAGCTTTTTGCGAGCTGTTCTTGGGCATCGAGCCCCATTTTGCTTTGTGGAAGATATTGTTTTGTCTCGTACCCCGTTCTCATGAGGGGTCGATATATCAAGTGGGCGGAGCCGAAATATGGCGCATCGTCGGGACCGGATATCTATCCGCACCTCAAGAAGGTGTCTCAAGACCGGCCTTCGGAATGGTTCTATATGGATGACGCCCCTCTGCCTGATCCAGTTCGTTTCTGCCTCCCGTAGTTCAACAATTCTCCTTTGAAGAAACTCCTGATTTGGCGCCCATGAGCCCTCAACGGAAAGATGATAGGAGCGCCCATTATCTGATGGGCCGGATTAGGTTATCGCCCACTCCGGATTGACCATGATTGGAGTCATGGCCACGCAGTATTATGCGAGGGTGCAGCCACTCCAATATAGGGGCCGCCCTATGTGGGATTTCAACGGGAAGACGACGCCACCCGTCATGGCCGCAAAGGGCTGTGCTCGGTAGCCGATCCGCAAAGATCCCGTCCGCTTGTACAAGGGAGAGGAGGAGGACTTCCTCCGCAAGAATCCGCTGAATGGATTTTCTATGAATAACCCTCGAGCTGGGTAAGCGGATGCTCATCTACCCGATCCATACTTTTTTAAAGTCAAGTATCTTACTCTGTAATTTCGACGCAGGAGCTGCGCTGGGACGTGGAGGGCATACGAAGCCTAACTCCACATCCCGAGGATCCGGAACGATCCCTTGATCCGACCTCCGAAGAGGATCCGGACATAAAGGTGGATCTGATTGATGTGGTGTTCCACCAACGTAGCATAGACAATGCGCTTAGTCGCCATTACGGCTGACTACCCCGGTTTGTTTTCGGCCTCCCAGTGACTACGACCGAGGTCTCGACACCATCATTTGATCCGCGCCAACTCGACCATCCCATACCGATGGTGCATCGCAGGAGGTGCCTTTAAGGTGGGAAGCCGAACCCCACGCGGCCGCCAACAAGGGTCCCCCGCCTAGCAGGCGGAAGAGGAGCGCGACGAACCGAACGTTGCCGCGAACGGCACGGAAAGCACCGCTTATTTTTAAGGAAGGATCCCTAGGAGGTATATTAATGCTCATAACCTTTCCGGAAGAGCGCCGCCGGACAGGTCCGGAGAGGTTGCCGATCAAGCTCCGCCGCCATGCTCCAACGCATGGTCCGGAGGGAGGCGAATACAAGGCGTGAGCCGGACGCCTTCCGACGGAGGAGGCCGACAGCTGTCCGCCACCCGGGTTCGAGGTGGAGAGCGCCATGAATCACAAAGGCGCCGGACAGTTCTTCGTGACGCATTTTTCTCCCCGGAGGCGTTAAATGCCTTTGAAGCGGAGACGGCACCTCCGTGCCGCCAAGATGGGTTAACCAGAGCCACGGAGCGGTATGTGAAATACATACTGTAAGTAATTTTAATAGTTATATATGCCAAGAGTCTCGAGACTTAAAATAGTTGAAATAACTGATTTAAGGATCAATTATGATTCAGTGATCTTACGGAGAAGAATACCCATCTGTCCTGTGAGCTCCAAGAGTGCAAGGCCCAACTTGAGGCCGCACTGGCCGCCACAGGGGGAGCCACAGAGACCCCTACTGGTAAGACGTACTGTGAAAAGATAATTATTTAACAAAGTGCGGCGTGGATCTTAGTATTGCAAAGGGCGCCGGACTAGATCCGGACAAGCAACAGCTACTGTGGCAGCTAAAGGCCGGAGAGAGGGTGCTTATGAAGGTGCAGCAGGAGAGAAACAAGCTCCAAGATGCCCACACCCAGCGAGGAGAAGAGTTGAAAGGTGTTCGGGCCCAGCTGTCTGGCTCCGTGAAGGAGAATCAGCGGCTTCGTCGCGGCATTTATAGTAAGTGCTTGAACAAATTCCTTTGAAAAGAAGAATTCGGCGAGGAAGTCGATTGACGGAAATATGTCTTTATGTGTGCTCACAGTCGCCTCATGGAGGAAATGCCTGAGTCAACGGGTGACCAACTTCCCGAGCTAGTGCAATTGCTCGAACGTGTTCGGCAGCGGCGAGTGGCATCGCTCATGCTTTATGGCCATCCGCCTCCCTACCCAAGGCCTTGGTGAGCTTGCCGAGAAGCTTCAGGAGCACGGCGACGCCCATTTGTGGAAGATATCGGCTGCCGTCAGGCGCCAGGAGGCCTGGGCCATGGTGAAGACACGTTACCGAAGGCTGACCCAAACCACATGGTCGAGGTCGGACCAAGGGGCCCGATGGGAAGGAGATTCTCGTGAGTTGATGTACGGCCAAGTAGAACTGGTCGCGAGATATTCCCAACAGATCAGTAAATTAGACAGCCTGTTAGATGGGATTGAGGAGGAGTACAATCACCGGTTTGACGATGTAATTTGAAATGACATGTAAAATGCCTTCTAGCCGGATTGTAGATAGTTTGTCTTTGCGAACTGCTTTCGCTTCAACCTCGGGACCCAACAGTCCGAGTGTGTCCGAATACCCTTACGGTTATAAAAGAACCGGGCATGCATGGAGACAAGGCATCTGGGTCATAATTGCTTTATCAGACAAGTGCCCAACTATTTATGTTGTATTACATGGTTAGTAAGAAACATCTTCCAGGGAGAATAGTTCTGTTAAGGGTTCCTTTCCCTGGGAGGCATGCCCTAAAGTGCAATGTCGGACTGCGAAAATAGCAGAAAAAGCATCTAGGGGCAGATAAATAAGTAAGTAATAAATCATCTTTCAAGTCACCGACCGAATATTCTCTTTAGAACGCTAGCTTTCGGCTTCACCTACCGAGGTACACATCCGCTGACCCGGCAAGAATAATCGCAGAGGTGCTCCCTTTACCTCCTAGCCGAACAATCGAACGGTAAGCACAGGAGCCAGGCAACCCAGCTTGGCCAAAACTTAAGTCATATCGATGCATATAATGGTGAATAAAAGGTACATGCGGAAGTATGACACATGTATTGGGCATAAAGCCCAGATGAATAAGCTTCGTAAAAGAAGCCCCTGTGTATAATGAGTGCCGTGAGCACATCAAGTGTGTGTGAACAAAGCGCAAATCAGCCCATAAAAGGTATTGAAAAAAAGTGGGAAGAAGGAGGAGGACGAGAGACAGTAAAAAAAAGGGTGGACGGGGAGTGAGACGAACTCGAGTCCGGGCGCTAGGCGAGAATCTTCGGAGACGGGCTGCGTTCCATGGGTTCGGCTCGAGTCGGTTGTCGAGATGCGTTACGTGAGCGGTATGCTCCGCCCGGTCAGGACTTGGTCGATGATGAAGGGACCTTCCCACTTGGGCTTAAGTTTGTCCTTTTCTTGTCCGGCAGCGTAGAACAAGTTCGCCAACATTGTAAGTTTTGGCCCGTATTTCTGCTTTGATATCTTCGAGCTCGCTGCCGATAAAATGCGGAACGATCCTTTGCCACGCCCCGCCTCCTCCTCTAAGGCGCCCAAACTGTCCTGCCGATCCAACTCGGCTTCTCTTTCTTCGTACATGCGCATTACCCAGGTGAGTCATGAATTATATCGCAGGCGTAATCGCCTCCGCTACCGTATACCATAAAAAATGGTGTGAATCCAGTGAGTTCGGTTTGGCGTGGTCCGCAGCCCCCGTAGTACGGAGTCGAGTCCTCTACCCAAAGGCGTGTTAGATTCCTTGAGGGACCACACTAGTCCGGGTTTGATGCCGCCATGATTAGACCATTTGCTCGCTCGACTTGACCGTTAGTTTGGGGGTGATAGACTGAAGCGTAATCGAGCTTGATGCCCATGTTTTTGCACTAGAGTTTGACCTCGTCGGCCGTGAAGTTCGTGTCGTTAACAGTGATGATGCTGTGGGGGACGCCAAAACGGTGTACTACCCCGGATACGAAGTCTATCACCGGTCCCGATTCTGCCGTTTTAACCGGCTTGGCCTCAATCCATTTGGTGAATTTGTCCACCATGACCAATAAGTATTTGTGCTTGTGGGTTCCCCTTTTAAGGGTTCCAACCATGTCAAGCCCCCAGACCGCGAACGGCCAGGTAATGGGTATAGTTTTGAGGGCGGTGGGTGGCATGTGGCTCTGATTAGCAAAGAGCTGGCAACCGACGCATCGTTGGACTAAATTCTGAGCATCCGCCTGGCTGTCGGCCAATAAAATCCTGTACGGAAGGCCTTGCCTACAAGGGCCCGGCTGCAGCGTGGTGCCCGCCGAGTCCAAAGCCGTGAATTTCAGCCAGAGATTTCGCCTTCCTCTTCGGAGATACACCTTTGAAGGACTCCGGTTGTGCTTTTCTTATAAAGTTCTCCTCATGGACCTTGTAGGCTTTAGATCGCCGAACTATGCAGCGGGCCTCATTTTGGTCTTCGGAAGTTCATGCCACATTAAGTAGGCTAGGAATGGTTCTGTCCACGGGCAATTACTGCCATTATTTCGTGAGTCAAGGTGTTATTTCATTGGCTGAGCCGCCGATTGTGTCGTAATGGTCTGAAAGTTAGGTGATGCAAATTGCCCGGGTTGTTATTTTCGGACTCCTCTTCCCATAATACGGATGGCTTAAAGAGCCGCTGCAGGAAGATGTTAGGAGGGACGGCGCCTCGTTCATACCGATGCGTGCTAACACGCCCGCTGCTTGGTTATTATCCCTGCTACATGATGGAATTCTAGTCCTTTGAACCGAGCTGACATTTTTAGGACAGCGCTATGTAAGCTGCCATTTTGGATCTTTGGCGTCAAAGTCTCCATTTACTTGGGATATTGCGAGGTTTGAATCCCCGCGCACCTCTAGGCGTTGAATGCCCATGGAGATTGCCATCCGGAGGCCATGTAGAAGGGCCTCAGATTCGCCGCGTTGTTGGAGTCCGTGTACATTATTTGAAGTACGTATTGGATTGTGTCTCCGGTTGGGGACATCGTGACGACGCCAAACCTCAAGCCAGCCAACATTTTGGATCCACGAAATGCATGATCCAGTTGGAGTACGCGCCGCATCTTTAGGGAGTTCGCCGGTCCATTCGGCGACGAAGTCAGCCGTAACTCGCGCTTTTATAGCTCGCCGTGGTTTGTAGGTTATGTCAAATGGTAAGAGCTCGATAGCCCATTTTGCAATCCTGCCCGCTATGCCGCGATTGGTTATAATATCGTTGAGAGGTACTTCAGAGGCCACCGTTATTGAACACTCTTGAAAGTAGTGTCGCAGCTTCCGGATGCTATGAACACCGTGATACGCTATCTTTTGATAATGTGGGTACCGGATTTGCATGGAGTTAGAACAAAGTGGATACGTAGTACACTGGTTTTTGAAGAGGGAATTTGTGCCCTTCGCTTTCGCTCAACGACGAAAGTACCGCTACCGACAACCATATGCGTTGCTGCGATATATAAAATCATAGGTTCGCCCAGGTTGCGCCGCTGCCAGAACCGGATTTTTGCCAAGATGGCTTTTATTTCTTCGAAGTCCGGCCAGGCAGCATCCGTCCATTCGAATGTTCGGCGCCGGAGGAGGCGGTAGAGGGGTAGAGCCTTTTCTCCCAAACGGGAGATGAAGCGACTTAAGGCCGCTACACATCCGGTTAGTTTTTGTATCTGCTTGAGGTCTTTTGGAATATCCAATTGTGACAGAGCTCGGATTTTGGCGGGGTTTGCTTCAATTCCTCTACCGGATATGATGAAGCCCAAGAGCTTTCCGGCTGGTACGTCGAAGACGCATTTTTCCGGATTGAGCATAATGTCATATGCTCGGAGGTTGTCGAATGTCACCCTCAAGTCTTCTACTAGAGTTCCGACGTGTTTGGTCTTGACGACCACATCGTCTATGTATGCCTCTACTGTTTTGCCTATCCGGGTAGCCGACATGTTTGAATCATGCGCTGATATGTTGCGCCGCGCTTTTTGAGTCCGGAAGGGCATTGTGTTGATGCGTAATGGCCCATATGGAGTAAATGAATGCCGCTATGCCTGATCTTTCTCTGCCATCTTGATTTGATGGTATCCGAGTATGCGCCGAGGAAGCACAATGAATCGTGTTCGCGGTAGCATCGATGATTTGGTCGATGTGAGGGAGGGGGAAAGGGTCCTTTGGACAGGCCTTGTTAAGGTCTTGAAAATCGACGCAGAGGCGCCAAGATTTGTCCTTTTTTGGTACCATTACTAGATTGGCTAGCCAGTCTGGATGTTTTATATCTCTGATGAATCCGGCTTCTAAGAGTTTGGCTAGCTCCTCTCCCATTGCCTGTCTTTTGGGTTCGCAAAATCGCCGAAGAGCTTGTTTGATCGGCTTGAATCCTTTTCAGATATTTAGGCCGTGCTCGCCACTGCGTGGGATTCCCCGGCATGTCCGAAGGGTGCCAGCAAAAATGTCCCAATTTTCCAAGGAATTCTCGTAGTGCGGCTTCGCATCGGGACTTAATTGTGCCCCAATGGAGGCCGTCTTTGTGGGGTCCGCTGGATGGACCTGAAATTTGACTATTTCTGCTCGCTGGTTTAAAAGAGGTGGACTGGACCTCTTATCGAGTGTTACATCGTCCCTATCCACCGTGGAGCGCAGCGTAGTTAGTTCCTCCGCCGCTAGGGCTTCAGATAATGCCTCTAGGGCCGGTCTGGTTGTCTTATTTTCAGCGCTGAGTGTCAGATTCGGATCATCGGTAGACTGATTATCCCATTGGGTCCGCATTTTGAGCTTCATGTACCCGTAGTGGGGTATAGCTTGGAAGATTGTGAATGCCTCTCGCCCTAACAAAGCGTGATATCTGCTGCCGAATGCGGCCACTTGAAACGTGACCTCCTCGGACCTGTAATTGTCCGGTGAGCCGAACACTACATCTAGTGTGATTTTTCCCGCAGCTGCATTTCTCGACTAGGATTATCCCTCCGAAGGTTGTGCTACTTCGCCAATGCGGCTCCAGTCAATTTCCATTTTTGAAGGGTTTCATAGATGAGGTTTAATCCGCTGCCGCCATCCATGAGTACCTTAGTGAGATGAAAACCGTCCAATATCGGACCGAGGACCAATGCGGCCGGTGCTCTAGTTGTTCGAATTTAGGTTCGTCACCGGGCGTTGAAGGTGATAGCCGTGTCGCTCCATGGATTTGTTGTTGCTACTTGGTAGACTTCGGCGAGGCCGCGGATTGTTCGATTCCGCATGTTATTTGATGCGAAAGTCTAGAAGACTGTTAATACCGCATCGGTGTCAGCTGGGTTGGTTGCCGGGGCTAAAAAGCCTACGCCACTTTTGGCCACCTGTCGTAGTATCCAACACGCCGAAGGCTGTGTGTTGGAGTGGCGCCCTCCGCATCGTGGATTTTGCAGTGGTCCATTGAGCCAACCCTCCAAGACGGTTCCGCACTTTTAGGGGTTTTGGTTTTTGGTATTCAACCCGGTGCTTGATAATGATGCACCCTTTTGTTTCGGATCATGGCGATGTATTCGGGCCGGATTATCCCAAAATTTACTTTCGGTTTTCCAGCGCTTCCATCGCACAAGATTTTTGTACTATGGTCACCAAGTCAAGAAAGCGTGTAATTTCGCGACGACTTATGGCGTTTAGGATTCCCTTGTCCGTGCAATTATTGCAGAAAATTGGGATTGCGTCCTACTCTCGGCAGTCCTTTATCCTGTTCATAACCAGGAGGAATTTGGCCCAGTAATGATGTACTGTTTCATCGGGCTCTTGCCGAATTTGAGAGAGATCGCTAATGTTTGGGTGGGTGGGTGGAACTAGATCCGGAACCCCGTCCAATTTAGGACTCAAGGGCCGAAGTTTCCGAACTTGGAAGTTTGGATTTTGAGTGTTATCCCATGAGTCCAACCCACCGCCTGAAGTTTAAGTTCGTGGCTTGATCAACGTCCGTCCTCCGGGGAATCCGCATGGAGGGATCGGGAATCCGGACGTAACTAGTCCTTAAGATACAAGAAGAATCGCCACATTGCTGCTCTATCACAGCAACATGATGGGTAGCCTGGGAGAGTTGATCACTCTCGATCGGTTTTAGGCCCGATCCGTCGTAGTCTGTGGCGACTCCTGTATGCGGCGATGTGATCCAAGAGATCGCTTATGGAGGAGAGCTCGATCGATCTAACTGCTCGCAAGTTCGAACTAACTGGAGATTGGTTTCGATGACTCGAGAGGTCATCGCTTGCCAAGAAGGCCGGATCGGCGGTCATAAGAAAACCACCTAGTCAAGAGTTCGCCAGCGCCAAGGCTCCTTTGGTGATAGTATCGCCTTTAAAGACGAGATGAGGCATCCTACCCAACGGCGACGCATACGCAGGGAACTCTCAATGAAAGCACCAATGTCGGTGTCAAACCGGCGGATCTCGGTAGGGGGTCCCGAACTGCAAGGCCTAGGCGGATGGTAACAGGAGACAAGGGACACGATGTTTTACCCAGGTTTGGGCCCTCTCGATGGAGGTAAAACCCTACGCCCCGCTTGATTAATATTGATGATGTGTGTTACAAGAGTAGATCTACCACGAGATCAAAGAGGCTAAACCCTAGAAGCTAGCCTATGGTATGATTGTTGTTCGTCCCTATGGACTACAGCCGTCCGGTTTATATAGGCACCGGAGAGGGCTAGGGTTACACAAAGTCGGTTACAAAGGTAGGAGATCTACATATCCAGATCGCCAAGCTTGCCTTCCACGCCAAGGAAAGTCCCATTCGGACACGGGACGAAGTCTTGAATCTTGTATCTTCATAGTCTTGGAGTCCGCCGATGATGATAGTTCGCTATCCGGACACCCCTAGTCCGGAACTCCTCTGCCCTTCCCCCAGCATATAAAGGAGTGGAGGAGGGAGGGCCGGCCCTCTATGGCGCATACGGAGGAGTCCTACTCCCACCGGGAATAGGATCCCCCCCTTCCCTAGTTGGACTAGGAGAGGAAGGAAGGGGGGGAAGAAGGAAGGAAAGAGGGGGCCGGCCCCCCACCCCACCCAATTCGGATTGGGCTTGGGGGGCGCTCCCTCCAAGGCTCCCTTCTCATCTCTCCCACTATGGCCCAATAAGGCCCATATACTTCCGCGGGGTTCCGGTAACCTCCTGGTACTCCGGTAAATGCCCGAACTCACATGGAACCATTCGGATGTCCAAACATAGTCATCCAATATATCAATCTTTATGTCTCAACCATTTCGAGGCTCCTCGTCATGTCCGTGATCATATCCGGGACTCCGAACTACCTTCGGTACATCAAAACACTTAAACTCATAATACCGATCATCAACGAACGTTAAGCGTGCGGACCCTACGGGTTTTAGAACTATGTAGACATGACCGAGACACGTCCCCGGTCAATAACCAATAGCGGAACCTGGATGTTCATATTGGCTCCCACATATTCTACGAAGATCTTTATCGGTCAAACCACATAACAACATACGATGTTCCCTTTGTCATCGGTATGTTACTCGCCAAAGATTCGATCGTCGGTATCTCAATACCTAGTTTAATCTCATTACCGGCAAGTCTCTTTACTCGTTTTGTAATGCATCATCCCACAACTAACTCATTAGTCACATTGCTTGCAAGGCTTATAGTGATGTTCATTACTGAGAGGGCCCAGAGATACCTCCCCGACAATCGGTGTGACAAATCCTAATCTTGATCTATGCCAACTCAAGAAACACCATCGGAGACACCTGTAGAGCACCTTTGTAATCACCCAGTTACGTTGTGACGTTTGGTAGCACACTAAGTGTTCCTCCGGTATTCGGGAGTTGCAAAAATCTCATAGTCATAGGAACATGTATAAGTCATGAAGAAAGCAATAGCAAATAAAATAAATGATCAAGTGCTAGGCTAACGGAATGGGTCAAGTCAATCACATCATTCTCTAATGATGTGATCCCGTTAATCAAATGACAACTCATGTTTATGGCTAGGAAACTTGACCATCTTTGATTCAAAGAGCTAGTCAAGTAGAGGCATACTAGTGACACTCTGTTTGTCTATGTATTCACACATGTACTAAGTTTCCAGTTAATACAATTCTAGCATGAATAATAAACATTTATCATGATATAAGGAAAGATAAATAACAACTTTATTATTGCCTCTAGGCCATATTTCCTTCATCGAGATCTATAGATATAAATCAAAACGCTTGAGAAGTTTATCAATGAGTACATACCTTGACAAGTTTTTGAAGTAGTTCAAAATGGAATAGTCAAAGAAGGAGTTCTTGCCTGTGTTGCAAGGTGTGAAGTTGAGTAAAGACTCAAAACCCGACCACGGCAGAAAATAGAAAGAGAATGAAAAGTCATTCCCTATGCCTCAGTCATAGGTTCTACAAAGTATGCTATGCTGTGTACCAGACCTATTGTATACCTTAGCATGATTTTGGCAAGAGAGTATAATAGTGATCTAGGAGTAGATCACTGGAAAGCGGTCAAAATTATCCTTAGAGGACTAAGGAAATATTTCTCGGTTATGGAGGTGATAACAGGGTTCGCCGTAAAGAGTTACGTCGATGCAAGCTTTGACACCAATCTGGATGACTCTGAGTCTCGATCTAGATACATATTGAAAGTGGGAGCAATTAGCTAGAGTACCTTCATGCAGAGCATTGTAGACATAGAAATTTGCAAAATACATACGAATCTGAATGTGCCATGCCTGTAGACTAAAAACTTCTCTCACGAGCAAAAACATGATCACACCTTATTACTCTTGGGTGTTAATCACATAGTGATGTGAACTAGATTATTGACTCTAGTAAACCCTTTGAGTGTTGGTTACATGGCGATGTGAACTATGGGTGTTAATCACATAAAGATGTAAACTATTGGTGTTAAATCACATGGCGATGTGAACTAGATTATTGACTCTGGTGCAAGTGGGAGACTGAAGGAAGTATGCCCTAGAGGCAATAATAAAGTTGTTATTTATATTTATTTATATCATGATAAATGTTTATTATTCATGCTAGAATTGTATTAACCGGAAACTTAATACATGTGTGAATACATAGACAAAACAAAGTGTCCCTAGTATGCCTCTACTAGACTAGCTCGTTAATAAAAGATGGTTAAGTTTCCTGACCATAGACATGTGTTGTCATTTGATGAACGGGATCGCATCATTAGAGAATGATGTGATGGACAAGACCCATCCGTTAGCTTAGCATTATGATTGTTAAGTTTTATTGCTATTGCTTTTTTCATGACTTATACATGTTCCTCTGACTATGAGATTATGCAACTCCCGGATACCAGAGGAACACCTTGTGTGCTATCAAACGTCACAACGTAACCTGGTGATTATAAAGATGCTCTACAGGTGTCTCCGAAGGTGTTTGTTGGGTTGGCATAGATCAAGATTAGGATTTGTCACTCCGTGTATCGGAGAGGTATCTCTGGGCCCTCTCGGTAATGGACATCACTATAAGCCTTGCCAGCAATGTGACTAATGAGTTAGTTGCGGGATGATGCATTATGGAACGTGTAAAGAGACTTGCCGGTAACGAGATTGAACTAGGTATGATGATACCGATGATTGAGTATCGGGCAAGTAACAAAGGGAATGACATATGTTGTTATGCGGTCTGACCGATAAAGATCTTCATAGAATATGTAGGAGCCAATATGAGCATCCAGGTTCCGCTATTGGTTATTGACCGGAGATGTGTCTCGGTCATGTCTACATAGTTCTCGAACTCGTAGGGTCCGCACGCTTAACGCTCGATTTACGATTTGTATTATGAGTTATGTGATTTGATGACCAAAGTTTGTTCGGAGTCCCGGATGAGATCACGGACATGATGAGGAGTCTCAAAATGGTCGAGAGGTAAAGATTCATATATTGCAAGGCTATATTAGGACATCGGAAAGGTTCCGAGTGATTCAGGTTTTTTTCGGAGTACCGGGGAGTTACGGGAATTCACCGGGAGAAATAATGGGCCTTATTGGGACATACAGGAAAAGAAGGAGGCAGGCCAAGAGGAGGTGGCACGCGCCCCTCCCATGGGTTGGGGAAGGGGGCGGCGCCCCCCCCCCCCCTTGCCATTTCCTACCCCCTCTCTCTTTCCCTCTTTCCTTCTCTCCTACTTCGAAAAGGGAAGGGATTCCAACTAGGACTTGGAAGTCCTAGTAGGACTCCATACTCTTGGTGCACCCCTAGGGGGGCGGCCTCTCTCCCTCCCTCCTTTATATACGTGGGCAGGGGGCACCCCAAAGGCACTCCAAGATTTGTCTTAGCCGTGTGCGGTGCCTGTCGGTGTCAAAACCGGCGGATCTCGGGTAGGGGGTCCCGAACTGTGCGTCTAAGGTCGATGGTAACAGGAGACAGGGGACACAATGTTTACCCAGGTTCAGGCCCTCTCTATGGAGATAATACCCTACTTCCTGCCTGATTGATCTTGATGAATATGAGTATTACAAGAGTTGATCTACCACGATATCGTAATGGCTAAAACCCTAGACGTCTAGCATGTATGACTATGATTATCTATCTCCCAATCCGGACTAAGCCCTCCGGTTTATATAGACACCAGAGGGATCTAGGGTTACATCAAGTCGGTTATAGAGAAGGAAATCTTCATATTTGGTCGCCAAGCTTGCCTCCCACGCCAAGGAGAGTCCCATCCGGACACATGTAGAGTCTTCGGTATTGTATCTTCACAACCCATTAGTCCGGCCCATGTCCAACAGGCCGGACGCTCGAGGACCCCTTAGTCCAGGACTCCCTCAGTAGCCCGTGAACCAGGCTTCAATGACGAGGTGTCCAGCGCGCAGATTGTCCTCGGCATTGCAAGGAGGGTTCCCCTTTCCGAATACTCCAGGATAGTCTTCGACGAACGTGTCCGGATCTGCAACACAAGTACCACACACAACTGTAGAGAGTATAATATTTGCGAGTCCAATCTGCTGACAACTTTTTGTAACGTGACATCACGCTTGTCCGGTCATTATTTCGAACCGTTTCTTGTCCTGCCGTTCCATGTTTCGAGGCGTGGTTTTTATTGGTATGTCTTGTCGAAGCAGAGATCGTGTCCCCCTTATCATGGGATTATCATCAATGCGAGAGTGGGTAACCCAACCGTTTCCACTGGAAAGAATCCTTAGGAATAGGCAGGTTTTCAGGCTTAGGAGGAGGTGTTCGATACCCATTGTCTTTATAAAGGAGCCAAGGGCCGTCTCTTTTTATGCCAAACCTCTCCCCAGCCTCGAGTTCTAGCATCCCAGGTTCGACTTCATTGCTTCAAGCTCCCCAATCATGTCCGGACCTAGCCCATAGGGCCGATGGGTGGCTTCCTCTGTTACAGAGGAGGACATTGCGAAGCTTCGGGCGGCCAGATATCTGACCGCGGAGATCCCCCACATGCTTCCTGCTCAAGGATAGGTTATTTCGACTCCCAGATCCGGCAAGAGGGTCATATTCATCTCTCACTTCCTCCGAGGGCTAGGGTTCGCTCTTCACCCCTTCGTCCGGGGGCTCATGTTTTATTACGGGCTAGATTTTCACGATCTAGCCCCAGATTCTTTCCTCCATGTCTCAGCGTTCATCATCACGTGTGAGGCTTTCCTTCAAATTCCCCCACACTTCGGATTATGGCTCAAGACCTTTAGTGTGAGGCCAAAGGTGGTCGACGGGAAACAAGCAGAGTGCGGCGGTGCTGTAGTGAGAAAACATACCAATACTCTCTCGCCAAAAGGCTTGTTCACCGAAACTTCCAACCAATGGCAGCGGGAGTGCTTTTACATCACGGAACCATGTGGTACCAAGTGGGCGGCCATACCTGCGTTCTGTTTTGGTCCTCCGTCACAGCTTGCATCATGGATTAATAAGGGGCTGGACTGGGGATCAGTTGATGAAGTGCAGACTCTACAGAGCCGCATCCAAACCCTCCTTCAGAAGGACATCGATCTTGTCAACGTGATTCAAGTAATGCTAGTCCGCCGAGCCCTGCCATGCCAGCGTAGGCCTCTCCGCATGTGGGAGTTTAATCCGGAAGGACCACGGACCCTCCAACACTTCTTCGGCACTATGCACAAAGGGATGTGGAAGTTGTTTTTCAGGAAATGAAAATAGTGGCCGGACACCACCGAAGACTTCGGCCTCGACTGCAACCATCCGGATACCTCGATAAGCGCTCAACTCCCGAACACTTTGTAGTTAAGAATGCCGTAATATGTTCTTGAGCAAACCATCTTCTTCCAGGGCTGGATAAAGAAAGCAGAGCGGATTAGGTGTTCGGCCCCCCTCCCTGAAGACTCAGCGGATCCCGTACTAACAAGGGTGCTGGCCCTGGCACCATACCAGATGCCTGTGGAGGAGGACAAGGCGGAAAGTGGGAGGGCCGAAGGAGGCCTCCATCCCGAAGGTATATTAGACATTGTGTCCCGGGGAATCAAAATTCCATCGTCCGAACACAAAAGTGAAGGAGAAGTCGACGTCTCTTCACCCCATGGTAATAAAAGGGCTGCCTCCGAAGATTGGGAGGAAAAGGCTCCTAAGCGAGGCAAGGTGCCCCAGTCGGGCGGCTCGGGCTTGGAGGATAGCGTCTTCGCACAGTCCCATGATGAGGACAAGCCTCTAGCCGAATCGTAAGTGAACAAGGATGTTTTTAAACATATCCGGTTCCTTTCCAGTTACCAAGATAACATCTAGAATATATGTTTTTGCAGCTCGCCAAATAGTCTTCTTCACCAATCCTCCTCCTCGGGAGACCTTCTTCCGGAGATGATGGAAAGCGAGACACCTCCACCGGTCTCCTCGCCCAATAAGGCGGACGACTTTGAGGTGTCGTCCCAGAGGGCCTCTCATGATCAACAAGTACTTCGGTAGCCCAGGATCCGGGAGCCAACAATAAAGGCCCCGAACTGTCCGGTTTACAGCCGGAGATGGCTCTGGGGACAGATAAACGGATCCCTTCGAGGGGAGGCCGTACTCCTACGGCAGCTTCCGGAGGTCCAGAAGCGCTGGATATATTGACGAACATGCTGCGACAGGCGTCCGTCTCGGAGGAACATCGTACATTGATGGGTACGGTGGTTGAAAAGCTTATGTCCACGAAAAGCGGATTGAATGAAGCCTGCGCGAGCCTGTTAAGAGGCTTCGAGGTTTGTACTGAAAAAATCGTTGGATGCATTTTATTCACAAACTGCACCTGTGTATAGGTAGTAGCCCCTGAGACTCTGATTGGCTTCCCAAGGGAGGCGATCAGAGGATCAAAAAGATATGCCCAGGGAATAATCTGATTAATTGGAGCACAGGCTGTCACTTCCCTGGCGTCCGCCCGGACTACAGAAGTTGCCGATCTGGAGCGGAAGCTTGATGTGGCGGGAGATGACCTTACGCTTATCAACAAGCGTCTTGACGAGTTGCAAAGTATGTTTTTGGGGCAGTACTTACAAGCGCGTGCTTTGTAATGTAAGCATGACGCGAAATATTGTATACTGAGATATGCATGACTACACATGGTGCCACCGCGGTCGAGATCCTTTGGGCCGGGCTGGCCCGGGCCAAGGAGCAGGCACGGATTGGTAATGCGGCTGCCGAGAAGGCATCTGCCGAGTTAAAGGCCGAACAGGCTGCTCGGCGCCAATGCGAGAAGAGAATATCCATGATGGCGCATGAGCTAAAGGATGCCGCTAGCCGCTGTGAATTCCTCGAGAAGGATAATAAAACCAAAACGGCTGATCTTGACAAGGCCTTACGAGAGGCGAAAGAAGCGCGTTCCGAATCTAGAGCGGCCCGGGAGGAGATACGACAAGCTGGGGAGATCGCGGCTGGTAAGCCCTTTTTATTGCAAACTAAGTTCGGCGATCCGAATTATGCTCCGCTTAATCAAGTGTGGAGTTCTCCAGACGCGTTTTTGGACTTGCCGAAGAGTGCTTCCGATGCAGCGTAGTTTTACCAAGCGCGAGAAGGGTATGCAACGGAGAAGCTTTTCTGGTCACAATTTGGTGCGTCGAAGCACCCACTGTTGCTGAATGAACAGATGGACCAATGGGCCGAGCTCCATAGACTATCTGGTTCTGCCATGAAGGATGCCGTGATCGGGCTATGGCCGAACGAGCCAATTCCGGATAGTTATTTTGGTTTGGTGTGGAGACTTGCTGATGCGGTGCCGCGTATCGACGTCGTTAAGCGGTCAGCATGCATTGAAGATGCACGGATGGCCTTTGCCCGTGTAAAGACATACTAAGCGAAGATGAAGGCCACTGATGTTGCAATGAAGAGTCCACCCAAGGGCAAGGACCGTCACGCACCAGAGCATTATTTCGAGGATGTCCTGGAGGGTGCCCGCTTGATAGAG
Source organism: Aegilops bicornis (assembly GCA_021605145.1). NCBI lineage: Eukaryota > Viridiplantae > Streptophyta > Magnoliopsida > Poales > Poaceae > Aegilops > Aegilops bicornis. Next base: position 745,581,164 of record CM038670.1, on the reverse strand, counting down.
GGTCAATGCTCGAAAAACATGATATTCAAGTGACATGTATGGAAATTTGTAAAAGACAATATTATAACAAGGCTATTTTTTGTAGTTTTGCCTAAAACTTTTGTTCCTCCTGTGCGGCCGTTTTTTTATTAATCTGAAAGTTTTCCAGTCGTCGGCTTCAACCCCCTCGTATAAAGTACGGGGGTGTTTGGAAAAGCATTTGTTCACTCTTAACCCAACGTCTTGGTCCATTAAGGAGGTGTCAATGCGGTGAACTAGGCAATCGGACCATAGGGCGTTAACACATTCACTTAGCCATAGGAGTTTTATGGGGGGACTATGATATAGCCCCTGGTATGTACACGGCTTATTCCAGTACGGTGCGTTACATATACGACCTGAAGAAAAAGGTCCTTCATATAATACGGAGGGAATCGCGAAAGATTCCAATAAGTCATAGAGTGGTTAACCAGCTCTCGCCGCATCATGACAGTCAGTTTCGGCTTTCTCTACTGAGGTGCTTGACCAGGTGAACCGGAAGCACAATCGCAGTAGTTCTCCCTTTACTACCCTAGCCGATAGAGCGGAACGTAAGGTAGCAAGCACAGGAGCCGGGCAACCCAACTATTGACCCAAGACATGATTCGGAGCTGATGCATATAAGGCCAAAACTCGCGACGCCGAAGTACGCTATAAAGCAGTTCGGACTTGTCGGCAACTCATTTGTTCCCATACCGAGCCCCTGGCAAGTTATGCCGAGGTGTATGTGTGAAACAACCACAGGAGCCGCATTCAGTTCTTTTAGGAAAAAGAGAATGTTGGATGCGTATTATGTTTACTGGGACCTGAGTGATATGCCAATCGTTATTTTGTAGATAACAAAGCCGCAACCCCGGCTATTTGACATGCCCGGGGTCGAAGGCGGAGGCAAAAGGCACTTTACAAGCTCGAAATAGAGAGTGCGGTCTACAAAAAGTTATTTTGGACCTCCTGTCGCACGTATGCGCCACCTGTCCTCACTGAGCGGACTCCTTGACGGAAATAGTCCTTAGGTGAGTGTAGGAACCCAAACTCCGATTGAGTCCATGAGATGACCAGCCTTTGCGTCACCTGTGGTAAAGGATAATGAAAAAGAAAGAGTAGTTAGAAAAGAAACAGAGGTTATGGGAGTACTTGCAGGATCGTCCGTATTGTGCTTCTGACGATGCCCAGGGTATCGTAAGTGCATAGTTATGTATGCGCAGTACAGATTTCACAGGTATATGAGGTGGTCGGCGGAAGCCGAACTGCTAGTCCCGCTCCGGAATTGGTCGATCCTGTGGAATGGAGATCGGTGGCTTAATGGCCGACAAGGTATGCGGTCTAATAAGACCGCTTTGTACTTCGGCTGAGGTTGCCATAGTATGATCCTCAGTCCAGAGGGAGTGCTTCTCCTGCTCCCTTGTAGGGTTGTGTGTCACATATACCATGTTCACTGTTTTTACTTCGGGGGGAAATTGCTTCTGACCCCCGGTATTTGGTTGGTGAGTTTCTTCGTCGTCGCTATCACCGGGCGGCCTCCTCCCCTTGTGTTCAGCGTCGAGCTTGCCGGCCTGCTTGAAGACCCAACAGCTTTTGTTGGTATGATTAGCTGGTTTATCGGGGTGGCCATGAAGCTGGCAGGGCCGATCCAATATCTTGTCTAAATTGGATGGTCCATCTCTGTTTGCCTTGAATGGTTTTTTCGGTTGACCGGGTTTGGGACCGCTGAATCCGGCGTTAACCGCTGGGTCGTGCGTTCTTTCGTTATCATTGTGATGTTTGTGTTTGCTGCGTCGTGGCTTGCCATTGCCGTCTCGGACTTCGGAAGTGCCCGGATCCCTGGCGCTGCTGCTTCTACGAGCGAGCCAGCTGTCTTCTCCCGCAAAAAAGCGGGTCATCAGAGTGGTGAGGGAGGACATGGATTTTGGTTTTTCTTGACCAAGGTGGCGGGTGAGCCACTCGTCCTGGACGCTGTGTTTGAAGGCTGCTAGGGCTTCTGCGTACGGACAGTCGATGATTTGGTTATTTTTAACTAAGAACCTAGTCCAGAGCTTCCTGGCTGACTCTCCGGGCTGCTGGACAATGTGACTTAAATCATCGGCGTCTGGTGGCCGGACATATGTACCTTGGAAGTTGTCGCGGAAGGCATCTTCCAAGTCCTCCTAGCTGCCAATAGAGTTTTCTGGCAGACTGTTTAACCAGTACCAAGCTGGTCCTTTGAGTTTTAACGGGAGGTATTTGATGGCGTGGAGGTCGTCTCCGCGGGCCATATGGATATGGAGAAGAAAATCCTTGATCCACACCGCGGGATCAGTTGTTCCATCATATGATTCGATATTCACGGGTTTAAACCCTTCTGGGAACTCATGCTCCATTACTTCATCAGTGAAGCACAGTGGGTGTGCGGCGCCTCTATATTGGGTCACGTCACGGCGTAGCTCAGATGGAGTCCGTCCGCGGTCTTCGGCCCAGGCGTGACTAGACTTGTCACGTCCGAATAGGTAGTCGACGTTGCGTGTCGAGGCATGTCCTCGCGATCCGTAGTTTGATCTAGTGTGTCCTGCTCTACTGTCCAGGTCCTACCGAGTGTCGTATGTATGACCCCAAGCTGTTTTATCTCTATTTTTTTGTTGGGGTGAGGCAGGCTGCTGTTTGGCTTGAGCTACCGCTTTATCCCGACCGCGTTGTGGTCGGTCAGCCGCATTGCCCCGACCGCATGATGCAGGTTCAGTCGCCTCCTCATCGAACTGAGGTAGCAATCTGCGCTTCGGGTAACCCTTGGTTGGGCGCTTGAGGCCGTATTCTTCGGCTGCTAGGATATCTGTCCATCTATCGTTGAGCAGGTCTTGGTCAGCTTGAAGCTATTGTTGTTTCTTTTTCAGGCTCCTTGCAGTGGCTATTAGCCGGCGTTTAAAGCGCTCCTGCTCGAGAGGTTCCTCAGGCACGATGAAATCCTCGTTGCCGAGGCTCACCTCGTACTCGGAGAGCGGAAGGTAATTACTATTCTCTGAGTCTTTGTGTATGGCCTGTTCATCAGGGCTAATGTGCCCGTCTTCCCGTTCATCCAGTTCGGAGGTTGCCCCGACAGGGTCTTCATTGTCTTCGGCATCTTCCGGAGTATTGTTTTCTCCGGTGTCGGCATTGTTGTCTTTTGCACGACGTGACTTAGAGCGATGCCGCTGATGCCGGCGTCTGGGCTATGTCTCAGGGGGGTTATCCTCGACAATATCTTCTTTGTCGTCGTCGTTAGATTCTTTAGGTGTATCCACCATGTGCACGTCGTACGAAGAAGTGGTCGTCCAGCGTCCGGTAAACGGCGGGTTTTGGCCGTGCTCCTCGTCTGCATCGTCTTCCATACCGTCGATGTCTTCCGAGCGGTAATCGAGCATGTCGGTTAAGTCCTTGACGGTCGCTATGTAGTGGGTGGCGGGTGGGAAGCGAAATTCCCCGTCATCATCCTCCAGTTCGAACCGGATATAGTTCGGCTGTGAGTCCCCCGCTAAGGATAGATTTTTTTAATGAGTTCAGCGTGTCGCCTAAAGACGAGTGCCGGAAGATGTCCGCGACGCTGAATTCGGCGATTGATGACCGATCTAGCTCGACATAGCGGACGCACATAGTTCGGAACTTATTGCCGGAAACGAGTCTGAGGTTCCGGTGACACAAACATCAGTCGAGGTTAGGTTTGTGTGTGGCTCCAATGCCGCGGAATCTACGGCTTCCGTGGCGGGGTTGAGCTTCCCGTCCTCGACTGGCACGATCTGCTCTTGATCTAAGGCCAGAGCGGTTACCGGTGCAATTTCCTAGGTGCGGCCCGATGACAGATTTAAATCATGTTCGTCGTGGTGAAGGGGAGCTACTGTCGTGGTCTCGAATCCGTCGAAGATCAAGTGTCCACGGATGTCCGCGATGTAGTTCAAGCTCCCGAATCTGACCTACCGGCCAGGGGCGTAGCTATCATTCTGCTCCAGATGGCCAAGCGAGTTGGCCCGTAGTGCGAAGCCGCCGAACACGAAGATCTGTCCAGGGAGGAAGACCTCTCCTTGGACAACATTGTTGTAGATAATTGAAGGAGCCATCAAACCTTTTGAGGACGGCACAGTGGAACTCTCAATGAAAGCACCATTGTCGGTGTCAAAACCGGCGGATCTCGGGTAGGGGGTCCCGAACTGTGCGTCTAAGGTCGATGGTAACAGGAGAGAGGGGACACAATGTTTACCTAGGTTCAGGCCCTCTCCATGGAGGTAATACCCTACTTCCTGCTTGATTGATCTTGATGAATATGAGTATTACAAGAGTTGATCTACCACGAGATCGTAATGGCTAAAACCCTAATGTCTAGCCTGTATGACTATGATTATCTATCTCCCGATCCGGACTAAGCCCTCTGGTTTATATAGACACCGGAGGGATCTTGGGTTACATCAAGTCGGATATAGAGAAGGAAATCTTCATATTTGGTCGCCAAGATTGCCTTCCACGCCAAGGAGAGTCCCATCCGGACACGGGTAGTCTTCGGTCTTTTATCTTCACAGCCCATTAGTCCGTCCCTTGTCCAACAGGCCAGACGCCCGAGGACCCCTTAGTCCAGGACTCCCTCAGTGCCCCTCTCCACAGTTACACACCTCAGTCATATTGTTATAGTGCTTAGGCAAAGCCCTGCGCCAGTAACATCATCATCACCGTCGTCACACCGTCGTGCTGACGAAACTCTCCCTCATCCTCAACTGGATCAAGAGCTCGAGGGACGTCATCGTGCTGAACGTGTGCTGAACATGGAGGTGTCGTATGTTCGGTGCTCGGATCGGTTGGATCGCGAAGACGTTCGACTACATCAACTGCATTACTAAACGTTTATGCTTTCGGTCTATGAGGGTACGTGGACACACTCTCCCCGCTCATTGCTATGCATCTCCTAGATAGATCTTGTGTGATCATAGGTAAAAAATTTGAAATACTGCATTCCCCAACACAAGGCACTGCTAGGCACGTCATATGTTTCTTTCGGCGATATTACCTACAAAGCTTAATTGTTTTAGAAGATCCATGGAAAAATGAGGGCTAATTTTGGTTAAGGAAGATCGTGCCACATGGAAGAGGGTTTTTTTAACGGATGGAGGCCTTTTGTTGTTGTTGAGGGAAATGGATGGGTGAAAATAGTAGCCTGAATTGATTTCTTTTTTAGTTGAAGCAAGGAAAGCTTTTGTTGCTGTTTTTTTAGGGGAACTTGCATCTTATTTAAACTTAAACAAAGTTCGGGATCTCATCCGCTACAACCTGAATAATACAATCCGGAGGAAACTCATAAAAACTATAAGTCTCGTTGCAAACCACCTCTATAGCTAAACCATGCGCTGCTACATTTGTCGAGTGCCGAACCCAGCCAACTCTGAACTCTTGCCGAGATCTCAACATCTCCTTTATCTCCTCCACGACCGGACCAAAGGTGGAGAGCTTACTTCGTTCTTCATTGAGCATTGTCACCACCTCTTGATTATCCAGCTCCACGTGAAGGCGCTGAACGTCCGTGTCGAGTGCCAACTGAACAGCACTCCTAGCCGCGAGGATCTCCGTAAGTAAAGGATTAGTGATGCTCAGGAAGAAGACAGAAGTCCCTCCCCTGAAAGCACCGTGGTGATCCCTAAGGACCACGCCTCCTCCCCCCTGTCATGCGCCCTTGCCATGGCTCCGTCAGCATTCACCTTGATCCACCCGGGCTCCGGCGGTTGCCACTTTTCCAGTCTCCTTGGTTCTTTGGTCGTCCGCTCCTCCATATGAACCTGGCGCCACTCTTGTATGTGTGCGTGCACTTTCTCAGCCAGCTCACGGGCTTCTTGGATCCTTTTCCCATCGCGTGTTTCATTCCTTGCACACCATAGACCGTATAGCGCCTGAATCATCCTCTCTCTTTTTGCTACTCCCGCGTCGGCAAACCAGCCCTTTAACCAAGCAACCAGGCTGCTCAGCGAGTCATCCATCCTCGACGGCAGCACCACCAGTTCGCCCTTGTCTTCACACAGGTATTTCCAAAACATCGCTGAATGAGGGCACTCCCAGAATCGGTGGTACGTCGTCTCTTCGCGGCCACAGGCGCAGCAAAACACGCCCGGCTTTATTCGACGCCGATGAAGCTCGGAGCCAACAGCCAACCCGTTCTTCAAGAGTCGCCATGCATGGATCTTTGCCTTCCCCGGAGCATTAGTGTCCCACAGAGCCAGCCACAATTTATGCTCCATGCTTGGCATCTAAGAACCCGGCTGTCTGGTCTTGACACCATTCAAACTCATGCACAGGTGATATGCTCGACTTGATTGAAAATTGTCCATTGTTGGTAAAGTTCCATGCCATATAGTCCCTCATGTTCGGTCCACCGATCACAATCTGCTTTATATCCTCAGCATCCCCAGGAGTAAACATCATCTCCACTTTGGACATGTCCCATGCAACACCTGAATCATTCAGGAGGTGGCGCACATGAGTGATGCCTGCAATGTACTGCTGCCCAAGTGGCTTAAGGCTTCCCTGGCGCGGGAGCCAGTTGTCATGGTGGAGTTTTATAAATGTGTCATCACCAATCCTCCACACTAGTCCCTCACGCAACAGCTCATGCCCATGAATAATACTTCTGAAAGTGAACGAGCCACCGGTAGGGCATGTGGCATTCAAGATTGATCCATGGGGGAAATACCTTGCCTTGAGCACCCTAGCACACAAAGAATCTGGGTACTGCAGCACGCGCCAGGCTTGTTTGGCCAGCAGAGCTTGGTTAAAAGCTTCTGGATCCCGAAAGCCCATGCCTCCTTCTTTCTTTGCCCTACACATCTTTTTCCATGCAAGCCAGTGTACCTTCCTCTCCCCATTCGCTTCTCCCCACCAGAAGTTAGACGATATAGAAGTCAGGTTCCGGCACATTTTCTTGGTGAGTTGGAAGCAGCTCATAGTGAGAGTTAGTGTGGCTAGGAGTCCCGACTTGACTAGGACCTCCCTTGCCGCTTTTGACAGCCCTTGACCCTTCCATCCTGTTACTTTCCCCGTTGAGCTCTCTTTGACATATTTAAACGTCCCCTCTTTGGACTTACCAACCAGTGTCGGCAGTCCTAAATACCTTTCACTCAAAGCTTCGGAGTTGATTCCAATCACTCCAAGTAATTCAGCCTTACTTGCATCTCGACATCCTTTACCAAAGAAAACTGAAGACTTTTGCACATTAACCTTTTGTCCTGAGGCTTCCTCATAAACCCGAAGTATGTCCCTTAGCGCCTCAAAACTGCCACGGTTCCCCTCCAGAAAGACAATGTTGTCGTCTGCAAAAAGAAGATGAGTAACATGGGGCCAGTGCTCCCAAACGACACCCCCTTGAGCTTACTCTCATCTTCTGCAGCTCTTAGTAGTGCAGAAAAACCTTCAACACAAAACAAGAACAGGTATGGAGAAAGAGGATCTCCCTGTCGTAGTCCTCTGGATGGGAGGAAAGATCTCGAGAAGCCACCGTTAAGTTTAACAGAAAAGTGAGCTGAGGTGACACATCGCATAATCATCTGGACCCACCTTTGTTGTTGTTGAGGAAAATAGACGAGTGCCTTTTGTTGCTGCGGTTGAGGGAAATAGATGAGCGCTTTTTGTTTCTGTTGAGGGAAATGGATCGGTGGAAATGGAAGCCTGAATTGTTTTTCTTTTGGATTTGAGGCAGGGAAGCCCGAACTTGTGAAGGAGTAAGTTTTGGTTTCATGGGCCACAAAGATGGCCCGGATTGGTTCGAGGAGATGAATGGTATTGTAAATATTCTTATTGACGATGTAACCGTTATTTCTAATAAATAAAAGGGATGTTTTGTTAAAAAAAAGATGGGCGGATATGTATGACCGTATGGGCAAATCGGCCGCTTGTAGAGTCCAAACTAGCGAGGAAGACATGTCCTTATTTATGCGGAAATCCCTTTTGTAGCTCGGCCTGCAGTGAGGCCTCCAAATTCAAAATTAAAATTTCATCCAAATTCATATTTTTACATTAAAAAGTTCTGGAAAAAAAATACAAACATACATGAAGGCATAACACACATGTGTGTAAATTTTCAGTTGAAAATACATTGAAATGAAGGCTGTGTAAAAAAGACAAATCTGGGGCTGTTTAACACACTATTCATCCTCCCAGGCCATGAATTTGTCTTTTTTGTACAGGTCGCAACTCAAAGTATTTCATCATGAATTTTTACACACATGTGGGCATCCTTACATACGCGCATATATTTTTTTTCAGAATTTTTTCAACCACAAAAGTTTGAATTTGAATTTTTCCAAAATAAAGGCCTCCAAAACGCCTCTCTCGTATTTATGGCCCTGATTAGTTGGCACACGCAAAATACATAACTAGCAATGCATAGAAAGAAGAAGAAGGAATACATAACTAGCACAATTTTGGTTTGCCGTTCCACTGTATGGGTACAATATCCATGAGTGAAGAGAAGTAAAATAGAGAAGTCAACACGATGGTTACCAAGGTTGTTTACTCACTCGGTGAAGGAATATTTTAAATCAGCATACGGCCCTATTTGAATTAGCGTGTTTCTTTGGAATACACCTGTAAAACATACACGCCTTTGGCCGGAAATCAGTCGTGATCGGTATAATACATCTGTAAATTTGACACCTTCATATTGCAATACACCGAATCAAAACGCGGCCTACATGCTTCCATCCATTGGAGCATACTCCCTCCGTCCGCGAATAAGTGTACTTCTAGCTTTTGCCTTAAGTCAAAGTTTTAAAATTTTGACCAACTATATATAAAAAAGTAATAACATATATGACATCAAATTAGTATATTATGAAAGTACATTTCAAAATAGATATAGTGGTATTAATTTAGTGTCATGAATGCTAGTACTTTTTCCTATAAAGTTGGTCAAAGTTTTAAAACTTTGACTTAGGACAAAAGCTAGAAGTATACTTATTCGTGGACGGAGGGAGTATAGAAGAAGTGAGCAACGGTACCAAAATTAATTATCTTATGTGACACGAAATGAACTTAGCCTCTAGCAGCCAGCTGATTGACCAACCTAGAGATGTGATAACAGTTGATGTGAAGAGCTTTGCTACAACTACGTACACTTTACGTTAGTAATTGTTACGGGCTGAGCAGGATTGAAAGGTTGAGATTAATTTTAAGGGGTGGGCCCACACGGTGAAATTTAAGGGGCACCAATTAAACATGGACAAATCATTCCTCGGTTACATCAGAGCAGTTTACGTTAGGCCTGGCATTATTATGTGAAGAATGAACAAACACACCTTGCAAGAAAAAAGAAAAAAAAGGAATGAGCAAATACGCAGCGGTGCAAGGATTCTAGTTTTCAGTTGTTGATTATTTTTTTACACGTGACGAAAATCCTGAGTCGCCGGCGGCCCAGGACACCTGCGCTGCGGCCCGCGACCTGATGCAAGCGCCTTTAATCAACTAGGGCGTGTTTGGTTGTCCGTATGCAGCCTAATCAGGCCTGCGCGGGATGTGCGCGGCTTGTTTGGTTGGCTGGGCTGCATGCGGTTTGTGGCCCGCACGGACCTTAAAGCAGCCCGCAGCCTGGCCCGGCGGAAACTGCCGAATCGGCAGTTTCTCGCGAGCCTGGCTGGGCGCGGCCACGCGTGCGAGGCAGTTGCACGCCTCGGGCAGCGCGGGAGACGGAGGGGACGTCTCATAACTCGCCCCCACTCTCCTGTCACCGCCCAGTCGCACTGTTCCCACCGCTCCCTCTCTCTCCCTCACCGCCTCCCCCCCCCCCACTCCTTTCCTCCGATGGCTCCGCCACACCCATCGCCGCGCCGCCCTCTAACCCCCATCGACCAGCGCATCGCCAACATCCAGGAGCGCCAGGCTCCAGAACTCGGGCCGTGACCTGGCGTCGGCGCTGCGAGCGTCGTTCCCCATCTGCTGCTGGCCACCACGAGCGCCGGCCAATGCGGTGTCGGCCGCTCCTACTCCGCCGCCGATTCCGGACCTCGTGGTCCTGGGCTCGGCGTCGGCGCCGTCCACGGAGCCGCCCCATCTTGGGACCCCATTGGGCACGGGGGTTTTCTTGACCCCGTCCAAGGGTTTTCTCCTGTCGGCGGGCCGTCCTCCTCGACCTCCGACGTGGCTTTGAGCACGAGGCTGATGCCGTAGGCCGTCGCCGGGGCCGGCTCCTCCTCTGCTCCGCCACCTCTCTCCTTCCCGCCGGGGTTTTCACCCCGGCCTCGGTTCGCCGCGGCTCCGCATGCTCCGGTGAGTCAAACCCCCTCAATGCTTGCTCGTAGATGTAGATTAGGGATTTATTTCTTAGGCATGTGCTAGTAGTTAGTGGATTCGATAGGATTAGATAGGATTCTGGCAGATCTGATTGGATGCGATCCCAATCGCATCCAATCGGACTGATCTGTTCTTGTTTTGTACAGTGTGTGTGCTAGGATAATTTTCTTGTGCTACTGCTAGTGTGTCCTATGATCTGTGTTCATGATGTAGTTGTGTTCATGCTAGAATCTTGTTCATGTTGACTGATGAATGTTATACTGATGGCATGTTCATGTTGACTGATGAATGCTAGAATCATGTTGACTGATGGCATGTTCATGTTCAAGCTAGGATCATGTTCATATTTCATGTTGCTAACATACATGTTCAAGCTAGGGTTTGTGTTGAATGTTATACGTGCATGTAGTAGGACCATTTTAGGATGGTGCCAAATCTGCATGGTTGCACATGGGTGCTATTGGCACTTGCTGTTGCTATTTTTAGATGTTTCCATGGTAAGGATAGTGCAATGATGAGTGCCAGTTGCAGCAAAGCAGATGCCACCGATCAGTGGACTTGCCCAACAACAAGTTAACTAATCAGTGCCACTTATCAGTGGCATTTGCCAACAACATGTGTCATTGATAAGTGGCACTTGCCACTTATCAATGGCACTTGCTATTGGGCAAGTGCACTGATCAGTGCCATTTGCCTAATAGAAAGTGGCATTGATAAGTGGCATTTTCTCAAAGAGTTTGTGCACTGACCAGTGGCATTTGCTCTTGGGCAAATATCTCTGATTAGTGCCATTTTGCAAAGAGTTTGTGCACTAATACTTGTCATCTTACCTGACAAAATATTGAAGACTGGTTGGGATGTGCCGGGAGGAGGAGCTCAGGTGATGGCCGGAGCTGAGCGCGCCGAGGATTTCATCCCCACGAACAGGTGGCTCAGGATGGTGGACCTGCCTGACAGGATCGGCTTCATGAGCGTGCCTCGTTCAAGGGGACGATCTCCAAGGCAGGGCCACGAGGAGGGGGCCAGGGAGCCGCTGCGCTTCTACCAGTAGATCAAGAACAACGAGGACCTCGCCATGCTCTTCGTCCCTCCCAAGTTCGTGGAGGTGATGAACACCTGGCTGGATTACACAGACGGCACCACAAAGCGCTCGGAGGGATCCATCCCACTGAAACCGCTCTCCCTGCCCAGCCAGCCCATCTCAGGTTCAGCACACACTGCTTCGACGTCGCTGTGACTGGCGGCCACACTACACTTGGCCGCCACCACTGGTGCAACACCAGCACAGCTCTGCGCGCCCGACGAACCTGTAGAGCTGGAGCGCCACCACTGGTGCAGCACCAGCACAGCACCACAAATTTTGCCTTTTTTGCTGTAAGGTCAACTTTTATTATTTTTTTCTTGAAAATTTATATACTAGTGCAAAAGTAAGTCAAGTGTTTTGTCAAAATAGTTCTATTTTAACTTTTTATTAAAATATTTTAAAAAAATTCCTCGTATAGAATGCATATACAACCAGAAACATAAGTGTATTTTCCTCGATATGGCTCCCTTTCTCTTCCTTGAAATTGGAGACGCCTCACGTACTACTCAAAGCGCCAAACTTGTTGTCACTGCTAAGCAAATTCGAGCCAACGCGTGAGGTTCAGAGAAGCATACAAAAAAAGTGTATTGTGGCGGAATTCCGCGGCCATAAAAGCATCTCCAGCCACGCCCCCAACAGCACACCCATTCCCTCATCCTCGATTTTTTCGCGCCGGCGCCCAAAAATTGGCCCAGTCGCACTCCCGCCATTTTTCGCCGGTTTGGGCCGAAACTGGCGCCGGCGGAATCAGGCCGAACCCGGCGCGCTGGGGGGCGCCCGGGAGCGCTGGGGCAAGCGATTTTGGCGTCAAAAAGATGTGGGCCCGCCGAGTCAGCGACACTCGCCTCGTCGTCCTCAGAACGTCTCGACTTCCCACGGGGAATCAATGGCAAGGCTGCCGCCGGTCAGCCTTCCATTTATTCCTTACGGACGGCGCGGCGACGCCTCCCCTCCCGCCACGCATACACATGGCGCGCGGCTATAAAAGCAACGCTTCCCTCTCGCCTCTGGCCACACCCGCCCACAGCCGCTGCCGAGCTCTGCCTCTTTCCCCGTGCAAAGCCGCCGCCGACATTCTTCCCCTCTCTCCCCAAGCCCATCTGCGACGATGGCCGAGCGGTTCCTCGGCGATGGGGCGGCGGCCAACGGCTTCGGCCGCCGCTCGCTCCACGAGTGGGAGGCGTATCTGTTCTTCGAGGCGAACATCCCGGCGCCACCGGACATGCGCGCCGGGCGGACGGGGTGGAGGCTCAGCGCCGGTGGCGTCCCCATTCCCCCGGTGCCCGACGTCGATGTGCGCACCGACCTCTTCGCCGCCGAGGTCGACCGCGTGCGGGCGTCGCTGTCGGAGGAGCAGCGCACCCTCCCGCAGTACGCCGCCGACAACCACGATCGTGGGCGGCGTACTTTCAGCGCCGGCAGGCGCAGCGGCTGGCATCCACCAACAGGGCGCCGATGGTGGGGGCGTCAAGAACAGCGAGGTGCGCCGCCTATGGTGGGGCGTCCCCGGTCGCACGCTCCACGAGGTTCTCCAGTACATCAAGGGCGGCAACGACCAGCCGCTGGCATACTCTGTCGCGGCTGCCGCCCCGGTCCCCCGCCGGAGCGTCGGGCAATGGACGCCCAGGAGGTTTGGCTCCTCCTCGTCTTCCTCCTCCCACTCCTCCCGCTCCTCTTCCCACTCCTCCGATTCGCCGGCGGTGTTCGGTGTCAAGGCCAAGCCCGCAACGAAGACGCCACTCGGCCGGCGCACCCGCAGCGCCGGCATCATCATCAACGAAGGCGGCGGGCACGCCTCCTCCTCGGCTCCTCCCCGCTACGTCAAACCGAAGACGGAGCCGGGGCTCGCCGCTGTGAAGACGGAGCCAGGGCTCACCGGCGACGTCAAGGAGGAGCTCGACGACGCGGCGGCCTTGAAGTGGGCGCGTGAAGACTGGGCACGGACGGAGCTGGAGCGCCAATGCCGTGCCTACGCGCAGTTCGCTGCTCGGCGCCGTGGCCGCGACGAGGGAGGCGTCGTCGTCCTCAACAACAGCGACGATGACGCGCCGCCGCCACCGGTCCGCCAGCGCGACGCCGGGCAGGGGTCCAGCAGGGGCGGCCGCATCAAGGAGGAGAAGGCCGACGAGGACGACGGTGAGGATGGCGGCGACGTCGGCGACTTCGCCACGCTCAAGGCGTTCTTCGACCGGTAGTTGTAGTTGCGGCCTTTTATTTAAAACTTTGTTATGTAATGTCATGTTCACTGAACTTTAGCCGAATATTTGTTTAGTTTGCCGAACTTTAGCCGAATTCTTTTCTTAAAAAAAACACCTTTTGAAGCGACCCTGAGGCTGACGGATGGAAACCCGAAAGGCCCCACGCTGATTTTTAGCACCGGCTCACTCCCAGGCGGTGATTTTACGCGCCCCCTAAAAGATCAACGGCTGGAGATGCTCTAAGAACTACGGTGCAGTGGCGGAGCTAGGGGGACGAGCAGAGGCCAGACCTTCCCCCACCCCCAGTAGGTACCCTGTAATCAGCGATACGATCTCATGAACTCACGTACTGGCCCCCTTATCTCTCAACGCGAATTTTGGGAAAAAGAAAAAAGGCCCATGTGTAGCAGTGGGGCCACATTAGGCGATTGGCTCTAATCTACTGGCCTGGGGTTCTCCTGTAATTAGCGTGTGCGTGGCCGCGTGGGATAACCGCGCACAGAGTTTTGTGGCCGCCGCTCCGAGCCTTTGCCGCCCCACTGCCTCCGCTCCCCCTGCCCTGTTCACGATCTGGTTCATACGGCGACGGCACAACGCAGCCTGATCAATTCTTACGGCTCCGATCAACAAACTAGCCAAAGGTTAAACACATCAGACAATCTAATCTCCCTGACTCTCTCAATTCGCATCTTACATCTTGTTTCATTATCGAATTTATACATCAGTTTTTGGTTTCTTCGGTCGTGTGATTTGTGGCAATATAATTTTATCTTGTACGTCTCCCTAGAAATTATGGTGATTATGAAGCAAATTATCTAGTATAAGTTCCTATTTGTGATGCAAATTTTTCCTATGTCAAATTTACCTAATTACAGATTGCAATTCAGCAGCTATGAAGAGAAAACTGCCAATCATTGATCGTCACAATAGTCGTCAAGAACTGAGGAAGTGATATGCCAAGAAAAATATGTGAACGTTTTCTGTTTTCTTTCTTGATCTCAGTTGTGTTAGACAGTAAGGCTCATTCGGTTTGGAGGATTTTCATAGGAAAAACATAGAAACAAGAATTTCAGAGGAAAATTTCCTATAGATGCATTCAGTTTGTAGGAAAGGCGTACGCGAATATCGTAGGAATACTACTCATTTCCTGTGTTTTTGGAGGAAACTAGACATCCACTTAAAGCTCATTTTACGCGTAAGAACAAGACAAGTCAATTCCTTAGGATGGCAAGTGACACCTTATCAAATTCCTATACTAATCCTAATTCCTACGTTTTAGTTTCCTCCAAACCGAATGAGCCCTAAGCTATATTGATCTCGCCGCAGCCATAATAAAGCGCACACAGCGCAATGGTAATGCCTCTGATGGTTCTCATATGTTGGTTTCATGGTCCGGTGCCATTTTGGGCACTCGTAATTGTGCAGTGAACAAACCTCGACCATTTCTTGGTTCAAGAGGGTATAAAATGACGTAATTCAAAACGGCGCCGAGGCTCATCTACTCCTGGTGAACAGTACATTAAAAAAAAGAAGCAAAATAACTTTTAAAAAATCTGAAAATTTTACACATTAAAGTTGAGAGAATCTTCTAGGTGCCTGGAAAATTTCAAAGTGTTTGCACATTTGAGGAGCTTGTGGCGAAAAAAAATATCCGTTCTACACAGTGCGCTTTTTGAAAGTTTCTTTGACAGGCCAAATTTGTTATTTTTGCCACGAGCTACTCAAATTTCAAAACACCTTGAAATTTGGCACGTGTTGTCCTGGAGTTGGTTGAAGTCTGGATGGTACATGTTTTTATTACTCCAAAATGCAGCACAAAAGCAGACGCACATACACACATGAACACTTACTTTATGGATGTACACGTGCTTACCCTATTCCTACGAGCCCCCTTGAGAGACTGGGCCAACAATCTTTGAGACTGATAAAGTCATCATGGACGCATCGTTGTCGAGAAAAATGTGAAGTCTAAAACTTAAATCCTGATTTGTTGATTCCATCACAGGGAACTTGACCATCTGATCATTCTCGGAAAAAAAAAAAACTTGACCATCTGAACTACCCTCAGTTTGATGAATATTATCTATTGTGAAACACCAATTACAGTAATAAAATTGGAGGCCCAAGATGACCCAAGCCATGGTCAATAATTCAAAGAGAAGAAGAGATTCAAAAAATCAGCATGGAAGCCCAAGATGGATGAGAGATAGATGATGTAGTCCACCGTGGACTGCGCACCACGCTCTCATCCTTAGTTCATCTTGGACTTGTGGAACAAAGATAACCAAACTTTTTCTGAAAAGGAGGACACCGGGCCTTCCATCAAGCAATGCACACAACCATTTTTACCAAATTATTTAACAGGACCGACAAAATGAATACATGGATCTACCCAAAGCCATCTGCCTGGCAGCCACTGTCGTAACACCTACAATCTTGATGATGTGCCCTGACCTCGTATCAACACACACCATCTAATCTTGTGGCCTCATCAAGCCACCCGTCGACAAGCCAAGAGCACCAACCGGTCCAACGGACCCTCTGCGCGCACCGCATGTGTGCGCTCTAGAATCAGCTGTCACCATCTTTTCCCGTATTACCTTCAAGAGTGATCATCTTATCACAACCTCAAGGTCACACTGATCATCTGTAAAAGAAAAAATAGCAATGTGTCAGAACCACTAAACTTGAGATACCCCTTAATCTCTTGTTGTCTTGACGACGACATTAAATGCAACATACTTTTTTATTGTTCGATATGTGGGGATACAATGGTGTGTCTTGCAACATTTCTGTTAAACCGAGATGTGTATCTAAGGCAATGAGATGACACAAATTCTAGTGAAAAGCGTCTTTTTCAGATTAACAATTTATTTATTTTTCAATGTAGATCAAATTATGGTTTGAAGTTTATGGCATGATATATTAATAATATTAATATTGTGCTGATGCTGTAGGGAAACTCTTGACTTTCATGATAATTTGTGTATACCACCTTTTTTACGTTGGTATCATTGTATCACCTGCCTGCCACTACGGGCCAGTTTTTTTGGGCAATTCTCCCAGAATTGACCCCCTCCCTAGCTGGCCCTACATATGCCCTCCGGTATCTAGCCAGAGAAATCATATATAGTGCTCCAAGCTTTCGTGGTGTATATGATCATACTAAAATTTTGTGGTATATATGTCAGATGCATATTTAATAATAAGTAGTATGATGCATATGGTGTTGATGGTATCAATCTTTTAAAGATTGTATAGTGATTTTCTGGTACTACTTCAATCTGGCATTATTTATGGAAAAGACAGGTGCACAAAGAAATATCATTTGCTTACAAATGAGAGGGACAGCTGCACAAGACTACAAGAGGCTAGGTGATACTGGTGGGTCCTGAGTAGTTATGGAAATGATTATATGTGACACAGCAACGCTAGGACCTAGCTTGTGAATCATTTAGAACGCCATGCGTTAAATAGCTTGTTTGAAGCATTGGAGGTCAGATGTTCATACAAAACTGCATCTACAAGTCTCTGTCCAAGTCCGCAAAATTCATGACAGCCAAGCCCGTGCTTTGTGCTTCTTTAGGTTTCGGAGGGCGGCCATTTCCATGTAACGCGACGTTCAAATGTCTACGGACGGAAGCGATGATCTCATAGGTCACTCCGTCGGCCGTTAGCAAAGCATGGCGTCGCTACGATTTTCTCATCAACTAGAGCTTCAGTTTTTCTAATCATCCTCAGCAAGTTGGAGTTGGAACCGATGAGCCAATGATAGTAAGTCGCACTGGTGGAAAAACAGGCTTCCGTTCAGCCCCATAAGTCGCGAAGCTGTAGGAACCGCGACTAATGGGACCTTTAGTCGCGGTTCTGGAGGTGAACCGCGACCAAAGGCCTGGGCCCAGGGCGCTCGGTGGCCAGCTGGCGCACGTGAGGGTCTTTAGTCGCGGTTTGCCAGGACAACGCGATTAAAGGCCTTCGGCACCTTTAGTCACGGTTTGTCGTGCCAACCGCAACTAAAGCCCTCCCTAGATCGACCCATCCAGCAGCCAACACTTAGCCATTTGGAGCCATTCTCTTCACAAGTGGGTGTAGGTTTGCTTTTGGTTCCTCTTATGCACATAAGGTGTTTGATGAAATGCCCCAAGAGCATGAAACAAACATGACATGAAGTGTTGGAGCCACACTCCTCGATCGCGGTTAGCAACTTGATGAACCTTTGATGTGTCATTGATAAAATATGCATGTGTGTAGTTCATTGTTTAATTTATATTGTTTGTAGCTAGTTAGTTTAACAAATGCATGATGGTTAATTATATATTTTATATTATAATAATGCAGATGAATCGGCAATGGATGTACGGTAACCGACTCTCCGCGAGTTCACTACGGGTTTGAAAGATTTCCTCGTAGTGGCTAATGCGAACAAGCGGGGGTTTTGTTATCTGTCCATGTGTTATCTGTAAGAATCGGAAGGTTACTCTTCCTAAAGAGATGTTCACATGCATCTGCTTGACGCGGTTTCATGCCAAGCTATAATTGTTGGACCAAGCATGGAGAAAGAGGGTTATAATGGAAGAAGATGAAGAAGGGGATGATTTCATCGATGAAAGCTATCTTGCTCATTTCGGTGATACTTTCATGGAGGATGCTGAAGGTGAAGGGGAAGGTGAAGAAGAGGCACGTGATGATCCCGTTGATGATCTTGGTCGGACCATTGCCGATGCACGGAGACGCCATGAAACTGAAAAGGAGAGGGAGAATTTGGATCGCATGTTAGAGGATCACGTAAAGGCGCTGTACCCCGGATGCGATGATGGTCTGAAAAAGCTGGGCTGCACTGGATTTGCTGAAATGGAAGGCAGAGGCAGGTGTAGCTGACTCGGCATTTGAAAACTTGCTGAAAATGTTGAAGAATATGTTTCCAAAGGATAACGAGTTGCCCGCCAAGACGTCTGAAGCAAAGAAGGTTGTCTGCCCTCTAGGTTTAGAGGTTACGAAGATACATGCATGCATCAACGATCGCATCCTCTACCGCGTGAATACGAGAATTTGAATGAATGCCCGGTATGCACCGTGCATTGCGTTATAAGATCGAGGCGATGACCCTGGTGACGATGTTGAGGGCCGAAACCGGGAAGAGGGTTCCCGCCAAGGTGATGTGGTATGCTCCTATAATACCACGGTTGAAACGTCTGCTCAGGAACAAAGAGCATGCCAAGTTGTTGCGATGGCACAAAGAGGACCGTAAGTCGGACGGGAGTTGAGACACACCGCAGATGGAACGCAATGGAGAAAGATCGACGGATGGTTCAAAGATTTTGCAGCCGACGCAAGGAACATAAGATTTGCTCTAAATGCGGATGGCATGAATCCTTTTGGCGGCGTAGCTCCAGACATAGCACCTGGCCCGAGACTCTATGCATCTACAACCTTCCTCCTTGGTTGTGCATGAAGCGGAAGTTCATTATGATGCCAGTGCTCATCCAAGGTCCAAGCAACCCGGCAACGACATCGATGTGTACCTAAGGCCATTAGTTGATGAACTTTTACAGCTGTGGGGTGGTGTCCGTGTGGGATGAGCACAAACAAGAGGAATTTGACCTCTGACGTTGCTTTTCGTAACCATCAACGATTGGCCTGCTCTTAGTAACCTTTCGGACTGTCAAATAAGGGATACAATGCATGCACGCATCGCTTACATGAGACCGAAAGTGTACATTTGCCAAATTGTAAGAAGAACGTGTACCTTGGGCATCGTCGATTTCTTCCGAAAATTCATCCAAAGAAGAAAGAAAGGCAAGCATTACAACGGCAAGGCAGATCACCGGCCGAAGCTCGCGGAACGACCGGTGCCGAGGTATTTGATATGGTCAAGGATTTGAAAGTCATCTTTGGAAAGGGTCTGGCGGACAATCAGTTCGAAGGGAGCCGACGGGCACGCAGCCATGTGGAAGAAGAAATCTATATTCGGGAGCTAGAATATTGGAAAGTCCTAGATGTCCGCTCTGCAATCGACGTGATGCACGTTACGAAGAATATTTGCGTGAACCTCCTAAGCTTCTTGGGCGTGTATGGGAAGACAAATGATACAAAGGAAGCACGGCAGGACCAGCAACGTTTGAAAGACCACGATGACCGGCATCCGGAATGGTTTCAAGGTCGTGCCGACTACGCTCGACCAAAGAAGAGAAGGTCATCTTTTTGAATGCCCGAGCAGTATGAAGGTCCCGTCTGGATTCTCGTCAATATAAAGGGAATAATAAACATGGCGGAGAAAAGTTCCAAAACCTGAAGTCTCACGACTGCCACGTGATTATGACGCAATTGCTTTCGATTGCTTTGAGGGGCTCCTGCGGAAAATGTTCGAGTAGCCATTGTGAAGCTATGTGCATTTCTCAATGCAATCTCTCGAAGGTAATCAATCCGGAAGTTCTACCACGGTTACTGAGCGATGTGATCCAATGTCTTGTCGATTTCGAGTTGGTGTTCCGCCATCCTTCTTCAATATTATGACGCACCTCCTGGTTCACCTAGTCGAAGAGATTTTCGTTCTCGGTCCTGTATTTCTACACAATATGTTCCCCTTGAGAGGTTCATGGGAGTATTAAAGAAATATGTTCGTAACCGTGCTAGGCGGAAGGAAGCATCGCCAAGGGCTATGGAAATGAGGAGGTAATTGAGTTTTGTGTTGACTTTGTTCCTGACCTTAAGCCGATTGGTCTTCCTCGATCGCGGCACGAGGGGAGACTAAGTGGAAAAACACGATCGGAATGAAATCAACGATATGTATGGACGGCCATTCTCTGGTGAAGCACACCACCTGTCTTGACCAATTCCAGCTTGGTGGCTCCGTGCTTTGAGAAACACAAGAATATTTTACGTTCGACAACCCGGGAAGCCCGAATCCTGGATTAGGAAGGCCCACATGGAGACTTTCGGCTTGATTGAGAAAACATTTAATGAATGACAATGATGTTGTAGATCAGCTGTACATGTTGGCCAAGACACCATCTTCGACTATAACGACTTTCCAAGGGTACGAGATAAATGGGAATACATTTTACACGATCGCCCAAGATAAAAAGAGCACCAACCAAAACAGTGGTGTCCGCTTTGATGCACGCAACCGAGAATGGGCAAGAGGTCACATATTATGGTTACATAGAGGAGATATGGGAACTTGACTATGGACCCTCCTTTAAGGTCCCTTTGTTCCGTGCAAATGGTTCAAGCTAACAGGAGGTGGGGTAAAGGTGGACCAGGAATACGGAATGACAATGGTGGATTTCAACAATCTTGGTTACCTTGACGAACCATTCGTCCTAGCGAAGATGTCGCTCAGGTTTTCTATGTGAAGGACATGAGTAGCAAACCGAGGAAACAGAAAGATAAGAAAGCGATCAAGACATCATGCGATGATCCAAAGCGCCACATTGTTCTTTTCAGGGAAAAGAAACATCGTGGGAGTGGAGGACAAGACGGACATGTCAAGATTATAATATGTTTGCTGAAATTCCGCCCTTCAAAGTGAACACCGACCCAAGCATTAAGTTAAATGATGAGGATGCTCCATGGATACGGCACAATCGTAAGCAAGCGGGGACACAAGGGAAGAAAAATGATGTGTAATAATTTATTGTACCAAACTTTGTTGAATGGATCATGTGAATTATATTACCCGTGATGTGTTTGGTGTCCATTTTGAATGATTCGAGATACCACCGATGATACATGAAATTTGGAGTGATTTAGTCATACTCCTGCCTAGGCGTATAATATGCATACTGTAGTCTTCATAGCCGCCGTCGTCGTTGTCTTTGGTAGTCGCCGCCTTCTAAGTTGCCGCCGTCGCCGTAAATTGCCGTCATTGTCGTCGTCGGGCGGCGCTGTGGCTCGA
Source organism: Aegilops bicornis (assembly GCA_021605145.1). Lineage (NCBI taxonomy): Eukaryota > Viridiplantae > Streptophyta > Magnoliopsida > Poales > Poaceae > Aegilops > Aegilops bicornis. The sequence goes on along the minus strand of CM038670.1, from coordinate 745,559,707 downwards.
ATCGAGGGTAGCGCAGCGGGGATATCGCCGGCCGTGATGTAGTCCATGACGCTCTGCAGAGTCCGCCATACCACCATAGCCGACGGCCGGCCTCGTGGAAGTTCCAGAGGCGCACCGTCCTCCTCATACCGGCGGCGCCCTCTCACGCCGATTGATGAAGAAGCGTCCCAAGTATGCTGGTTATCGGGATGCGGTGATTCATCCGCTGCTCGGCGTGAGGTCGAGGTAGTAGTGGTTCGTGATGGCCGCCCGGCCAGCAGACCGAGGGGACGGGAGGGACCCGACACGCCGCCGGGCGCTTAGGCTCCCGGTGGGGACGCGTAGCCCGGTGGACAAGGGTAGTTCGAGGCGCAAAGCTCCTCCACCTGCTGGTAGGTTAGAGTGGGTGCGGTGGAAGCCATGAGAGAGTGATGAGAGATTATAGAGATGTGATAATGCTGGCCAAGCGGGCTACATATATGTAGTGAGAAATGGCGGGAAAAATGGGAGCGGGAAGACAGGAGGCGGGAAGAAAGTGGCGGGAAGAAAGAGGCGGGAAGACAGGGAAGAAATGGCGGGAAGAAGAGGAATCGAGCTGGTCATCTAACCTTTAGTCCCGGCTGGTTGGTGCAACTGACTAAAGGTTAGACAGACGGCGTGGGTAGCGCACGCATACTGTCGGAGGAACAAGACAAAGCGAAGCGGCGCCGTGCCTATAAAAGGAGCATCGATACGCCAGCGGAGATAGAGGCGTGAAGAAATGGCGGAAGACATAGGCGGGAAAGAATCGCGGGAAGACTGGCGGGAAGAACTTGTGGGAAGACAGAGGCGGCCGGAAGAACTTCTCTGAATTTTTGATATATTATTTGTATTTTTAGAATTTTGAAATGAATTAGTTCTATTTTTCTGAATTTTTTGATATATTATTTGTATTTTTAACATATTAAATTGAATTAGTTTTATTTTTGACATATTATTTCTATTTGCCTCGTAGGGTTTGGAGACGGTTCATAGATACAAAGGACGTAGAACTTTATATGCATTAAATTATGTATGGAAACTTGTTCAAAATTGTATATGGTCATCCGATGATATTGAATATATATTTTATATTCCTCTTGAATTATTTTGGTTCTAATTTCAAATTTGTATGAAATTGTACATTCATATGCATGTATGTAGTACCGTAAAATATGTGAAACTCCTTCAAAATTAAAATAAAGCACAAAAGAAATAAAACAATACAAATTAAACAGAAAACAATACAAATTAAAAAGAAAACAATACAAATTAAACAGAAAACAGGTTTGGGGGGCTAAAACCCTAAACCTGCAGCGGCCTTTAGTCGCGGTTGGCGAACCAACCGCGACTAAAAAGGTGAAGCATGAGCATAAAAAACCCGCCAAAAACCCTTTAGTCGCGGTTGGGCAGGCGACCCAGCGACTAAAAGGTACCTTTAATCGCGGGTCTCGTCGCCAACCGCGACTAAAGAAGCGCGAACGCAAAACTCGCCAAAAACCCTTTAGTCGCGGTTGGGCGGCGACCAGCGACTAAAGGGTACCTTTAGTCATGGTCTCGCCGCCAACCGCGACTAAAAGGGGCTATAAATACAAGGCTCGATTCTCGTCTTCTCCGATTCCGATTCTCGCTTTGTTCGTCTGCGCGCCCTCGACGCCGCCCGTCGCCCTCGCCCTCGGCGCCGCTTCGCCCTCGCCCTCGGCCGCCGCCGTCGCCCTCGCCTACAGCCGCGCCGCCCGGCTCTCGATACTGCCGCCTCGCTCGCCCGCCCTCAACGACCGGCCTCCCTCGCCCACAGCGCGCGCCTCGCTCGCCCGCCCTCCCTCGCCCAGCCGCGCCGCCTCGCCATGAGGCCGGACTCCGGCGGCGGCGTGAGTCCCAGCGGGACTCGGGCGGCGTCTTGTGAGGGAGAGGGAGGCGGGCGCTGGCCGGGCCTGGGGCTGGCCTGGGCCGGCTGGGCCTCGGTCCGAGGCAGCGCTTTTTTTAAAATTAAAACAAAACGAAATAAATAAAATATCAAACGAACTCCGATTTAAATAAAACAAATTTTCCCCGACTCCTAAAAATGAGTCGAACAAAATGAACTTTTAAAAACTGCAACATGCATAAAAATCTTAAATGCTCATTTTTGCCTAAGCAAAATAAATCTTTCAAAAACCAAATTTGATTTATTTATAATATCTTCGTTTTTCCTAAATGTTGGGAAAGTCATATTATTCCCTCTCTTGAGATTTTTATAGGAAAACTTTATGAAGATAATTTTAAATAAATCCAATGATCCTATTTCCAAAATTTGAGAAATCCCAAATATGAAAATAATGAAACTTCCAACTCTCTCCGAGGGTCCTTGAGTTGCGTGAAATTTCCTAGGATCGGAAAATGCGAGAAAATATGATATGCATGATGATCTAATGTATAACATTCCAAATTGAAAACCAAAACAAATTGTATATTTTTACCAAACATTGACAAATGTTTAATTGCTTGCAAAGTTTCTTCACAAAATGATATTCGTGAAGACGTGGTTGTCTGTTGTCCTCGCCTCCCTCTCCGTGTGTGTTGTCCTCGCCTCCCTCTCCGTGACGCCGCTGCCTGCCGCCCTGCCTCGCGCTTCTACCGCGACACCCTCTCCCACCCCTTCCTCGCCTCCTTTTGCCACCGCCCTTTCGCCACCGCCACCGCCACCGCCCCCCTTTCTTCACTTAATTAATTTGTTTTTACTACATGTTTTCAGGACTGACATAATGGCGGACGATAGAGCTGACCCGATTATGGACAACTATGATCCGGACGGTGAAGCACATATGTTCGGCATCATAAACGGCGATATTCTATATGTGCCGACCGGAGAAGAAGAAGATGATATCTCTTCTTATCTGAACCTTGACGGTGAAGATGAAGGGCGCCGTCGACAAGATGATGTTAACAAACGTCGATAAACGATTTATCTTCAAATGGAAGTAGCAACCACCTCCGACGCCGAGGTATATATATACATTGAGCCTCGGGTGATACAAACTAACTGATTTGAATAAATATGTGTGTACTAACGCCGCGACTCTCTTTCTTATTTTAGCCCTCGGCGGATCGTCAAACAATCGAGTACGTCGTCAAAGCGTGGCGCAACCAAGACGATGAAACAAGGAGAAACATGCACCATCGAGGTTGTCGACAAGGCAACCGGCAGGCCGCTGGAGCCCCGCAAGAACGCCACCAAGTTTGTCACCAATGCGGAGCCATTGTTAGAGACAACGTCTCGATCACCGCCCGTGAGTGGAATGAGCCAAAGAAGGCACGAATTGATGGTTTCACTTTTGTCGATAAGAGAACAAAAAAGATTGCTTCAAGAAGCTTATGGAACATTTCGTTCTACCTCCGAATACAACAAATTCGATGAGGAGGGTAACAAGATTGAGGAAAACAAGGAGAGGAGGAGGCTAGTCAAACAGTTCGCTCTTCATAAGATGGCCGGCGCATTCCGGAAATTCAAGCAAAATCTAGCCCATGACTTTGTCAAGCAGAACAAGACTCCGGATTTCAAAGGACAATATGAGAAACTGAAACATGATTGGCCAGAATTTGTGAAGCAAAAGAAATCGGAGCAGTTCATTCAAATATCGAAAAAATAAGGAAAATGCGGCTAAGAAGGAGTACAATCATGTTATGGGGCCAGGAGGGTATCGCATTTGGGTTCCTAGGTTGGAGAAGATGGAGAACGAGCTGAGGCGCGAGGAATCCGTCAATGCGGAGGGATGGGACTCAAGGGCCAAAAGCTGGTGGTACGGGCATGGGGAACGCTGAACCCGGAGACAGGGGAGTGTGTTTACCGGGCAAATTAATTAAACCCACCCAAGCCCTTATTGACGCAATGAAGGATGCTCAACAGGGAAGATCAAGTTCAACAGAGAGAACGACGCTACCGACAAAAGCCCTCGGGAATCCTGAACACGGAGGACGTGTACGAGGCATGGGGCACATTCCGTGGAAAATAGGGTTCCCCGAGCGATGACCCGTCTGATTCTGAAGCCGTAAGAGAAAGATGGATCGGGAATCAGATGTTGTGGCGCGGTTGGCATCGGAAATGGATGTGATGAAGAAAACCATGAGTGTACTAGTAGCCGAAAGAGATGCAGCTCGGTGCAGATGAAGATCATCCAATGGATCTCGGAAGCCAGCGGCGGAGAAGCGGCGTGGCTTCCACGGAGGCCCACCGGCTGGTGCGGATGCACCGACGATCGAAATTACTGCACCGGAGCCTCTGGTGGTCGAAATTACTGCACCGGAGCCTCGGTGGTCGAAATTACTGCACCGAGCCTCCTCGCTACCCGTGGACGATATAAAGGAGATGAAAGAATGTCATCTGTATTATCCTATCGGGAACATGTCCATGAAGGTAGCCATCGGCAGTGCTTTACCATGTTTACCTGGAGCACTCCACCACAACAACCCCATTCAACATGGCTATGCTCGTGTCACGGTGGAGGACATAGTCCAAGGGTTTGAGGACACGGAGATTGACATTGCTACACCAAGGGGAGAAAAGACTTGGAGATGTCAAGCGCCATTTCATTCTATGGCAAAAGAAGTTTATCAAGTTTCCAGGCGAGGCGCCAAGGACAACAAGTCCACCCCCTACGGTGGTGGTGGTGGCGGTGGCGGTGGTGGTGGTGGTGGTGGTGGTGGCGGTTCTGAAGGAAATATGCCCTAGAGGCAATAATAAAGTTATTATTTATTTCCTTATATCATGATAAATGTTTATTATTCATGCTAGAATTGTATTAACAGGAAACATAATACATGTGTGAATACATAAACCTACAGAGTGTCACTAGTATGCCTCTACTTGACTAGCTCGTTAATCAAAGATGGTTATGTTTCCTAAACCATGAACAAGGAGTTGTTATTTGATTAACGGGATCACATCATTGGTTGAATGATCTGATTGACATGACCCATTCCATTAAGCATAGCACCGATCGTATAGTTTGTTGCTAGTGCTTTTCTTCATGACTTATACATGTTCCTATGACTATGAGATTATGCAACTCCCGTTTGCACGAGGAACACTTTGGGTGCTACCAAACGTCACAACGTAATCGGGTGATTATAAAGGTACATTACAGGTGTCTCCGAAAGGTACATGTTGGGTTGGCATATTTCGAGATTAGGATTTGTCACTCCGATTGCTCGGAGAGGTATCTCTGGGCCCTCTCGGTAATGCACATCACATAAGCCTTGCAAGCATTTCAACTAATGTGTTAGTTGTGAGATGATGTATTACGGAACGAGTAAAGAGACTTGCCAGTAACGAGATTGAACTAGGTATTGGATACCGACGATCGAATCTCGGGCAAGTAACATACCGATGACAAAGGGAACAAACGTATGTTGTTATGCGGTCTGACCGATAAAGATCTTCGTAGAATATGTAGGAGCCAATATGGGCATCCAGGTCCCGCTATTGGTTATTGACCGGAGAGGTGTCTCGGTCATGTCTACATAGTTCTCGAACCCGTAGGGTCCGCACGCTTAACGTTTCGATGACAGTTTATGAGTTGTTATGATGTTTCTGTACCGAAGGTTGTTCGGAGTCCCGGATGAGATCACGGACGTGACGAGGAGTCTCGAAATGGTCGAGACATAAAGATTCATATATTGGAAGTCTATGTTTGGACATCGGAAGTGTTCCGGTGAAATTGGGAATTTTACCAAGTACCGGAGGTTACCGAACCCCCCGGAATGCTAATGGGCCAACATGGGCCTTAGTGGAAAGGAGAGAAGGGGCCCAAGTGCTGGCCGCACCTTCCCCTTCCCTAGTCCTATTAGGACTAGGAGAAGGCGCCCCTCTCTCTCCCTTCCCACTTGGGGAAACCTAGTTGGACTAGGATTGGGGGGGGGGGAATCCTACTCCTAGTAGGAGTAGGACACCCCTGGCGCACCAAGCCTTGGCCGGCCAGCCCCTCCCCTTCCCTCCTTTATATACAGGGGCAGAGGGCACCCCATGACACACAAGTTGATCCTTGAGATCTTTCCTTAGCCGTGTGCGGTGCCCCCTTCCACCATATTACACCTCGAGAATACCGTCGCGGAGCTTAGGCGAAGCCCCTGCGCCGGTGGAACATCATCATCGCCACCACGCCGTCGTCTTGTGAAACTCTCCCTCAACACTCGGCTGGATCGGAGTTCGAGGGACGTCATCGAGCTGAACGTGTGCAGAACTCGGAGGTGCCGTCGTTCGGTACTTGGATCGGTTGGATCGTGAAGAAGCACGACTACTTCCTCTACGTTGCGTCAACGCTTCATTGTGGGTCTACGAGTGCGTAGACAACACTCTCATCTCGTTGCTATGCATCACCATGATCTTAGCGTGATCGTAGGAAAATTTTGAAATTACTACGTTCCCCAACAGTGGCATCCGAGCCTAGGTTTTTATGGTTTGATGATATGCACGAGTAGAACACAAGTGAGTTGTGGACGATACAAGTCATACTACCTACCAGATGTCATACTTTGGTTCAGCGGTATTGTTGGAAAGACGATCCGGACCAACCTTACGCTGTACTCTTCGCGAGACCGGTTCTCGACGTGCTTTGCACATAGATGGCTTGTGGAAGACTGTCTCTCCAACTTTAGTTGAACTGAAAAGTGTGGCTACGCCCGGTCCTTGAGAAGGTTAAACGGAGTCTATTTGACGAAGTATCGTTGTGGTTTTGATGCGTAGGCGAGATTGGTTCTTGCTTAAGCCCGTAGCAGCCACGTAAAATTTGCAACAACAAAGTAGAGGACGCCTAACTTGTTTTTGCAGGGCATGTTGTGATGTGATATGGTCTAGACATGATGCTGAATTTTATTGTATGAGATGATCATGTTTTGTAACCGAAGTTATCGGCAATCGGCAGGAGCCATATGGTTGTCGCTTTATTGTATGCAATGCAATCGCTCTGTAATGCTTTACTTTATCACTAAGCGGTAGCGATATAGTCGTAGAAGCATAAGTTTGGCGACGACAACGATGCTACGATGGAGATCAAGGTGTCGCGCCGGTGACGATGGTGATCATGACGGTGCTTCGGAGATGGAGATCACAAACACAAGATGATGATGGCCATATCATATCACTTATATTGATTGCATGTGATGTTAATCCTTTATGCATCTTATCTTGCTTTGATTGACGGTAGCATTATAAGATGATCCCTTACTAAATTATCAAGAAGTGTTCTCCCGGAGTCTGCACCGGTGCGAAAGTGCTTCGTCTTTGAGACACCACGTGATGATCGGGTGTGATAGGCTCTACGTTCAAATACAACGGGTGCAAAACAGTTGCACACGCAGAATACTCAGGTTATACTTGACGAGCTATGCATATAAGATATGACCTCGGAACACGGAGACCGAAAGGTCGGCGTGAATCATATAGTAGATTTGATCAACATATTGATGTTCACCATTAAAACTACTCCATCACACGTGATGATCGGTCATGGTGTAGTTGATATGGATCACGCAATCACTTAGAGAATTAGAGGGATATTTTTCTAAGTGGGAGTTCTTAAGTAATATGATTAATTGAACTTAAATTTATCATGAACTTAGTACCGATAGTATCTTGCTTGTCTATGATGTGTAGATAGATGGCTCGTCTTTGTTGTTCCGTTGAATTTTAATGCGTTCCTTGAGAAAGCAAAGTTGAAAGATGATGGCAGCAATTACACGGACTGGGTCCGTAACTTGAGGATTATCCTTATTGCTGCACGGAAGAATTACGTCCCGAAGCACCGTTAGGTGCCGTGCCTGGTGCAAGGGCTGCGCCGAGAAGTTGTGAACGTCTGGCAAAGCAAAGTCGATGACTACTCTATAGTTCAGTGTGCCATGCTTTACGGCTTAGAACCGACTTCAACGTCGTTTTGAACACCATGGAGCATATGAGATGTTCCAGGAGTTGAAGTTAATATTCCAAGCGAATGCCCGGATTGAGAGATATGAAGTCTCCAATAAGTTCTATAGCTGTAAGATGGAGGAGAACGGTTCTGTCAGTGAGCATATACTCGTAATGTCCGGATATAACAATCACTTGATTCAACTGGGAGTTAATCTTCCGGATGATTGCGTCATTGATGTAATTCTCCAATCACTTCCACCAAGCGACAAGAGCTTCGTGATGAACTATAATATGCAAGGGATGACCAAAACAATGCCCGAGCTCTTCGCGATGCTTAAAGCCGCGGAGGTAGAAATCAAAAAGGAGCATCAAGTGTTGATGGTTAACAAAACCACTAGTTTCAAGAAAAAGGGCAAAGGAAAGAAAAAGGGAAACTTCAAAAGAACGGCAAGCAAGTTGTCGATCAAGAGAAGAAACCCAAGTCTGGTCCTAAGCCCTAAACTGAAGTGCTTCTATTGCAAGCAGGCTGGTCATCGAAGCGGAACTGCCCCAAGTATTTGGCGGATAAGAAGGATGGCAAGGTTAACAAAGGTATATGTGATATACATGTTATTGATGTGTACCTTACTAATACTCATGATAGCACCTGGTATTTGATACTGGTTACATTGCTAATATTTGCAACTCGAAACAGGGCTACGGATTGCGAAGATTGGCTAAGGGCGAGGTGACGATGCGTGGGAAATGGTTCCAAAGTCGATGTGATCGCAATGGCACGCTACCTCTACATCTACCTTGGGATTAGTATTAGACCTAAATAATTGTTATTTAGTACCAGCGTTGAGCATGAACATTATATCTGGATCTTGTTTAATGCGAGACGGTTATTCATTTAAATCAGAGAATAATGGTTGTTCTATTTATATGAATAATATCTTTTATGGTCATGCACCATTGAAGAATGGTTTGTTTTACTTAATCTTGATAGTAGTGATACACATGTTCATAATGTTGAAACCAAAAGATGCAGAGTTGATAATGATGGTGCAACTTATTTGTGGCACCGCCGTTTAGGTCATATCGGTGTAAAGCGCATGAAGAAACTCCATCTTGATGGACTTTTGGAGTCACTTGATTATGAATCACTTGGCACTTTTAACCGTGCCTTATGGGCAAGATGACTAAAACACCGTTCTCGGAACTATGGAGAGAGCAACAGATTTATTGGAAATCATACATCTTGATGTATGTGGTCCAATGAATGTTGAGGCTCGTGGCGGATATCGTTATTTTCTCACCTTCACAGATGATTTGAGCAGATATGGGTATATCTACTTAATGAAACACAAATCTGAAACATTTGAAAAGTTCAATGAATTTCAGAGTGAAGTGGAAAATCATCGTAACAAGAAAATAAAGTTTCTACGATCTGATCGTGGAGGAGAATATTTGAGTTACGAGTTTGGCCTACATTTGAAACAATGCGGCATAGTTTCAAACTTACGCCACCGGAACACCACAACGTAATGGTGTGTCCGAACGTCATGAATCGTGCTTTATTAGATATGGTGCGATCTATGATGTCTCTTCTTGATTTACCGCTATCGCTTTTGGGGTTATGCTTTAGAGACGGCTGCATTCACTTTAAATAGGGCACCATCTAAATCCGTTGAGACGACGCCTTATGAACTGTGGGTTTGGCAAGAAACCAAAGTTGTCGTTTCGAAAGTTTGGGGCTGCGATGCTTATGTGAAAAAGCTTCAACCTGATAAGCTCGAACCCAAATCGGAGAAATGTGTCTTCATAGGATACCCAAAGGAGACTGTTGGGTACACCTTCTATCACAGATCCGAAGGCAAGATTTTTGTTGCTAAATTCGGAAACTTTTTGGAGAAGGAGTTTCTCTCGAAAGAAGTGAGTGGGAGGAAAATAGAACTTGATGAGATAATCTGTATCTACTCCCTTATTGAGAAGTAGTACATCACGTAAAACAGTTTACGTGACACCTACACCAAATAGGGAAGAAGCTAATGATGATGATCATGAAACTTCAGATCAAGTTTCTACAGAACTTCGTAGATCAACCAGAGCAAGATCCGCACCAGAATGGTACGGTAATCCTATTCTGGAAGTCATGTTACTTGAACATGATGAACCTACGAACTATGAAGAAGCGATGGTGAGCCCAGATTCCACAAAATGGCTTGAGGCCATGAAATCTGAGATGGGATCCATGTATGAGAACAAAGTGTGGACTTTGGTTGACTTGCCCGATGATCGGCAAGCAATTGAGAATAAATGGATCTTCAAGAAGAAGACCGACGCTGATGGTAATGTTATCGTCTATAAAGCTCGACTTGTTGCAAAAGGTTTTCGACAAGTTCAAGGGATTGACTACGATGAGACCTTCTCACCCGTGGCGATGCTTAAGTCCGTCCGAATCATGTTAGCAATTGCCGCATTTTATGATTATGAAATTTGGCAAATGGATGTTAAAACTGCATTCCTGAATGGATTTACGGAAGAAGAGTTGTATATGATGCAACCAGAAGGTTTTGTCGATCCAAAGGGAGCTAACAAAGTGTGCAAGCTCCAGCGATCCATTTATGGACTGGTGCAAGCCTCTCGGAGTTGGAATAAACGTTTTGATAGTGTGATCAAAGCATTTGGTTTTATCTGAGACTTTTGGAGAAGCCTGTATTTACAAGAAAGTGAGTGGGAGCTCTGTAGCATTTCTGATATTATATGTGGATGACATATTACTGATCGGAAATGACATAGAATTTCTGGATAGCATAAAGGGATACTTGAATAAGAGTTTTTCGATGAAAGACCTCGGTGAAGTTGCTTACATATTGGGCATTAAGATCTATAGAGATAGATCAAGACGCTTAATAGGACTTTCACAAAGCACATACCTTGATAAAGTTTTGAAAAAGTTCAAAATGGATCAGGCAAAGAAAGGGTTCTTGCCGGTGCTACCAGGTGTGAAGTTGAGTAAGACTCAATGCCCGACCACCGCAGAAGATAGAGAGAAAATGAAAGATGTTCCCTATGCTTCAGCCATAGGCTCTATCATGTATGCAATGCTGTGTCCCAGACCTGATGTGTGCCTTCTTTGTAAGTTTGGCGGCGGTACCAAAGTAATCCAGAGTGGATCATCGGACAGCGGTCAAGAACATCCTTAAGTACTTGAGAAGAACAAAGGATATGTTTCTCATTTATGGCGGTGACAAAGAACTCGTCGTAAACGGTTACGTCGACGCAAGCTTTGACACGGATCCGGTCGGTTCTAAATCGCAAACCGGAGACGGATTTACATTAGACGGAGGGGCTGTCCGTTGGTGGCGTTCCAAACAACGCGTCGTGGCGGGATCTACATGTGAAGTTGAGTACATAGCTGCTTGAAGCAGCTAATGAAGGAGTCTGGATGAAGGAGTTCATAACCGATCTAGGTGTTGTACCTAGTGTATCGGGTCCAATGAAAATCTTTTGTGACAATCTTTGGTGCAATTGCCTTGGCAAAGGAATCCAGATTTCACAAGAGAACCAAGCACATCAAAAGACGCTTCAACTCCATCCGGATTTGGTCCGGTGGGAGACATAGAGATATGCAAGATACATACGGATCTGAATGTTGCGCACCGATTGACTAAGCCTCTTCCACGAGCAAAACATGATCAGCACCAAGACTCCATGGGTGTTAGAATCATTACCGTGTAATCTAGATTATTGACTCTAGTGCAAGTGGGAGACTCAAGGAAATATGCCCTAGAGGCAATAATAAAGTTATTATTTATTTCCTTATATCATGATAAATGTTTATTATTCATGCTAGAATTGTATTAACAGGAAACATAATACATGTGTGAATACATAAACCTACAGAGTGTCACTAGTATGCCTCTACTTGACTAGCTCGTTAATCAAAGATGGTTATGTTTCCTAAACCATGAACAAGGAGTTGTTATTTGATTAACGGGATCACATCATTGGTTGAATGATCTGATTGACATGACCCATTCCATTAAGCATAGCACCTGATCGTATAGTTTGTTGCTAGTGCTTTTCTTCATGACTTATACATGTTCCTATGACTATGAGATTATGCAACTCCCGTTTGCCTGAGGAACACTTTGGGTGCTACCAAACGTCACAACGTGAATCGGGTGATTATAAAGGTACATTACATGTGTCTCCGAAAGGTACATGTTGGGTTGGCATATTTCGAGATTAGGATTTGTCACTCCGATTGTCGGAGAGGTATCTCTGGGCCCTCTCGGTAATGCACATCACATAAGCCTTGCAAGCATTTCAACTAATGTGTTAGTTGTGAGATGATGTATTACGGAACGAGTAAAGAGACTTGCGGTAACGAGATTGAACTAGGTATTGGATACCGACGATCGAATCTCGGGCAAGTAACATACCGATGACAAAGGGAACAAACGTATGTTGTTATGCGGTCGACCGATAAAGATCTTCGTAGAATATGTAGGAGCCAATATGGGCATCCAGGTCCCGCTATTGGTTATTGACCGGAGAGGTGTCTCGGTCATGTCTACATAGTTCTCGAACCCGTAGGGTCCGCACGCTTAACGCTTCGATGGCGATGCTTATGAGTTGTTATGATGTTTCTGTACGAAGGTTGTTCGAGTCCCGGATGAGATCACGGACGTGACGAGGAGTCTCGAAATGGTCGAGACATAAAGATTCATATATTGGAAGTCTATGTTTGGACATCGAAGTGTTCCGGTGAAATTGGGAATTTTACCAAATGCCGGAGGTTACCGAACCCCCTAATGCTAATGGGCCAACATGGGCCTTAGTGGAAAGGAGAAGGGGCCCAAGTGCTGGTCGCACCTTCCCCTTCCCTAGTCCTATTAGGACTAGGAGAAGGGGCGCCCCCTCTCTCTCCCTTCCCACTTGGGAAACCTAGTTGGACTAGGATTGGGGGAATCCTACTCCTAGTAGGAGTAGGACACCCTGGCGCACCAAGCCTTGGCCGGCCAGCCCCTCCTTCCCTCCTTTATATACAGGGCGAGGGCACCCCATGACACACAAGTTGATCCTTGAGATCTTTCCTTAGCCGTGTGCGGTGCCCCTTCCACCATATTACACCTCGAGAATACCGTGGCGGAGCTTAGGCGAAGCCCTGCGCCCGGTGGAACATCATCATCGTCACCACGCCCGTCGTCTTGTGAAACTCTCCCTCAACACTCGGCTGGATCGGAGTTCGAGGGACGCCATCGAGCTGAACGTGTGCAGAACTTCGGAGGTGCCGTCGTTCGGTACTTGGATCGGTTGGATCGTGAAGAAGTACGACTACTTCCTCTACGTTGCGTCAACGCTTCCGCTGTGGGTCTACGAGGGTACGTAGACAACACTCTCATCTCGTTGCTATGCATCACCATGATCTTGCGTGATCGTAGGAAAATTTTTGAAATTACTACGTTCCCCAACAGGTTCACCTACATCTCCGTCACGTCAGCCGACGCCGCCCCCCAGTCCACAACGTCCGGCGGGTGATCAGCCGCCGCCCCCCAGTCCTCGTCCGGCGGGTGATCGACGCCGCCCCAATCCACCTCCGCAAAGAAGCGTATAGTCTGGATTATTAACCCGGACCCTTATGTACCTAAGACCACAAAGGTACCGGAGCCATCATCAAGCCTCTCCCCACAAGGCCTTGGGAACGTAGTGCCGAGGAAGTCGACGCGCCGCTGCTGATTTGGAGAAATGGAAGGCGGACTGCAAGAAGAAAAGAGAGCCCGAGCCCAAGCCAAGATTTTCTCGATGAGCAAAAGAAGTGGGCTAAGTCATTTTGAGCACACCGTCCCAAGCCGCCAAGAATCTGCTTAACGACTATGCACGTGAACTTCACAGGTGCACTCATGTTCAAGGAGAACAAAGAGCGGAGAAGGCCGAAGTAAAATAAGCGGAAACAAGTTGCCCAGCTCGGGAACAAAGTAAACAATCGATTGCCCCGCTTATAGTGGAAGCCTTCTGTCCGGATGCCCCGAGATCATACAAGCTGCGGCAAAGACAGTAGATTGACTGTAACGAAAGTGCCGTAGAACAAGCGGCCAACTTAGGTATTACTCTTCGTGAACTGTTAGGCCTTGATGAGGCGCCAAAGAAGGAGGTAGTAATTACATATGTCAAGAATGGGCCTCTCGTCGAGCTCAAGCAGAAAAGGATCTACCTCCACAAATGAAAGGTCTGCTGAAATGGTACAAGGGTTACATAAAAAATAAAACGCCAAAGAATATATTTATGCGGAAGTTAGACATGAGCATCACTTCAAACATTACTATGTACAAATTGAACTGAGTGAATTGTTCCAGCTTTTCAATCTGCTTGAGCTCGACAAATCTATCATCGGTTGCTACGTTACGTAAGTGATTTATTAATTTCTACCCCATCTCGCTCATATTGCATGCACTATATATATGTCCTAACTATATTGTTGTGTCCGCTATTATACATGCAGAATGAAGATTAAGGAATGCAGAGTAAGGAACATCCATGATGTTGGGTTCATTGACCCACACATCGTTAATGGACATGTGTTAGAGCGTCACCCCGCCGTCGTGGAGGCAGACCTGTGGCAGTTTCTTACAAAGCAGGAACTCAAAAGTGATATTCTATTTCCTTACCATTTTGGGTGAGTGTTTCTGTCTTGAGCACATTCTCTTTTGTTTACTCCATGCATGGTATGTGGTCGGCTAATCGATGAGTTATGCATGACGACAGTGCATGTATCGTGTCCATGGGTTCCACTGGATTCTCGCTAGTAATTAAAGTTAACACCTCGTAATGTCTCGCCCACGACTCTCTGAATATGGATCCAAAGCTTTGGGGCGGCATGAGAAGAATGCTGCGTAAGTAATTATTTTCATTCATTTGCGCTCTATATCGATCGGCCTATTTCGCTCATTTCCTAATATCAAGTAACTAATAACTCTCTTGTTCATTTAATTTTCTTTTGCCTCGTAGGGTTTGGAGACGGTTCGTAGATACAAAGGTCGGTGAATTCAAAAAAGAGCTAGAATTCAAAAGGTCAAAGCCTAAGAATGCTGGGGATATTCAGCCACCGGAGACCAATCTATGTGGATACTATGTCTGTGAGAAGATCCGGAGATACACCTCTGAGCGGGTTCCGAGTGATACCAATGCTCAGAGGAATAGCCTCCGGATGATGCTTAGTCCAGAAGCTCTCTTCCGACCACTTCAAGAGGAACTAGCTGGATGGTTCAGCAGGAAGTCCTCCATCATAAAGGAGAACACTATTACGAGGACGTAGAACTTTATATGCATTAAATCATGTATGGAAACTTGTTCAAAATTGTATATGGTCATCCGATGATATTGAATATATATTGTATATTCCTCTTGAATTCTTTTTGGTTCTAATTTCAAATTTATTTGAAATTGTACATTCATATGCATGTATGTAGTACCGTAGAATATATGAAACTCCTTTAAAATTAAAATAAAGCACAAAAGAAATAAAACAATACAAATTAAACAGAAAACAGGTTTAGGGGGCTAAAACCCTAAACTGTGGCGGCCTTTAGTCGCGGTTGGCCGTAAGAACCGCGACTAAAGGTCCTCCGCCTCGACGGCCGCTGGCGCCCACGTGGACGGGCCGTTAGTCGCGGTTCTTAAGCAGCCGCGACTAAAGGTGGGGGGCATTAGTCGCGCTTATTTGGTCGCGGTTGCCCAACCGCGACTAATGGCAGTTGCGAATCGCGACCAAAGGCCTTTTTTCTACCAGTGTCGCACCCCAGTTTACTTTCCGAAATCTTAGTCTCTGGCCAAGTCCACAAATTTCATGACAGCCAAGTCTGTACTTTGAAATTCATAGATTTCGGACCGGCCGTTTTCCATGTGAACGAGACGTTTGAATGTCTACTACGTATGGAAGCTTGTAGGTCACCCCATATAAGGAAGCATGGCGTTGCTCAATGTATTTTGGTACCGAGGGTTTCCCGGCGCTGACGCTGACGAGGCGCCGGAAAGATTCCCGGTGGCCATCCAGCCATCCCCATCGCCATCGGTGCGCGCACGTTGACCCTCGCCGCGGCGCGTCCATCCTCCGCCGTCGCCCCCAACCCTCCGACGTCACCGATCCGCAGCTTTGCGACTTCGCGGCGTCCCTCTAGGCTCTGGCTAGGTAGCAGGCAGGCTCAAATTCTCCTCGTGCAGTATCACGCGCGTACGCATTTCTTTTCTTCAGGTTTGTTGCGCCGTATTCGCACCGTCGTCGTTCGTTGTCTACCGCGGCGGCGACGTCAGACGGCGTGATCGGTTCCGTCCGTGCATGGGCAGCATTGGCGGTGCAAGATACGCTCGCCGACTACTCTACTACTCTCTCCCTTTCAAAATAAATGATCCAACTTTGTATTAACTTTGACAAAGTTAATACAAAATTGGGTAATCTATTTTGAAATGGAGGGAGTACCACTCTACGGATGATGCCTGAAGTTAACGAGCAAACTTTACTCTCGGTGAATCGTTTTCCTCCTGTCCCCGGCGGCTGGAACCCTAGCCGCCGCCAGGAGACCCAATCTTCCAGCGCCGTCGTCCGGCGGCTCCCCTCCGCCGGCGACCTCGGTCGTCGGTGGTGAGGGGGGTCGCCGGATCCACACGTGCAGATCGTATTTACTCTCTCGTAGTTTAGATTTTTAGGCTGTTCATTGTCTTTGTTTCGGCAGCGACGATGACAGCGCTGAATAAAGATTCGTCGGATCCTTCTTTGACAAGGCCATTGGTCCTGTGGTTGGGATGGATTTGGAAACCAGTCTGTTCAATCAAGGATGGCGTGGCCGCGGCGGCATCCCCGTGGTGGACCTGTGTCCTCGGGCTCCGCCGTTGCGACGACGTTTGCTCCAGCGTCGGCGCGGAGCTTGGGAGTTAGTCCAGGAGCGGATGCAGATTGTGGTCTGCGTCGACGACGTCTGGAAGACGGAACATGTGCTGGGTTCGTGGTTCGTGGTATGGTTTCCTTCCGCGACGTCTTAGTCGCGGTGGGGTGTCAGATCTGGAGTTCGATGGCGTGTCCGGTGTTGCCCGTCGATTCGCTCAACGGTAAGGGCTTCATTTTTGGTGAGTCACCTTGGAGGTCCGCAAAGCTGCATATCAGCGATGGAGCCGCGTCGAGCTCGGGTGAGGAGGCGATCCATCATTCTTTTCTTCGTTGGCTGCTGTCGTGGTGCCGGAGGCAGGTGATGGGCGTTGGCGTCAAGCTTAGAGATGTTCTGCTATCTTTTCAGTTTTGTCATGTCGGTCCTTACGTGACTTGTACTTTAATCTTTATGATATGAATGAGACACGTATTACCATTAAAAAAAAGGGTGATGCCTGAAGTTTGAACGGTGGTGGTTTCTTGTACTGAGTTTTCAGATGGTCCGGTCGTTTGGTCAGGTGACTGGTGCAGTAAGATCTTGTCCAAGTGACGGGTGAAAACCACCTCGTCAGTTCACATTTCTTTCAGATAAGATCAGATGATTAAAAAAGGCGGTACCAGTGTCTTCCAGTTCGGTATGTAACTCGGGCACGCAAAGCCTGGCCATCTGCCCTACTGGCTAGCCAGTTCGTGCCGACGCCCCGGCCGACAGTTCCACCCAACGATCATCCGGCAGAAAGTTTCAGAATCCAGTCCACTCCCAACCAAGGTAGCCAATCGGCGATTCATTCAGAAGAGCGTCACGGTCACCACTCACCAACAGCCCCGAGGTTTCACCGCGCGCGGGCAAAACAACGCGATCGAAGCAGTAACATATTCAACCTTGGACACTGTAAGTAGTACATAGGATTAGGTAAGTGACAGCGCTCAGCCAATGATTATTGTTGAACTGCGAAGCCAGCGTCTTGACAAATACGGCCATGTCTCCCTATCCAAGTTTCAGTTTCAACTAGGTAGTAGCAGGGTTTACCAGTGCCACACAGTGTTTTCAGTTGGGATTAGGTAGTGGGAGGCTTGGACTTGGCTCACTGATTAAACTAGTCCAAATGTGGCTTTCGGATTGAGGGAATTCGGTGGGATTTTCCGTCCTTCCCCCTCGACAATCGATTCGATTGATTGACCGGTCGGTCGAGTTTGTTGGGGGTGGGATTGCGTGAAATGACCGGATGACACACTGCTGCTGTAAGGCCCGCGTAACTTGGTGTGTCATCGTGTGAGGCCGGGGACAGCGCGCCCGTCAGCAGGCCACTGGGCGCTGATGGGCACCTTAATACAGTATGTTTCTTGCGACGACATTATCTATAAGACTACAAAACTTGTTTATTCCGGGAAGACTTTAGAGGCGAAAGGGAGGGTCAATATTTTCTCTAGAGAAGATGAGTGCTTTCTGTTTCTGTTGTTGTTGCTGTTGCTGTTGAGAGAAATCGATGAGTGGAAATGGAAGACTCAACTGTTTCTCTGTTTGAGGTAAGCAAAGCCTCAACCTGTGAAGCTTTGGTTTCACGGGCCATGGTGTCGGTGTGGGCCTTTTAAGATGGGCAGGTGTGTATGGGCAGGCGAATCGGCTGCCGCCTGTACAGCCCATGCATGGTAGACAAAAATATGGTAAAGTACCCATAACTTGGACAATTTGGTAGGGAAAATATCAGGTGCTCTCACACATCAACTGCCCCCGTTTCAAAAAAACAAAAAAACTTTAAGCGCTCCCATGCTATAAACTTAAAAATAAAAAGCTAAATATTTGAAAAGTCTTTGAAAAACAACTGTGAAGGACATATCTCTACAATCTCTAGAAATTATAAATAAATATTAGAGACAGGCATGCAAAACAAAAAAGAAAGATAAATCCGCAATCTGGAGTTTCAGGCCTCAACACAGAGTGCCCGTCGCCAGGCCAAGGCATGTTATATGTTTATTTCTTTCGGCGACATTATCTACAAAGCCTAATTGTTTTAGGAAGACTCTGGAAGGGGAAATGAGGCTAATTTTGGTTGAAAAGAAAACGGTGCCACATAGATGAGTGCTTTTTGTTGCAGTTGGAGGAAATGGATGGGTGAAAATGGTAGCCTGAATAGTCTTTCTTTCTCAGCTGAACCAAGAAAAGCTGTCGACGGAAATAGGCGAGTGCTTTTTGTTGCTGCAGTTGAGGGAAACAACTTTGGTTAAAGAAGATTGCGCCACACAGATGATCGCCTTTGTGGCTTTTTGTTGCTGAAGCTGGACCAGTGGAAGATGGCGGCGACGATACATGTGAGTGCGTCGGACCGGTTTGAGCCCCGGACCCGGCAGGTGGCTCGGGCGGGGCCTCCGGCTTTAGATGTTAGGTTTAGGTGAGAGGTCTGAGTATGTGGCCTAGATTGCACCCTTCATCATTTGGATAGGAGTAGTGTAAGATGTTGCCAAGATGGCGGATTCAAACATATTATTGTTCTACTTTGTAAGTTTTTCAAGAATAATTAATAAAATGGTCACATGCATCTTTCACATGCAGAGGCTAGGGGTCATCTTTCTTTTTTAAAAAAAACATGGATGAGCGCCTTTTGTTTCTGTTAAGGGAAATCAATGGGTCGAAATGGAAGCCGAACTGTTTTTCTTTTTGAGGCGGGGAAGCCTGAACTTGTGAAAAGGTAT
Source organism: Aegilops bicornis (assembly GCA_021605145.1). NCBI lineage: Eukaryota > Viridiplantae > Streptophyta > Magnoliopsida > Poales > Poaceae > Aegilops > Aegilops bicornis. The sequence goes on along the minus strand of CM038670.1, from coordinate 745,540,229 downwards.
GTTTTGGATTCATGGGCCGCAAAGATGGGCGTATGGGCGAATCGGTCGCCGCCTGTAGAGCCCAAACTCACCATAGGACAATGTGTCCGTATATTTCCCTTGACTGCTTTCGGCGACATTATCTTTTATCTACAAAGCTTAATTGTTTTAAGAATACTCTGGAAGGGAAGATGATTGCTTTTTGTTGCTGTTGAGGGAAATAGATGGGTGAAAATGGCAGGCTGGGTTGTTTATCTTTTTGAGTTGAAGCAAGGAAAGCCCTTGTTGCTGTTGAGGGAAATAGACGAGTGCTTTTTGTTGGTGGTGTTGAGGGAAAAAATTTTGGTTAAAGAAGATTGCTCCACATAGATGAGTGCTTTTTGTTTCTGTTGAGGGAAATCGATGGGTGGAAATGGTAAAGCATGAACTGATGTTTTTCTTTTCTTTTTGATCGAGGCAGGGAAGTCTGAACTTTGTGAGAGGCACGGTCATGTCTATCGCAAAAGCACAATTGTGCCTCTCGCGGAAGAATAAAAAAATAGTAACATGCTTTTTTTTAGTTTCTAAGAGGCACGACCATGCCTCTCACGAAAGTACAACTGTGTCTCTCGCGGAAGCAAAAACCATGCCTCTGACGAAAGAAAGAAAAACAGAAAGTTTTTTTCGTCACCGAGAGGCATGGCCGTGCCTCTCCCGAATGCAAAGCCCGTGCCTCTTGCGGAAGAAAAAAAATATGTTTTTTCGCATAATTTTTTTTCAAAAACTTTTTATCTAAAAGCTAAGGAAGACCGATGAAAAACCAAAAGGTAAAAAAACGTTTAAAAAGCGAAGACGTGTGCTAAAAAATAAAAATAAAAATGAAGAGAGTGTCCAGAGCGTGACACGTGACGGCGGGTGAGAGCTTGCAGCCCACCCTAAATGATCGTTGGGAGGCTCCCGAAGAAGCGCTCACGTATGGCCGATCAAATCTCATAAGAAGTCCGTATGTATGGCCCTGATTTGTACACGCAATACGGAATACCCTACCCATAACTAGGACAATTTTGGTTTGGCATTCCACATTTCCACTGTATGTATGGGTGCAATGTCCATGAGTGAAGAGAAGTGAAAAAGAAAACTGAAAACAAGAGAGAAGTCAATATTCAGCATGAGTGGTGGGCTATATCAAAAAAGAAAAAGAAAAATGATCAGCAAACATGTATTTCGCATCCATTGGAGGCTTTGTTAGAGGAAGCGAGCAACGGTCCGAACATCATCAATCTGCTCTACGCAAGTGACATGAGAATGAACTTAGCCTGGAGCACTCAGGTTCAGTTGATCGGCCGACCTGCAGATAGCAGAGCGGTAGCAGCAGTTGAGGTAAAGAATGAACGGATCCGCAGCGGTGCAGTGCAGAGATTCAGCACCCGCACCGCACGGGACCCAGGTTCAAAGCAGCACGTGACGAGAATCCCCAGTCGCCGGCGCGCCTTTAATGTAGCCGCGACCTGTGAACCCGACGCGACAACAAAGCGGACAGCAGGATTGCAGAGGAAGCCAGGGCCACGCACACGACGACACCATCCCTTTCACCATCGTCGTGTTCCTGCGTCGCAGCTCGCCTGAAGCCCTGTCTGCCCGTCTCAGGTGCAGGTTCAGGTGCAGGTTCAGCACGCACTGCTTGCGCGTCGCTGTGACCGGCGGCCACACTTGGCCACTGGGTGCGCAACAGCTTTGAACAGTTGCGCGCCAACGTGTGTCCTGAACAAGTTACCTGGAGCTCACAGCAAGCTTGCCTGCAGATCCACCCATCCCATTCCAACTGACTGAAGCCCTGCCCAGCCAGCCCGTCTCAGGTTCAACTCACACCGCCTCGACGTCGCTGTGACCGGCGGCCGCACGGCCACACGGCCACACTTGGCCACTGGTGCAGCACAGCTCTGCACACCCAACGAACCTGTAGCCCCGTCCTCGCTGCAGCGGACATGTGTTCTGGACAAGTTACCTGGAGCTGAATCTCCCTTTGGGCCTTTGCTTCGGAAAATGGAAAGGCCCCCTTACTTTCTTTCCATCGGAAGCGCCTCGCGTACTCAAAGCACCAAACTGTTGTTACTGCTAAGCAAATCGAAGCATACTCAAAGCCAACGCGTGAGATTCAGAGAAGCGTTTTTAAAAAGTTTGAAACAGTAGTAGTAGTAATGTCTCGGAATTCGGTGGCCATAAGAAGTGCGGAGACTCGGCAAGTGTCAGCCAGCGTGCACGTCCCAATCCGAGCGTATACCTTTCCCGGCGTGTAGGGTATAGTCGAGAGTCGAGAGAATGCAGAGGCCGGTGAGCACCCCGTCGTTCCCCGTCTTCGCGGACGAGGACGAGGCGGAGGACCTGGAGGCCAAGCCGGAGAAGGCGCCCGCCGTCCGGCCGTCTGCGGTGACGGAGCGGTCCGTCCACCTCGTGCCGCTCGTCGTCGTGCTCTGCTTCCTCGTCCTCTTCCTCTGCTCCCACGTCCCCTCCTCTTCTGGTACGCGCATCGCGTGTGTATTCATGCAGAAAACGTCTTGATACAGCTGTGCTGTTGATTCTGAGCTCTGCATTTTGCTGCGTTTTTTGGTCTGCAGATATGTCGAGCTTCGGAGGAGGGAAGGCCGGGGGACGGAAGCCCAAGCTGCTCTGACGCGGACCAAGGAAGGAGACGATCGTGACAAGAGCTCAAGGACTGAGCAAGTGATATGTCAAGGAAATACTAGATGTGAACGTTTTCTGTTTTCTTTCTTGATCTCAGCTGTGTTAGACAGTAAGCTGTACCGATCTCGCTGCAGCAATAATAAAGCGCACACACAACGCAATAGTACTGCTCTGATGGTTCTCATCATGTTGGTTTCATGGTCCGGTGCCATTTGGTCACTCGTAATTGTCCGGTGAACAAACCTCTGACCATTTCTTCGTTGAAGAGGGTATAAAATGTGGCCTACTTCTACAATACAACCTCGACAAATGTCCGGTGTCTGATGTTGCCACGCGGTGCACTTCCATTCGGCTGCTATTTTCATCACGCCTCCCTTTTTCTTGTCCATACTACTAGTAGCAGCAGGAGTACTCACTAGTGTGCCTGCACGAGACATCAGTTCCTAAATATAAGCTCTTTTTTAAAAATTAATATGGATTACATACGGATTTATATAGACGTAGTTTAGAGTGTAGATTTACTCATTTTGCTTCGGTCCATATTAAAACCTCTAAAAAAGACTTATATTTAGAAAAGAAAGGGAGTACACGTTAAATTGAGAAGCTCAAAGCGTGCGCATCAATCAGGACGAAAGGAGACCGAGCACATTGAATTTGACCGTGCAAATCCCGCGCGCGAGGGCATGCACGCCAGTCGACTTGGGTTGGCAGGGTGGCGTCAAGAAATTAGTTTTACAGCAACTCTAGCAGAGTCATGATATGGGCGAAAAATAAGAACCAGTCTTCATAATAACGATGGATGTTATTAGAGTGGTCATATCCCTCTCAACATGCATAATTTATTGAGGGTGTTTTCAGTTGAGCTTGCGAGTTGAGGACGTCGATATGAAGTGGTCTTCCTCCGCAACCACTTGCGCGTAAGGGAAGTTTCAAGAAATTTCTGGCTAGTTAATTAGGCAATACAAGTATTCCTATCAGTGGTGAAATTATCCATTCAGTCCAGTTGGGCCACAAAAATAACTGGGCTTATGACACATTCACTGATCTATCAGTTTTGTCCTCTCAGAAGAAGAAGAAAACCATTCTAAAAAAAAAAGAAACATAAAAAAAAACCTCAAAAAAAAAGAAGAAAAAAACCAGAGAAGTCCAAGTGCATGATAATATCGTTTGATTAATTAAAATGGCTGCTACAAATTCCAAACTCTTTCGGTTCCAATAAATTTCAACCTTCAAACAGGTGAATTACAATACAGCAACCACAACGCTACAGCCTGAATTAAACAACCCATCTCATGTCTATTTACATTCATGCAGCAGCCAGATCATCATAGTATCAATCCCTGCGCAGGTTCCGGTTTCTTAGGAAGAGCAGCAGCGGTCGGTGGTGGAGACGCATCGCTGGAATCCTCTACTGTAATGGGGAAAACTGCAGCGGTAGATATGGGGATATCTTCAGGGTTTTCAGAGACATGTATCTTTGTGACTTCACCATCCAAATCCCTGGGCTTTTCATGAGCGTCCGACATGTCAGCTTGTGCATACCCGGCCGCTACGGTCTTGCCCTCCTGCTCAGCCGCTATTTTCTCCTTTGCCTTTGCCCCGACATCGTTCGCGGTATTTGCAACCTTACTGAAGGCACCAGTTACCCATGCTGCTCCAGTAAGGACATACCTGTTTTTCATGATGGCAGATCCAGCAGTGGAGACACCCTGTTCAGCAGCTGCAAGTGCTGACCTTGTCTTCTCGGAGACTAGATATTTCTGATCCATTTCCTTTACTTTATCGTTTACGACTGAAGTACCGACGCTGATCTTCTCACTCAGACCGATTCTCTTGTCAATGGAAGATACTCGAGCAGTCGCAGTTGATGTGAGCTGATGCTTCTCATCCAAAGCTTTTGCTTTCTCGAGTGCATCCCTACCAAGAATGAACCCCTTGGCCAGCATGGTCCCAACGATGTCCTCTGCCTTCTCCAGAGCAGAGGACTTGGCATCTTTGGGCTGTGGATGCAAAGCAATGTAAGGAATTCCATTACCACCAGACAAAGACCATACTACGGACATGGATATTACACATCTCTAACCATACCTCTAGAGCAGCTAAAATATCAGCTGGTAGCTCATAATCAGTGGCTGGTGTTACGATGACGGCCATATCGACTATCGTGGCACCCTGCAACAGCAATCAAACCAGGCGCATCAGATATTCATCATAGGAGTAGTTCCAGCAAGTATAAAGCAATTAAGAAGCAGAAATAGACACAATTCAGTGACACACTATGTATTTGCAAACAGAAATCTATCTATCCAAAAGATATTTAGTTAGTGTTGAAATTTCCGTTGGGCAATGATTAGGTAAACTTAAACATTCAAATAAGCAAGCATGTACACATTATTTACTTGAAAGAGTCGATGGAACCAAGGAAGATCTTCTTACATCATACTGTTTAAGCTGAGATCATGGTCACAACTTACATAACATTGTTTCATATGAAAAATAACTATGTTTAGTACTCCCAATTGAACTGTAAAAGCGTCTTATATTTTGGTACAAAGGCAGTAACAAATACACAATCCATTCAGAAATATAGGGTAAGTTTTGTCTTGCTGTAGACCAGGGAAACAATATAAGTAGTTAAGTACTATATTAAGCACTCAAGTCCTGGAAACAGCCTCTTATAGAAATGTAGGGAAAGACTGCATACAATAGACCCAAAGTGGTCGGACCCTGCGCAAGCGGGAGCTACATGCACCGGGCTGCCCTTTACTATATTAAGCACATGCCGTAGAGCAGGTAGGCAACCTCACTCGTTATCTCTAAAGTACTATATTCAACACATGCACGCGGGGAATACAACGTAAAGTTGGGCATTTATTAGGGCATAGAAGGACCAACACACTTATGTTGCGTTGGAATATGAATTGCGCCTTCTATATATATTCCAACGAATGGAGAATATTAGTGCATGCCATCGATGATGCGTAATTGCATGACAACACATTTCACAAGCACAAGCAACCATATATCCTTGGGGGAAAAGGAAGTTTTTTTCAGAGATAGGAGGTAAAAAAAGGTACCGTCAGAAGCATGGCTGTCTCAGCTCCTTGCTTATCTTTAAAAGTAATGTAGGCAACTTGAGACAACTCATCACCACTGCAAAGTATTTAAAAGGTTAATGAGATTCATAGTACGCAGTGGACCACAAGCATAATGAAGATCGTACAACTAACCTTTGCATTTCAACATGCACAAGGTCGCCAGAAAAGGAAAAGAATTCCTTTACATCTCTTAGTGCTGCTTTCAGTGACAAATTGCTCACCATGACTGTGCTAAGCGTGCTTGTCTTCATCAAAGAATAAAAGTATAAAAAGGAAAAATTAACACTTCATCTCATATATAGTATGTTGTTCTAGGCTATATGAGAAGAATCTCTGCAACACACTTGTACAGTATCTGAAAAACTAATAAGTAATGCAGACTTCTATGCACTGTCACATAAACAACACCGATGTCCTAAATTGATAACTTGTGCCTTATGTTGTTTCTAGTAAGGCATTACACAATATCTAATGGGATTTCTTAATCAACATTACACAACCTTGGTTAAAAAAGAAAGAACTTACCACTTCCACAGCTCTGACCTATGGCAGAAAACGATGAATTTGTTCCCAATCTCTTAGGATTATTTAAATCTGTACCCCAAACTAATCATTCTGGACAACATTGACCACAACTGTTCATATAAAATGGCTGGTAACATATGCAGCCACTTTATGCATCAAGCTTAATATTTCAACCTCAGATGTTCATAAAGTCATTTATTCGTGTTAAAAAAAGCATCTCCTTCGAAGGTTTGCGTATTTAGACTGTGCCATCATGCTAGCTTTTATGCACAACAACTATTCAATTTTTATGCAGATCAGTATGTGTCTTTCATAATGAACATGTATATAGTACTCACAGTCACCACCAAGACCTTTTTGCCATGACAGGCATTGCATGACCCCAACTACATTTTACTAGTAAGTGCAGCTAGCATATCAAATAAAATAAAATAACTAAACTGTAAACTGACGTAATCGTCGCTCTTTTGCTATTGCTGACACCGTTATAACCATTTTATGAAATATAGAGGAGAAAGAAAGCTCAATATTCACCATGTACTGATTGTTACATAACATTCTTGGTGTTCAAAATGCAATAAAAAGAAGTAATAAGATCCTTTTGCACCTAATACTTCAGCACAAGCAAGTGGGCATAAACAGATAACAGGAACAGGATATTAACCAAGTATACAGGCTGGTTGAACCAGTCACTGCATGAATATCAAGAAAAGTTTGCCAAAAAGAAAGGGTCAACGAAGGTTGTTCATGGCTCACAAGTCACAACACCTAGCCGCAGTAACAGTAACAAGATGAATCGATTGAAATGCCACTAGTTCATTTCAGAACATACCAAGTGATTTGAGTACCCTGACAGCATTCTACATGGCTGGAAAGCAGATTCAGCTCCCCCGGCCATCGCACAGAATGCCGACCGAAACGGGACGAGATTTCACTAGAATCAATTGGTAATAAACGACTGCCCGGCTGCCTCCGGTACACTATTACACATCACATTTCAACCGGATACCAGTTTCTGGAGCCAAAAGTATCTAGTTTCCCCAATCTTTGGCAGGACAAATTGACTAAAGAAAATCTACCCGGCACAGCATATGCCCAAATCTAGAACTCCCCAAAACCCAAACCCCTGTTTCTAAAGCCTAGCACGCAATCCAGATCAAGAGAGCCAAGAAGCACTCGGGCCGGAAATGGCGCCGCCGACGGCCGGTAGAGAGAGGGGGGAAGCGGGAGCTCACCGCCATGGCCGCGATGCGACGCCGAGATCTCCGAACCCTAACCGCTGACTTGAATCGGGAAACGGGAAGAAAAATATGCGAGAAATGGATCCGCCGTGTCCAGCGGGCGGGATTTATAGGTGGGGGAGAAGGCGGAGACGCGGAGTGGAGTGGAGCAGGCGGCGGTTCCTGCCGTCCAACTCCAGCGGTAGACGTGGAGGCGGTGACGTGGCGACTTTTGGGGGCGCGCAGGCTGCTGGGACCCCACCACGCTTCGGCCCTTTTACTTTGGGCCCTGCCTGCTGGGTCCGGTCCAGAGGCTCCTATGCAGCCTCAGCCGGCCTCGCCAACGAGAAAGCACAAAATATTCATCAAAAAGGAAAAAAGAACGACAAAGCACAGGCACGGTAGGGAGGGGAAGCGAAGCAAGGAACCCAATAAAGCGAAGTTCCTAAAGAAAATACTGAGTTCAATAAAGGACTAGTGAAACATTTTTCCTTGGGGATGTGCCCAGCGTCATTCGACCGACTCAAGGAAACATCGGTCGTCACATTCAGGAAATTGTGTACATACGATGAAAAGTGCGTGCGGTTTTGGTATTGACGTGACCTCACTCATCCGTGGAATTCAACCAACGGCTGCTGAGGATTGTCGTATGTAAGAGTAACTCCAATGGGGCGATCCAAATGGACGGCGATTTCATTCTTCTTTTGTCTGTTTGGGTTGACCGTCCGCCCGGCGTCCGTTCTGTTTTAAATATGGGTCGACAGCGAGTTCAACATGCCGATCCATATGTGCCGGCGTGGCCGGCTGGCCGCCTTATTTCAATAAATAGTTTATTTTTGCATTGATGAATTTGCATTTAAACATATAGCAACATAGTTTGAACCGAATAAAATAGCATAGTTTTACAAGCCGAATAAAAATAAAAATCTCTCAGATAGTTTTACAAGCCGAATAAAAATAAAAATGGCTCACATAGTTTTGCAAGCCGAATAAAAGAAGATACATCTATTGGTTGCCAACATGAGCCCACATATCCTCAACCAAATCATTTTGCAGTTGCACGTGGGTTTTCCAATCACGCATGTCATGATGAAATTGGATGAACTGTTCAAACATTGCCGCTCCTCCATGCTCAGGCACAACATTCTCACCCTGAAACTGAAAACCTTGATCGTACAGACGTTCCGGGCGCTCGTCTTCTACGATCATATTGTGCATGATCACACAAGCAGTCATCACCTCCCATAGTTTCTGCGTGCTCCAGGTATTAGCAGGATACCGGACGATACCCCATCAAGATTGCAAAACACCAAAGGCACGCTCGACATCCTTCCTAGCACTCTCTTGCTCTTAGGCAAATCTTTTCCTCTTCTCTCCGACAGGGTTGGGGATTGTCTTGACAATAGTGGTCCACTGAGAATAGATACCGTCACCCAGGTAGTATCCTTTGTCGTAGTTGTGGCCGTTGATAGTAAAGTTCACCGGTGGGATGTTGCCTTCGGCAAGCCTAGCAAACACCGGCGAGCGCGGAAGCACGTTGATATCATTGTGTGATCCAGCCATGCCAAAGAAAGAGTGCCAAATCCAGAGATCTTGAGACACCACGGCCTCTAGTATGACAGTGCAAGCCCTGACATGGCCCTTATACTGCCCTTGCCAAGCAGAAGGCGGTTCTTCCACTCCGGTGCATGCGATCTATGCTGCCAAGCATCCCTGGAAACCCTGGCGGCATTCATCGCCAACAAACGGGTTGTATCTTGAGTCGGCTCTCTCAAGTACTCAGGGCCAAACACAGCAATAACAGCCTTGCAGAACTTATACAGGGACTCTAGGCATGTAGACTCGCTCATATAGACGTACTCGTCAATGAGATCACCGGGCACTCCGTATGCAAGCATTCGGATGGCGGCAACGCATTTCTGATAAGAGGAGAAATCAATCTTGCCAACCGCATCCTCTTTGCACTCGAAATAGTCATCATAGCCGACCACCCCCTCTCTAATACGGTTGAAAAGATGCCTACTCATCCAGAAACGGTGGCGAAATTTTTGATGTTTGAACAACGGGTTTGTTAATCAAAGTAGTCCTTCCAAAGAAGGAAATGCCCGCTCTCTCGGTTGCGATTCAACGCCGGAAGGTGGCATGAAATGGAGCCACAGAACAACGGCCGCTCGCTGTTGAGGTGGTGATGGACCAACACGGCAGCCAATATCTCCTCCTCGTCATCGACGACGAATCGTCGGAGTCGCAAAGGAAATTGTGAAAAAAGAACTCGTCGGCGGAGTCCATTTTGTACCTTGGGCAAACTGTCAAAAAACTTGCGGGCGTCGACGAAGGAGTCGGCCGGCGAAGGGAGTCGCGGCGCGCACAGACCAGCTAGCTGCCCTGCCAGCGTCTGACGAGTGGGCCGGCGTTCGACGAGCGTGTCGGTGAGGATCTGGCCGGGGCGGCGAGGCGGCTTCTTGGTCACGGTCGCGGTTGTGTGGTGGAGGGGGAGCGGGGGTGGGAAGCAGTCGGCTCCCCGACGGCAAGAAGGTGGTGGCGGGCGACGTGGGAGTTGGCGGCGTTGGTGGGCGGATGTGGAGGCGCCGACAGCTGGCAGAGTCGCTAGAAAAAAATGGGCGACGGCGGCGGGCGAGGGTTGCTGTTGGATGGGGGGAGGCCAATGTGACACCGACCAGCGGGCCCGGGGAAGGAGAAGGCGAGCGCGCACGCATCCGTCTCGTGTTCGCGCCGACGCAAATCCGGCTCAAAAATGGGCCGGGAATGGGTCGCATGCGGACGAAAAGTGGACGCGCGTCCGTTTGGGTCGGCGCCTTGGGCCGCCTTTTGTGTCCGCGCCGACCCAAACAGACGGCGACGGACGAAATTTGGCGCCCCATTAGAGTTGCTCTAAATCGTAAAAAAAATTATAGTACATGTAGCACGATTCTTCCTTCACGCCGCCTCCACTCTCTTCTTGCTCTCTCGTGTGGCCTTTGTCTCCTTTCACCACGACCCATATGATCCACACACTATATTCATGAAAACGTGTATGGTTCAGATCTGAAATTATGACCTTTGTGTTAAAGCATTAAGAATAATAAAGTCATAGCAACATCAATCTCAGAACATACATAATACTAGGCATAAAACCCTAACAATCCAACAACTATTACATAAGGATCCTGGTCAATTCTCATCACCTTATGTGCCTACAGTGAAATTACTCATACATCAGTGGGGAGATCATGACTGTGATGATGGGCAAAGAATTCCCCTCTCTGCAGGCCTGATCAGCCTCCAAACATCCCTTCGGAAATAGATCACAAAAGGCGGCAGCTCCGACTCAAGAAAAAAAACAGGGAAATCCATGTCAAAGTATTAGGTCGGGAGGAGTCTTGTAGGCAAAGAGGCGTCGAGAGGCGACACCTGTGGGTCCCATGCGCCTGACATCACGGCTTAGGGCGCAAGTCAGGGCCGCATGGACCCCCACAGATGGCCTCCTGGCTTCTCCTGAAACTTCTAGAAATATTGTTTGGGGGATTTTTTAGGACATTTTCTACACACAAAAAACACCATGGAAAATATTGCTGAAAACAGTGTCAAACAATCTTAGTTTTTATTCTGATTACACAAACCATAGGACTAAAACATAGCAAGAGTGTCTAGAAAAGTAGTTATGTTTGAGGCATATCAACCAACTCCCAAACTTAAGAAGAAAATTCGTATGAAAAAGGAGGGGAATTCGCCCAATGCAACTTGTCCACAAGTAAAACACTGTATCTTGGATCCAAAGCAACCAAATCTCACAAAATCCAACAAATCGGTTGGAACCATTTTGAGGATATTTTATGGGAATTTTCTAATATTACAAGAATCAAAACAAAAACACGAGGGATTGGATATCCAATTCATGGTAACCTTACTCTCGGTATGAAATGATATAGGGTGAACCATACGGGTGGCCCTATCTTCATGAATTGGAGGGCGGTGGGGAAGAACGTTAAGAAAGGAAGAACACAAGGAGAAAACAATAAGGATAAACAATGTAGCCTACTTGATGAAGCACATGCAGACATCAAATGTCTTTGATTACGGGTGCCTCCTACAAAGATACAAATTCTCTGGCAATATCTAGTCACTCAACAGTTTGGGGGTTGATGCCAATTTAAATCAACAAGAGATAATAAAAGAGACAAGGTTGTTCTTCCCCAAACCCCGAATTGGAGGTTGTCATGCATATCGATCACGAGACGCTTAAATACCTTAAAGGTCAAACCAAATTGAATAAACGGCATGCTAAACTGAGTGAATTCATTGAATCTTTCCCTTATGTGATCAAGTACATTAAGGGTAAAGAAAATGTTGTGGCGGATGCCCTTTCTCGCAAGTGCATGTTAGTTACTCAACTTGAATTGAATGTTGTTGGTTTAAGCACATTAAAGATTTGTATGCGTATGATCCTTCATTTCAGATTCCTTATGCCAATTGTCATTCTCACACTTATTGGGATGGATATTACCTCAAAGATGGCTACCTTATGTGTGCTAATAAACTTTGTGTTCCCGAGTCTTGTCTTCGTTTGTTACTTTTGCAAGAGGCTCATGGCGGAGGACTTATGAGACATTTCGGCCGCGACAAGACTTTTGCCACACTTTCCTCCAAGTACTTTTGGTCAAAGATGTTTCGTGACTGATGAACCATAATTATAGGGGATCAATCGTAGTCCTTCCGACACGTAAGAGTGTCAAAACCAACAAGGAGCCAATAGATATTAGGCCAATAACGACCAACAGCTAACAATCCTCGGTTGTTATTAGTACGGTGTGCTAGTCCCACGTCCAAACTAGGAATTCCTCCAAACTACTCTACGAAACCTCCCTAACAAGAGTAGGTCTGCCCGTCGTTAGTTTTGTTATGCTTAGAGTAATTTATGTCCTTATCTGATAAAACAAACGTTAAAAGAGGAAGATAGTTACCAATCAAATCTAGATACCCTTCGCATGCGCTGATTTCCCTCGAGAGCTCTCCCTGCCGCCTCTCTTTCTTCCAGCCGCCGCCTCGTCCTCCTCTCCCTTCCGCTCTCCCACCTCTCTCCAGATCTTGAAGGCAGCGCCGGATTTCGGGCGGGCTGCAGGGGATGTCGGCCAGATTCCAGTTCCCGTGGACATCCTCCCCAGCGTTCCTCATGGGAGCGGGCCACGCGATGCTATCTCGGTGGTGGCGGCCGCGGACACCATGAGGAGGCACAGTTTGGAGATCTCGCAGCCGCGCTTTACACGACCAAAGGGCCTGCGCCGATGTACAACGTCACCTCCAGGAAAAACGGCAGCGAGATGCACAAGTAAGCATGATGTCGATGATGATGCACAGTACAGCATGTTATAGCAGATTCTGAATTTGACTGGTCGTCTCTGTCATGCCATGAACAGAACAGATCTAGGCGTGAGCATTGCTGGGACGTCCACAAGCAGCCGTGCAACATGTGATTAACTAATTGTATTCTTCACTGCACCATTTTTGTTTGCATTTTTTCATTTTGAAAGTGTAGATGCAAACATGGATGCAGGGTCGTACAGGTGATAGATGATACCAGTCTTCTCAAGGGATTCTTGGAGATGGGTGTTGCACATGATCCAGGTAAGTGCCTACACTTGTGATCAACACATATTTTACATTTTCTCTACTTGAAAGATCTGAAAGGAAGGACCGTGGGTTTGGCTACCTAAGTTCTTATTATCGTGTACACGATTGAAAATTTTGTCTTGTCTTCTCAACTAAAAAGAATATTTAATGTGTCTGATGGTTGCAGAATGACCTCTTCCATGGATGGCCTATTGACTCCAATTTCTGGAGATGGGTCGATGTAAGCATCGCTTGATTATTGAGCATCAATCTCTGAGAATATATTAGGTGTACATAACATATACTACTTATAACTAACACACTTTTGTGTACAATTTCCTCTTTTGATTTAATTTGGCCGAATCCCTAAGAGGTAAATATATCTGACTTATAAATCAATTATGTTTTTGTAGAACTGATGGTCCACCGTAATACAAGCATCAATAGGTGCTATAGTAATTGGTGAAGAATGATATGCACTTAAGTACAAGGACTGATGATGGTGTGTCATGGCCGAAGATTATGAAAAGAAAATCTCTTTTCTAGTTGTTGCATGATTTCTTGTTAGAGATGAACAACTACAATGGTTGTCTAGAGAGTTTTGGGGTTCATAATTTCTGAATGGTATTTTATCTCCAAAAATGTATGTGAGGATCATGTTAATATATATGGTTTTGATCAATAAAATCAGGGCTACGATACTTTGGTTGTTCAGATTCTTTAATTGCCTAATTGGTGTGGTCGCTAATCTTTTAAAGTTGAGAGAAAAGCTAAAGTGGTAAAAAAACATCTTCCATTTTGGGACAGAGGGAGTAATATTTAGCATCAATCAAAACAATTTTAGCAATGAGAAAAGTGGTCGCTAATACACAAACTGTGGTCGTTATTCTCTCAAAATTAATGACGACACACTCTCTTGTTGTTACAAAATAACAACGGGAAAACGTATGTGGTCGTTATACTTTTAACGACGGAGCCTATTACGACCACAAAATTGTGGTCGTTAATGACTTTCAACGACCACATTCTAACTTTTAACAATCACATACCCCGTCGTTAAAAATCATTTTCCTAGTAGTGAGCAGAAGGAAATGACAAGTGGTTTTCAGCAAGGTATTCTCTGCAAGCACTGAAATTATAAGTAGCGAGTAGTTTGATAGCAAGATAATTTGTAACGAGCAAGTAACGGTAATAGTAACAAAAGTGCAGCAAGGTAGCTCAATCCTTTTGAGGCAAAGGACAGGCCAAAACGGTCTCTTATGATAAGCAAAGCGTTCTTGAGGGTACACGGGAATTTCATCTAGTCACTTTCATCATGTTGGTTTGATTTGTGTTCACTACTTTGATAATTTGATATGTGGGTGGATCGGTGCTTAGGTGCTGTTCTTACTTGAACAAACCTACTACTTATGATTAACCCCTCGCAAGCATCCGCAACTACGAGAAAAGTATTAAGAATAAATTCTAACCATAGCATTAAACTTTTGGATCCAAATCAGTCCCTTACGAAGTAGCGCATAAACTAGGGTTTAAGCTTCTGTGACTCTAACAACCCATCATCTAATAACTACTCCACAATGCATTCCCTTAGGCCCAAATATGGTGAAGTGTCATGTAGTCGACGTTCACATGACACTACTAAGGGAATCACAACATACATATCATCAAAATATCGAACACATATGAAATCCACATGATTACTTGCAACAAGATTTCTCCCGGGACCTCAAGAACAAAAGTAACTACTCACAAATAATAATCATGCTCAAGATCAGAGGGGTATTAAATAGCATATTGGATCTGAACAAATAATCTTTCACCAAATAAATTATATAGTAATCAACTACAAGATGTAATCAACACTACTAGTCACCTACAAGTACCAATCTATAGTTCTGGTACAAAGATTGAACACAAGAGATGAACAAGGGTTTAAGAGGAGATGGTGCTGTTGAAGATGTTGATGGAGATTTCCCTCCCCAAGATGAGAGGGTTGTTGGTGATGATGATGACGATGATTTCCCCCTCCAGGAGGGAAGTTCCCTCGACGGAATCGCCCCGCCGGAGGGCAAAAGTGCTCCTACCCAAGTTCCGCCTCGAGACGGCGGTGCTTCGTCCCGAATGTCCTCTCTTTATTTTTTTCTAGCTCAAAATGACTTATATACCAGAAGAGGGGCACCAGAGGTGAGCTAGGTTGGGCACAACCCACCAGGGCGCGCCTGGGGGGCCTGGCTCGCCCTGGTGTCTTGTGCTCACTAGGTGGCCCCCCTCCGGTAGTTATTTGCTCCAGTATTTCTTATTTATTCCATAAAAAATCCTCGTGAAGTTTTAGCTCATTTGGAGTTGTGCAGAATAGGTGGCCTGACGTAGCTTTTTCAGGTCCAGATTTCCAAATTTGAATTCTCCCCCTTTGTGTGGACCTTGCATATTATGAGAGAAAAGGCATTAGAATTACTCCAAAAAGCATTATTATGCATAAAAAACATTATAAATAACAGTAGGTAAACATGATGCAAAATGTACGTATCAACTCCCCCAAGCTTAGACCTCGCTTGTCCTCAAGCGAAAACCGAAATTGAAAAACATGTCCACATGCTTAGAGAGAGAGGTGTCGATAAAAACAAAATACGGACATAGAAGCATCATGTAAATTATTATAACAGCAACAAACTTAAACATGAAACTTTTATCATAGACTTCTCATGAATAAGTAACAATTCATCACAACATCGAAGTATAAAGCATAAACTCTATTGGAAACGAACAAACTATGTTCTCAGTCAACTTTGCAACTACAATTCATCATCTTTTCAAGAAGGGTCACGTATCAGAGCCTTTTTGGCAAGTCCACATACTAAACATCATATAGTCTTCTATGATTGCTAACACTCACCGCATACACATGAGCAAAACGTTTCAACCGGACACATAGAAAGATAGGGGCTTATAGTTTTGCCTCCCAACATACTCACCTCAAGGGTGATGTCGACAATAATAATTCATGCTATCCATATCCAACTGGATATATGTGCCTAGATCTTTCCTCACCACATGATGCTTGCCAAAAGAGAAAAATAAAAAAGAATAGAGAGAAAAACTTTGACTCTTGCATTAAAGTAAATACATAAAAGTAAAAGATAGGCCCTTCGCAGAGGGAAGCAGAGGTTGCCATGCGCTTTTTGTTTGTATGCTCAATCCCTTAGTGCAAAAGAACGTCACACTATATTGCCCCTTGTGATAGCAACCTTTATTATGCAGTCTATCGCTTTTATTCTTTGTCATCACAAGTTCGTACAACGCTCAATTTTCTCTTACACTAAACGATCTAACACTTTTATAAGCAATTTTTTATTGCCTTATTGCACCGATGACAACTTACTTGAAGGATCTTACTCAATCCTTTGGTAGGCATGATGGACTCCCGAAAATAAGATTAGCATATGATATTTTTCATTTATTTCCTTTCTTTTTATTGAACATGAAAGTAAAGAAAACAAAACTCAAACTAAACTCTATTATATGTCTTGCACACGATTACAAAGATAGATCACTAAGCAAACTCTTCAGACCGAAAACATCAAGAAAATAAAACAAAAGATTTCTCCCTGATACGGAGGTAAATAGGTTCGGGGGGTATATAAAGATTTTTTTATCTTGGGAAACAAGCAAACGGAAGAAAAACGGAGTCCGGAAGGTACCCGAGGTGAGAACAACCCACAGGCGCTGGCTTGCAGCGCCGCCTCGTGTCTTGTATACCAGGGTGCCTTCCTAGTTGTTTCTTATTTTCCTAATTTATGTTATATCCCAAAATGGACAGAAAATATTTTTGCGGATTTTCTAGAATCCGTTTACTTACAGTATCACGTACCTCCTCTTTTTCATGATTCTGGAGTGTTCCAGAAGGTTTCTTTTATGTGTTCTTCCGGTGTCATGGTTTGGATAATATTACTTTCAACATTAATGGGCGTACCTGAGATATAATGTTTTATTCGTTGCCCATTAACAACCTTCGGGTTAGTACCTTCGACATTATTTATCTTGATGGCTCCAGATCGATAAACCTCCTCGATAACATAGGGTCCTTCCCATTTAGAGAGGAGTTTTCCTACAAATAATTTGAAATGAGAGTTGTACAAAAGAACATATTCTCCAACTTTGAACTCACACTTTTGGATTCTTTAATCATGCCATCTTTTAACTTTTTCTTTAAATAACTTGGCATTTTCATAAGCTTGGGTTCTCCATTCATCTAGTGAGCTAATATCAAATAACCTCTTCTCACCAGCAAGTTTGAAATCATAGTTGAGTTCTTTAATTGCCCAGTAAGCTTTATGTTCTAACTCAAGAGGCAAATGACAAGCTTTCCATAAACCATTTTATAAGGAGACATACCCATCGGATTTTTATATGCTGTTCTATAAGCCCAAAGTGCATCATCTAATTTCTTAGACCAGTTCTTCCGGGACCTATTGACAATCTTTTGCAAAATTAATTTTATTTCTCTATTGCTAAGTTCAACTTGACCACTAGACTGAGGATGATAAGGTGATGCAATTCTATGGTTAACAGCATACTTGGCAAGCATTTTACGGAAAGCACCATGAATAAAGTGTGAACCACCATCACCATTAAATATCTAGGGACTCCAAACCTTGGGAAAATAACTTCTTTAAGCATTTTAATAGAGGTGTTGTGATCAGCACCACTAGTTGGAATAGCTTCTACCCACTTAGTAACATAATCAACAACAACTAAAATATGAGCATACCCATTAGAGGAAGGAAAAGGTCCCATGTAATCAAATCCCCAAACATCAAATGGTTCAACAGCAAGTGAATAATTCATAGGCATTTCTTAACGCTTACCAATATTGCCTATTCTTTGACATTCATCACAAGATAAGACAAACTTACGAGCATCTTTGAAGAGAGTAGGCCAATAAAACCCAGATTGCAATACCTTGTGAGCGATTACATCTCCCGCATGATGTCCTCCATAAGCTTCGGAGTGACATTTCCGTAGGATTTGTCCCTGTTCATGCTTAGGTACACAACGTCTAATAATACCTTCTACTCCTTCTTTATAAAGATGTGGGCCATCCCAAAAGTAGTGTATTAGATCATAGAAGAATTTTTTTGTTGGTATGTGAAACTAGGTGGTATGTATTTAGCAACAATGTAATTAGCATAGTCAGCATACCAAGGAGTGTTATGCGAAACATTTATTGCATCCAATTGCTCATCAGGAAAGCTATCATTAATAGGTTGTGGGTCATCAAGAATATTTTCAAGCCTAGACAAGTTATCAGCCATGGGGTTCTCCGCTCCCTTTCTATCAGTGATATGCAAATCAAATTCTTGTAGCAAGATAACCCATCGAATAAGCCTAGGTTTGGCATCTTTCTTTTCCATAAGGTACTTTATTACGGCATGACCAGTGTGAACAATTACTTTTGAATCTACAATATAGGATCTAAATTTATCACAAGCAAACACCACTGCTAGAAATTCTTTTTCAGTAGTAGCATAATTTCTATGTGCACTGTCTAGAGTTTTACTTGCATAGTGAATACCATTCAGTTTCTTATCAACTCTTTGTCCTAGAACATCACTAACAACATAATCACTAGCATCACACATAATTTCAAAAGGCAAGTTCCAATCAGGTGGTTGAAAAATAGGTGCAGAAATTAAGGCTTTCTTGAGTGTTTCGAGGGCTTCTAAACAATCATCATCAAAAACAAAAGGAATATCCTTTTGCAATTGATTTGTAAGAGGCCTAGAAATTTTATAAAGTCTTTGATAAATCTCCTATAGAAACCAGCATGACCAAGGAAACTACAAATACCTTCGATATCTTTAGGACATGTCATTTTCTCAATTGCATCAACCTTAGCTTTGTCCACCTTAATACCTCTTTTAGAAATTTTATGGGCCAAAACAATACCTTCGTTAACCATAAAGTGGCACTTCTCCCAATTCAAGACAAGATTTGTTTGCTCACATCTCTGCAAAACTCGATCATAAACAATCATCAAAAGACTTCCCATAAACAAAAAAGTCGTCCATGAAAACCTCAACAATCTTTTCACAAAAGTCAGAGAATATAACAGTCATACATCTTTGAAAGGTAGCAGGTGCATTGCATAAACCAAAAGGCATACGCCTATAAGCATAAGTTCCAAAAGGACAAGTAAAAGTGGTATTTTCTTGATCAGGTTGAGAAACAGGTATTTGTGAAAACCCAGAATATCCATCAAGGAAGCAAAATGTGTGTGCTTAGATAATCTTTCTAGCATTTGATCAATAAAAGGCACAGGGTAATGATCTTTTCTAGTTGCTTTGTTTAATTTTCTAAAATCAATTACCATTCTATAGCTTATAACAACTCTTTGTGGAATAAGTTCATTCTTATCATTAGGAACAACAGTAACACCTCCTTTCTTAGGGACACAATGGACAGGACTTACCCATCTACTATCAGCTATGGGATAAATTATACCTGCTTCTATAAGTTTTAATATTTCCGTTCTTACCACTTCTTTCATCTTCAGATTTAACCGACGTTGGTGATCAACAATGGGTTTAGCATCAGGTTCCATATTAATCTTGTGCTGACATAGAGTGGAACTGATGCCCTTAAGATCATCAAGAGTATATCGAATAGCAGCTCAGTGCTTCCTTAGAACTTTCAATAATCTTTCTTCTTCATGTTCTGAAAGGTTAGCACTAATAATAACAGGATATATCTTCTTCTCATCAAGATAAACATATTTCAAAGTGTCTAGCAATTGTTTTAATTCAAACACGGGATCACCTTTAGGTGGAGGAGGACCTCCTATAGTTTCAATAGGAAAATTGTGTTTAAGCAGAGGTTGTTGTTCGAACAAGATTCTATCTATTTCATTTCTTTCGTGCATATGCAAATCATTTTCATGGTCTAGCAGATATTGTTCTAGTGGATTTGTAGGAGGTACAACAATAGAAGCAAGAACAATAATTTCATCCTTACTAGGCAATTATTCCTTATGATGCTTTCTACTAAACTTGGAAAAATTAAACTCATGAGACTCATCACCAAAACTAACACCGACAATTTGTTTCTCACAATCTATTTTAGCATTAACGGTGTTCAAGAAAGGTCTACCAAAGATAATGGGACAAAAATCATCTTGTGGGGAACCAAGGACAAGAAAATCAGTAGGGTATTTTATTTTCCCACACAAGACTTCAACATCTCTAACAATCCCAAGTGGTGTGATGGTGTCTCTATTAGCAAGTTTAATAGTAACATACATGTCTTCTATTTCAGCGGGTGCTATGTCATTCATAATTTCTTGATATAAGGTAAAGGGAATAGCACTCACGCTAGCACCTATGTCACATAAACCATGATAACAGTGATCTCCTATTTTAACTGAGATAATGGACATGCCAACAACGGGTCTATGTTTATCTTTCCCATCGGGTTTGGCAATTCTAGCAGCTTCACCAATGAAGTAAATAACATGCCCATCAACATTATCAACCAAGAGATCCTTAACCATAGCAACACTAGGTTCTACCTTGATTTGTTCAGCTGGTTTAGGTGTTCTAATATAACTTTTATTGACCACAGTTGAAACTTTAGCATGTTCCTTCATCCTAACAGGGAAAGGTGGTTTTTCAATATAAGCAGTAGGAACAACTGGATCAACATTATAAATAATAGTTTCATCTTTAGCTATTACCGGTTCTTTAATTTCTTCTTTAATAGGTGGGTGATATTTAAACCACTTCTCCTTAGGGAGATCAACATGATCAGCAAAAGATTCACAAAAGGAAGCTACTATCTCAGAGTCAAGTCCATATTTAGTGCTAAACTTTTGAAAAGCATCGGTTTTCATAAAAGATCTCTTTACCTTCATCGAGTTCCCAATCTTCAGAGTTGCGTTTAATTCTTTCCAAAAGATCCCACTGGAATTCAATAGTCTTCTTTATAAAGGAACCAGTACAAGAAGTGTCGAGCATGGATCGATCATCATGAAAAAGCCGAGCATAAAAATTCTGAATAATAATTTCTCTTGAGAGCTCATGGTTGGGGCATGAATATAACATTGACTTAAGCCTCCCCCAAGCTAGAGCGATACTTTCTCATTCACGAGGCCAAAAATTATACATATAATTCCGATCACGATGAACTAGATGCATAGGATAATTTTTTTGGTGAAACTCCAATTTCAATCGATTCCAATTCCAAGATCCAATATCATCGCATAGCCTATACCATGCCAATGCTTTTCCCTTCAAAGATATAGGGAAAACCTTCTTCTTAGCTTCATCCCCGAGTAAACCTGCAAGCTTAAATAATCCACAAATTTCTTCCACATATATCAAATGCATATCAGGATGTTCAGTTCCATCTCCTGCATAAGGATTAGCTAGCAGTTGTTCTATCATACCCGAAGGAATTTCAAATTCAGTATTTTCAGTAGGTGCCGTGGGTTGAGGGGAACCTAATTGTAGTTCCGTTCGAGGTGAAGATACCCCGAATAAACCCCTCAAAGGATTGTTCTCCATAGTAACAAGTGACATTAAATTTCAGCATGTAATAATAATTTCTCCTTACCAATTTCCACTTACCAAGAGTGCTTCACTCCCTGGCAACGGCGCCAGAAAAGAGCCTTGATGACCCACAAGTATAGGGGATCAATCACAGTCCTTTCGATAAGTAAGAGTGTCAAACCCAACGAGGAGCAGAAGGAAATGACAAGTGGTTTTCAGCAAGGTATTATCTGCAAGCACTGAAATTACAAGTAGCGAGTAGTTTGATAGCAAGATAATTTGTAACGAGCAAGTAACGGTAATAGTAAAAAAAGTGCAGCAAGGTAGCCCAATCCTTTTGATGCAAACGACAGGCCAAAACGGTCTCTTATGTTAAGCAAAGCGTTCTTGAGTGTACACCGGAATTTCATCTAGTCACTTTCATCATGTTGGTTTGATTTGTGTTCACTACTTTGATAATTTGATATTGGGTGGATCGGTGCTTAGGTGTTGTTCTTACTTGAACAAACCTCCTACTTATGATTGACCCCCTCGCAAGCATCCACAAGTACGAGAAAAATATTAATAATAAATTCTAAGCATAGCATTAAACTTTTGGATCCAAATCAGTCCCTTATGAAGTAGCGCATAAACTAGGGTTTACGCTTCTGTCACTCTAGCAACCCATCTTCTAATAACTACTCCACAATGCATTCCCTTAGGCCCAAATATGGTGAAGTGTCATGTAGTCGACGTTCACATGACACCACTAAGGGAATCACAACATACATATCATCAAAATATCGAACACATATGAAATTCACATGATTACTTGCAACAAGATTTCTCCCGTGACCTCAAGAACAAAAGTAACTACTCACAAATAATAATCATGCTCAAGATCAGAGGGGTATTAAATAGCATATTGGATCTGAACATATAATATTCCACCAAATAAACCATATAGTAATCAACTACAAGATGTAATCAACACTACTAGTCACCTACAAGTACCAATCTACAGTTCCGGTACAAAGATTGAACACAAGAGATGAACTAGGGTTTAAGAGGAGATGATTTTGTTGAATATGTTGATGGAGATTGCCCTCCCCAAGATGAGATGGTTGTTGGTGATTATGATGACGATGATTTCCCCCTTCGGGAGGGAAGTTCCCCCGGCGGAATCGCTTCGCCGGAGGGCAAATGTGCTCCTACCAAAGTTTTGCCTCGAGACTGCGGCGCTTCGTCCCGAAAGTCCTCTCTTTATATTTTCTAGGTCAAAATGACTTATATACCAGAAGAGGGCCTCCGGAGGTGGGCTGGGCTCAAGATGACCTACTGTAGCGCCTGGGGGCTGGCCATACCTGGTGTCTTGTGCTCACCAGGTGGCCCCCATCCGGTAGTTATTTGCTCCAGTATTTCTTATCTGTTGCATAAAAATTCCTCGTGAAGTTTCAGCTCATTTGGAGTTGTGTAGAATAGATGGCCTGACGTAGCTTTTTCAGGTCCAGATTTCCAGCTACCGGAATTCTCCCTTTTTGTGTGAACCTTGCATATTATAAGAGAAAAGGCATTAGAATTACTTCAAAAAGCATTATTATACATAAAAACATTATAAATAAAAGTAGGTAAACATGATGCAAAATGGACGTATCAGCGACATCGCACGCTATACAAATTGGTGCTCTACATGCCGCAAAGCTAAGTCTCACACCCAACATGGTTTACATATGCCACTTCCTATTCCATATCAACCATGGGAAGATATTAGTATGGATTTTGTGCTTGGCTTACCCAGGACTGAAAATTGAAAAGATTCGGTATTTGTTATTGTGGACCGATTTTCTAAAATGACACATTTCATCCCATGTAATAAGATAGACGATGCTTCACATGTTGCAAATCTCTTTTGTAGGGAAATCTTGAGGTTACAGGGAGTACCAAGGATAATTGTGTCGGACCGCGATGTCAAGTTCCTAAGCTACTTTTGGAAGACACTATGCGCCAAGCTCGGCATCAAGCTACTATTCTCGACGGCCTATCATCCCCAAAACGATGGCCAAACGAAAGTCGCCAGCCGGACGCTATCTACTCTCCTACGCGTGTTGATCAAGAAGAACATAAAGGAGTGGGAGGAGTGCCTACCCATCACCGAGTACGCCTATAATCGTGCAAGACACTCTACTAGTGGCAAGTCCCCGTTTGAGGTCGTCTACGGTTTCAACCCTCTATCGCCATTGGACATCCTTCCTCTATCACTCACTACTGCAGGATGCTGCTAACGCAACACTACGATCGGAGACCCTTCGACGAAAATGTGTGCGATGCAATAATCACAAACAGTGATGTAAAAAAACCGTCAAAAAATATGCAAAACATTTGCGATGACGGATGCATCAAACATGGTTCAGAATTTAGTTGCGTGTGCGATAAGGGGCATACGGTTCAGTTCAATGAATTGTTTGCAATGAGGCAAAAGAACAGAAATTGGCAGCCAGATGAAGGTGTGTGCGATATACAAC
This sequence comes from Aegilops bicornis, assembly GCA_021605145.1. NCBI lineage: Eukaryota > Viridiplantae > Streptophyta > Magnoliopsida > Poales > Poaceae > Aegilops > Aegilops bicornis. Next base: position 745,516,095 of record CM038670.1, on the reverse strand, counting down.
ATACAGTTCACTTGGATGAACTGTTTGTGATTAGGCAACACAAAAGAAATGGTCAGCCAGATCAAGGTGTGCGCGATATACGGCATACAATTCACTCGGATGAACTGTTTGCGTTGAGCCAAGAGAACAGAAACGGTTGAATTTAACAAGATGTGTGTGATATGTGGCAAATAGGTGTGTAATCAGAAATGTGTGCGAAGACCGATAATAACACAGATGGTTGCTGCTAATAAGACGTGTGTGTTGTGCGTTGGGATTGCATATAGAACAACAACATATATATATATATATATATATATATATATATATATATATAGTGATGGTATTCATCACGCAGGATGCAGAATAACTTATTCTTCACCCGAGGTAATCTTACGATCATTTCATAATTAAATTATGTTTGGAATTCAAATAGTTACATTCATATTCATTCACTACGTAATATTTGACATAAGAAAATAAAAATATAGGTCATAAAACAAGAAAATTTGCAGTTTATGTGTATTTTACACTATGTTTTTACGTTTGTAATTTTGCATAACATAAAATATTTTTACGATGATTATATATTTTCTTACGGTCTCTTTTATGTCTAAAATAAGATAAAACTTACGAAGCGTAAAATTATGGTGCATTGCTGGTAAAATAGAGGGGTGAAGAATAACTATTCCTCACCCGAGGTGTGAATAGACAATCCCTATATATATATATATATATATATATATATATATATATATATATATATGCACACTTATAAGGACATGGTTGCATAACCAAATTAAACATCCAATTACATAGGTGGCTACTACATACATGACATTTGCACACACCAAAGTAAACTATTACCTGCATAATTACATAGATGGGTACTACACACATGACATTTCCACACACCAAAGTAAAGTATATATTACATGAATGATTAACTAGGATAAACGATCATATGATCATCATCTACTTCTTGTGACGCTTGCTCTGCTTGTGGCTCGATCCGGCCTCGTCGATTTGGGTAACGAGGCACTTCCTCATGTCAACGATCCGCCTGTGCATCTCGTAGCATGTGTACATGCTCTTGGCCGCGAACCTGAGGTGAGGTTCATCCAGTTGCCGCATCCAGGCCCCGTGCCAGGATACGGGACGTGTTCTGTTGGCATCCTGCTTCATCTTTTTGTAGTATGGGTCGATGATGGCTGAGGCGAGTTCAACCAGGGAGTCCTTCTTTGCGCTGCCCCAGACCAGGTACTGCTCACGGATTTCGACAAGGTTCTCGCAGGCCAAGCCCATAACCCTGAGCGCTTTTACATCGTTGGTGGTTTCCACCGTAGCGAACTTGTAGTCGGTGCTGTTGACAAACCTGGTGAAACAGTTGCAAGGCTTTGTGGCCATGCAGTAGTGGTAGATGAGGACATGATGGCGCATGCACAACTGGGCGACGGCAACCTTCTGATCTATGTTGGGACGACCGGTGGTGTACTGGAGGTCGATGCCGACCACCTTGTACTTGTCTCGAGCAAGCAACTGCTCAAAGGTGTTGATGTAGTCGTCCACCACGGCCGGGTCGATGGTGTACACCACCGAGAGATCCGTCTCCCTCGCGTGGGTCTCCACTTTATGCACGCAGAACTCCATTGGAGCACCGCTAGACATCCCCTCTCTATGTGTCGTCGTGGGTGTGCTTGTTGTGTTGTGGGGCGCGATCAAAAGGTTGAAGATACTAAGGTTATAATGGCCGCGGGAATTAAAGGGGAAGCCGGACGGTCTGGAATACCGGCACGCCCTGATGGCAGTTCTAATTTGCAACGCGTAACTCCATCGTGCCGCACGTAACTGCATCGCGTGGCAACGAGCGCGGTGCAACCGCATGCATATGGGGCCCCCGACGTGATCGTGCGCAGGCCTAACCGCTGGCAGAGCGCACGCGGAGGGACGCGAGCAGAGCACTCCGCGGCCGCCTCAACGGCGAGCAACCATATATATGCATATAGCAGGTGAACACGCAAGGAAAAGCTGACCACAAGCCGAGCACGTCGACGGACGCGAGCAGAGCGTGCCGCGGCGCCTAACGGCGAGCACAACGCGCTGCGGCACCTAACGGCAAGAAGAGATTGCCGAGGGACGCGAGCAGAGGCTGGCACAGTGATACGTGGCAAATAAGACGAACTGTACGAGCGATGTCGGAGAGATCAAGCACGAATCAGATTAGAGTTGCGTGTGCGATACATGGCATACAGTTGATCCATCCGAGCTGTTTGTGATGGAATAAGCCGTGTGTGTTGTGGGAAAACGCTTGCTGGTATATAACCGTTTGCGATTGATGAATTAGTTGCTGATGGGTTACCTAGTGCGGTCGGTGTGCGTTGTGATATGCTCTGTCTGCAGAACATCTATGCTCTATGTACAGAAGAACAACATATATATATATATATATATATATATATATATATATATATATATATACTTGTAACATGACATGATTGCAATAACAAATTAAACATCCAATTACGTTATATAACAAATACCATAAATATCGCAAGGTTCAAATTCAAAGATTACAACGCCCAAATTCAAACATTGCAAACCTCTTCATTTCTGCAAAGGGATGAGCCGCTGACAAGTCATGTATGGGTTTGACACAATGACTTCCAATTACTCTGTCATATGCTCTTCCAATACGAAGTTTAGCTTTTTTGGAGCCTCTTCCATTCTGCAGTACCCGCCGGCTCTGATCAACATACCATTCATCTTTCCTAATTAAATGTGTGTTCAACCTCAGTACCCTCAGCACCCTTGCTCTTTCAAGAAAGAACCTGGCGAGTGTAATCTCCGGTAAGGTCCCTCGGTAAGAGTTCAAAGTAATACTTGAGAGATGCAGATCCAGGCATTCGATGTGATTGTCGTTATAAACATTATCCACTTCCGGGCCTATTATTATCTGCAAAAGAAGAGAACGTGTTAGTGCCTACATGCATTTTTGAACACTACTACACGCCTATTTGGTTTGCAGGATTTGTAAAATGCACCAACGTGCCATCTTTGATCTGACATGATTAAATTGGGCATTTGATTACAATCTAGAAAAATGTAGCCTTCTTCACAAGAGGTTGGATTGGATGAAAATTCCCTAAGAAAACTAGTACACATGAATCCAAAGGAGAAATGCTTATGGATTGTAACCATATGAATCAAGCAACCAATATGGGGTGGGGTGTATGTCCTGAAATCCTCCAAAATTCCTTGTAAATCGTAGTACATTGTCATTGTAAACTTGGGAAAAGGTGCAAAAAATTGAACTCCCTTATGGTTAACATTTAACAGGAAAAGGAACATCACCTTGATATACAGCTTCTTCAGGCATAGAAAGCATCTCAGGCAACTGACAACTTGGTCCAGGTTGGGGCCGACAGATTCTAGTGCCAAGACCTTCACTGTGCCTAGAATTTGGGTGAAGCTTTGCTGGATGACAGACGAACATACATCTTCAAAACTAGAAATAATGTTGATATCAAGAAGGAGAGGTATAAAGCATTTGTTGTACTGAAAGTAGTAGTATTTGGATGCATTTAGTAGCCCACCGCTGTCAATTTCGGTGCAGAAATGACATTGATTCTTGTTGGACCTTTTTGATCAACTACAAGTAATCTCTCAAGTGAAGGTGTGTCCTCAATGACCATATTGTGGCCCACCTTTTGTGATCTCTCGTTGCAGCACCAGCAACACACATAAATAGTCCGGAGAGTCCTGGAGGTGATGTGTAAGGTAGTCGACCAATTCATCGCCTGAATACGAAGGAACTCGAGTGCAGTACAGCCGCGGAGCAGGCGCTCCATGTCATCCTTTGGGATGCAGACGACGACGAGCTTGAGGTGCTTCAGTTGTGGTAGAAAAAGAGTGGCCGCGTCATTAAGGGGGGATGGCAGTTCATGAACTTGGTGAGGCACAACGTGGGCGCGAAGCAGAGTGCGGACGTTGGCAACGAGCGCATATGCCCATCATTAAAACTGAACTCCTCGAGATGATCTATGGAGGGGGATCAGAACCACTCGTCAAGCTTGGCTCGGTCCTTGCCATTGGAACGGAACTTGCCCGTGATAAGGCCTCTGATTGGGCCATGTTGACTGCCGAGGATCTGGGAGAACGCATCCAAGCTTTTGCGATAGCCATGGCAGAGCTTGTGGGCGTCGAGGAGGTCGACAGGGGTGAGGAGCCATAGGGGGCACCACCCCCGGGAAAGGGCGGTTTTCCTCGCCCCATATTTGATTGGGAGGAGGGATATGATGACTGTCAACATATCATCCGGGAGGTTGCTGAGGAAGTCTAGGCCTGCTAGAGTCGCTTGCGGTTCTTTCTTGACCCGCCTCCGCTTGTTGGCAGCCTCGTTCTCCACCTCGTCGGCGGCGATGGAAACCTCTGTCTCCATATTCACGCCGTGCTCTGGTGCTTCAGCAGCCCCGACGTCGCCACTCCCTCTGATGGGGCGCTTCGGCGGCATCCTCTTACATTGACGGCTTTGAGGACTGAGAGCGGCGTCGAGGATGCAGGCGGAGAGAGAGAGAGAGGATTGTGTGTGTGGCGAGGATGGGGGGGTACGGCCGCTCGGGCATGCCATTGATACAGACCAGTGGGAGCGGGGCGGGCGGCGGTCAAAGGCTGTCTCGCTTCCCGGTGAGAGCGGCTGCTTAATCTATGAATGAAATCTATGCTTAATTACTGAATTTTAGTTGCAAAAATTAGATAGTGCTAGTGATTTTTAGCTGCATATTTTGACAAATCGCAGTGTTACAAGGTTGACAAATGGCAATGTTACTAGATTAACAAATGTCAATCTTTCCAGTTTGACAAATGGCAACATACCCAATATGACAGATGCAAATCTTACCAATGTACGTGGTTGCACGCGGGTCATCCAAAACAACCGTTTGCGTTGAAGGGATGTACAAATCCTGCTCAACACATTTTCTCTTGGCTTAGCACCGACGTCTGGTTTTGCATACCATATTCAGGCCCAGTTCTTTTGGCCGATTCTCCCATAATCTTGAGAATCGACCCTCCACCCGACTTCTCCCTGCATCTTGAACCCATATTTTTTACAATCCTAGCTAGTTAGGATGTGAATAGTTAGGATTGTAAAAAATATATAGATACAAGATTCTAGGAGAAGCTGGGTAGAGGGTCAATTCTCAAGATTCTGGGAGAATCGCCCAAAAGAACTGGGCCTCAATCTGAACCGTTTGCGTTGAAGAGATGCACAAATCCTGCGTTGAACAGTTCGCACGCTTCCCAGTGAGCCTGCGCATTGAATTTCAGACGAGTTTTGGATTTAGAATTTAAAAACAAAGTATCTCAACATTTTGCCGGCAATCAACAGTGCCCTCGTGTTTGAATTCATTATCATTTCTTGCATGGGACCTAAGCATGCATAGGGTACCCAAGGACACATATTTGATATTTCAACCAATTTATATGCACTAGAGCATGTGCATGTAGTTCAAATTTGAATTATGCACATAAAATGCCTAGAAACCCCAATGAATGTATAAAAATGTCCAAACGAACCCCAGAAAATTCCAAAATTTAACACAACACTCCTGTTGTTCTATGTTGACACTAGAATTTTTTTGAAAGCAATAAGAGGCAACGGACATCGTTTCGTCCCCAAAGGTGAAACGTTCCCTACCGAAACCATCAGACTTGTTGTGAGAAGCTCTCGTTTGTGAGAAGCTTAAACCCAAACCTGCCCCAAATGGGACAAAAAATTTACCACGACATGTTGATACCGCTCCATGATAGCATGCCAAGTTTCATGAATTTTAGACGAGTTTTGGATTTACTAGAATTTAAAAACCATGTATCTCAATGTTTGCAGCCGAGTGATGGTGGCAGGGTGTTTGACATTCATTCCAATTTCTTGCATGGGACCTAAGCATGCAACCTAGGACACAGATTTGAATTTTCAACCAATTTATATGCATTAGAGCATGTGCCTGTAGTTCAAATTTAAATTATGCACATAAATGCATAGAAAACTCAGTTAATGTATAAAAATGTCCAAACGAGCCCCAAAAAATTCCTAAAATTAACACAAGACTCATGTTGTTCTATGTTGATACTCGAAAAAAAATTGAAATCAAGAAGAGGCAACGAATATCGTTTCGTCCAGAAAGGTGCAACGTTCCCTACCGTAACCATGAGGCTTGTTGTGAGAAGCTCTGGTTTGTGAGAAGCTTATATCACTATGCTACCTCTTGAGCATGCGTTGGTTTTCCCTTGAAGAGGAAAGGGTGATGCAGCAAAGTAGCGTAAGTATTTCCCTCAGTTTTTGAGAACCAAGGTATCACTCCAGTAGGAGGTTACACGCAAGTCGCCTAGTACCTGCACAAATAAATAAGAACTTTGGAACCAACACGATAAAGGGGTTGTCAATCCCTTCACGGCCACTTGCAAAAGTGAGATCTGATAGAGATAATAAGATAAATATTTTTGGTATTTTGTTGTATAGATTGAAAAGTAAAGATTGCAAAATAGTAAGCGAGATGCAATGTAAATAAAAGAGATATTATATAATAGAAAAGAGACCCGGGGGCCATAGGTTTCACTAGTGGCTTCTCTCAAGATAGCATATCTTACGATGAGTGAACAAATTACTGTCGAGCAATTGATAGAAAAGCGCATAGTTATGAGAATGTCTAGGCATGATCATGTATATAGGCATCACGTCCAAGACAAGTATATCGAAACGATTCTGCATCTACTACTATTACTCCACACATCGACCGCTATCCATCATGCATCTAGAGTATTAAGTTCATAAGAACGGAGTAACGCATTAAGCAAGATGACATGATGTAGAGGGATAAACTCAAGCAATATGATATAAACCCCATCTTTTTATCCTCGATGGCAACAATACAATACGTGCCTTGCTTCCCTTGTTGTCACTAGGAAAGGACACCGCACGATTGAACCCAAAGCTAAGCACTTCTCCCATTGCAAGATAGATCAATCTAGTAGGCCAAACCAAACTGATAATTCGAAGAGACTTGCAAAGATAACAAATCATACATAAACGAATTCAGAGAAGAATCAAATATTGTTCATAGATAATCTTGATCATAAACCCACAATTCATCAGATCTCGACAAACACACCGCAAAAAGTATTACATCGAATAGATCTCCAAGAAGATCGAGGAGAACTTGGTATTGAGAATCAAAGAGAGAGAAGAAGCCATCTAGCTAATAACTATGGACCCGAAGGTCTATGGTAAACTACTCACACATCATCAGAGAGGCTATGGTGTTGATGTAGAAGTCCTCAGTGATCAATTCCCCCTCCGGCAGAGCGTCGGAAAAGGCCCCAAGATGGGAAATAGGGTTTCGTGGTGCTCTCGGATGTTTTCAGGGTATATGAGTATATATAGGCGAAAGAAGTAGGTCGGTGGAGCCACGAGGGCCCCACGAGGGTGGGGGGCGCGCCTACCCCCCTGGGCGCGCCCTCCTACCTCGTGGCCGCCTAGTTTCTTCCTTGACGTCCACTCCAAGTCTCCTGGATCGTGTTTGTTCCAAAAACGACTCTCCCGAAGGTTTCATTCCGTTTGGACTCTGTTTGATATTCCTTTTCTGCGAAACACTGAAATAGGCAAAAAACAGCAATTTGAGCTGGGCCTCCGGTTAGTAGGTTAGTCCCAGAAATAATATAAAAGTGCAAATAAAGCCCGTTAAACATCCAAAACAGATAATATATTAGCATGGAACAATCAAAAATTATAGATACGTTGGAGACGTATCAAGCATCCCCAAGCTTAATTCCTGCTCGTCCTCGAGTAGGTAAATGATAAAAACATAATTTTTGATGTGATAATCTTTATTGTGGCATGAATGTTCAGATCCGAAAGATTCAAGACAAAAGTTTAATATTGACATAAGAATAATAATACTTCAAGCACACTAACAAAGCAATCATGTCTTATCAAAATAACATGGCCAAAGAAAGTTATCCCTACAAAATCATATAGTCTAGATATGCTCTATCTTCATCATACAAAATATTTAAATCATGCACAACCCCGGTTTCAGCCAAGCAATTGTTTCATATTTTAGTATTCTCAAAAAATTTCAACTTTCACGCAATACATGAGCGTGAGCCATGGACATAGCACTATAAGTGGAATATAATGGTGGTTGTGGAGAAGACAAAAAGGAGAAGATAGTCTCACATCAACTAGGCGTATCAACGGGCTATGGAGATGCCCATCAATAGATATCAATGTGAGTGAGTAGGGATTGCCATGCAACGGATGCACTAGAGCTATAAGTGTATGAAAGCTCAACAAAAGAAACTAAGTGGTTGTGCATCCAACTCGCTTGCTCACGAAGACCTAGGGCAATTTGAGGAAGCCCATCATTGGAATATACAAGCCAAGTTCTATAATGAAAAATTCGCACTTGTATATGAAAGTGACAAAATAAGAGACTCTCTATCATGAAGATCATGGTGCTACTTTGAAGCACAAGTGTGGTAAAAGGATAGTAACATTGTCCCTTCTCTCTTTTTCTCTCATTTTTTTATTTGGGCCTTTCTCTATTTTTATGGCCTCTTTTTTCTATTTTTTATTTTTTGTCCGGAGTCTCATCCCGACTTGTGGGGGGAATCATGGTCTCCATCATCCTTTCCTCACTGGGACAATGCTGTAATAATGAAGATCATCACACTTTTATTTACTTACAACTCAAGAATTACAACTCGATACTTAGAACAAAATATGACTATATGAATGCCTCCGGCGGTGTACCGGGATATGCAATGAAGCAAGAGTGACATGTATGAAAGAATTATAAAGGTGGCTTTGCCACAAATACGATGTCAACTACATGATCATGCTAAGCAATATGACAATGATGGAGCATGTCATAATAAACGGAATGGTGGAAAGTTGCACGACAATATATCTTGGCATGGCTATGGAAATGCCATAATAGGTAGGTATGGTGGCTGTTTTGAGGAAGGTATATGGTGGGTGTATGATACCGGCGAAAGGTGCGCGGTATTTGAGAGGCTAGCCATGGTGGAAGGGTGAGAGTGCGTATAATCCATGGACTCAAAATTAGTCATAAAGAACTCACATACTTATTGCAAAAATCTACAAGTCATCAAAAGAAAGTACTAAACGCATGCTCCTAGGGGAAGGGTTGGTAGGAGTTAATCATCGCGCGATCCCGACCTCCACACATAAGGAAGACAATCAGTAAATAAATCATGCTCCAACTTCATCACATAACGGTTCACCACACGTGCATGCTATGGGAATCACAAACTTCAACACAAGTATCTCTCAAATTCATAATTACTCCATTAGCATGACTCTAGTATCACCATCCTCATATCTCAAAACAATCATCAAGCATCAAACTTCTCATAGTATTCAATGCACTTTATATGATAGTTTTTATTATACCCATCTTGGATGCTCATCACTTTAGGACTATAATTTTAACCAAAGCAAATTACAATGCTGTTCTTCAAGACTCTCAAAATAATATAAGTGAAGCATGAGAGATCAATAATTTCTATAAAATAAAACCACCACCGTGCTCTAAAAGATATAAGCGAAGCACTAGAGCAAAATTATCTAGCTCAAAAAATATAAGTGAAGCACATAGAGTATTCTAATAAATTCCGATTCACGTGTGTCTCTCCCAAAAGGTGTTTACAGCTAGGATGATTGTGGTAAACTAAAAATAAAAGACTCAAATCATACAAGACGCTCCAAGCAAAACACATATCATGTGGTGAATAAAAATATAGCCTCAAGTAAAGTTACCGATAGACAAAGACGAAAGAGGGGATGCCTTTCGGGGCATCCCCAAGCTTAGGCTTTTGGTTGTCCTTGAATTTTACCTTGGAGTGCCATGGGCATCCCCAAGCTTAGGCTCTTGCCACTCCTTATTCCAAAATCCATCAAATCTTTACCCAAAACTTGAAAACTTCACAACACAAAACTCAACAGAAAATCTCATGAGCTCCGTTAGTGTAAGAAAACAAACCACCACTTTAAGGTACTGTAGTGAACTCATTCTTTATTTATATTGGTGTTAAACCTACTGTATTCCAACTTCTCTATGGTTCATACCCCCTGATACTAGCCATAGATTCATCAAAATAAGCAAACAACACACGAAAAACAGAATCTGTAAAAAACAGAACAGTCTGTAGCAATCTGTAACTTTCGAATACTCCTGAACTCCAAAAATTCTACAAAATTAGGAAGTCCTGGGTAATTTGTTTATTAATATTCTTCAAAAATAATCAACTGAAAATCACGTTCCTGTGATTTATGAAAACTAATCTCGTGAGTGCAAAAGTTTCTGTTTTTCAGCAAGATCAAATTAACTATCATCATAGGTTATCCTAAAGGTTCTACTTGGCACAAACAAGAACAAAACCACATCTAACCAGAGGCTAGATGAATTATTTATTACTAAACAGGAACAAAAAGCAATGAACAAAAATAAAATTGGGTTGCCTCACAACAAGCGCTATCATTTAACGCCCCTAGCTAGGCATAGAAACAAGAATAGATGTAGGTATTATCACCTTTGGTTTGCAATTCATAGGTGGCTCTCATAATAGATTCATAAGGTAATCTAATTTTCTTCTTAGGAAAGTGTTCCATGCCTTTCCTTAATGGAAATTGGAATCTAATATTTCCTTCTTTCATATCAATAATTGCACCAATCGTTCTAAGGAAAGGTCTACCAAGAATAATAGGACATGAAGGATTGCAATCTATATCAAGAACAATGAAATCTACGGGCACATAATTCCTATTTGCAACACTAAGAACATCATTAATCCTTCCCATAGGTTTCTTAATGGTGGAATCCGCAAGATGAAAATTTAAAGAACAATCATCAAATTCATGGAAACCTAGCATATCACACAAAGTTTTAGGAATCGTGGAAACACTAGCACCCAAATCACACAAAGCATAGCATTCATGATCTTTAATCTTAATTTTAATAGTAGGTTCCCACTCATCATAAAGTTTTCTAGGGATAGAAACTTCTAATTCAAGTTTTTCTTCATAAGATTGCATTAAAGCGTCAACGATATGTTTGGTAAAAGCTTTATTTTGACTATAAGCATGAGGAGAATTGAACGCGGATTGCAACAAAGAAATACAATCTATCAAAGAGAAATTATCATAATTAAATTCCTTGAAATCAAAAATAGTGGGTTCACTGCTATGTAAAGTTTTGACCTCTTCAATCCCACTTTTACCAATTTTTGTGTCAACATCTAAAAACTCCGAATCATTGGGACGCCTTTTAACTAGAGTTGACTCATCTCTAGTCCCATCTTTACCAAGATTCATACTGGAAAACAAAGATTTAATAGGAGACACATCAATCACTTTTGGATCTTCATCCTTATTATCCTCTAGATCTTCCGGTTTAGCGGCCATCTTATTAACTAAGGTGGCTTGCTTATCCGAGATTTGGCCTACTAAATTTTCAAGATGTGCAAACTGAGATTTCAAACCATAAAATTCTTTAGACATATCATCAAGCTCTTTATTCATGTACTCCAAAAAATTTTCTTTTCTTTAAGCTCATTTCTGAAGAAGTTATTATGCTCAAATTGCAGACACATAAAGCTTCGAACATTGCTTTCAATTTCTTCCAACCTTCTAAGATGAAGATCAAATCTTTTGGGCAAAGCCATCAGGACAAACAGACACACAAGAGGCAAGCAAAAGAAACGAATGGAAAAAGGGCAAATAAAACGGCAAGGGTGAAGTGGGGGAGAGGAAAATGAGAGGCAAACGACAAATAATGTAATGCGAGGGATAAGAGTTTGTGATGGGTACTTGGTATGTCTTGACTTGTGCGTAGGTCTCTCCGGCAACAGCGCCAGGAATTGGCGAGTTGTCGGGAGATCGAATCTTGACTTGACTTGGCGTAAACCTCCCCGGCAACGGCGCCAGAAATCCTTCTTGCTACCTCTTGAGCATGCGTTGGTTTTCCCTTGAAGAGGAAAGGATGATGCAACAAAGTAGCGTAAGTATTTCCCTCAGTTTTTGAGAACCAAGGTATCAATCCAGTAGGAGGTTACATGCAAGTCACCTAGTACCTGCACAAACAAATAAGAACCTTGCAACCAACGCGATAAAGAGGTTGTAAATCCCTTCACGGCCACTTGAAAAAGTGAGATCTGATAGAGATAATAAGATAAATATTTTTGGTATTTTTATTGTATAGATTGAAAAGTAAGGATTGCAAAATAGTAAACGAGATGCGATGTAAAAAAAGAGATATTATATAATAGAAAAGAGACCCGGGGGCCATAGGTTTCACTAGTGGCTTCTCTCAAGATAGCATATCTTATGGTGGGTGAACAAATTACTGTCGAGCAATTGATAGAAAAGCGCATAGTTATGAGAATATCTAGGCATGATCATGTATATAGGCATCACGTCCGAGACAAGTAGATTGAAACGATTCTGCATCTACTACTATTACTCCACACATCGACCGCTATCCAGCATGCATCTAGTCTAGAGTATTAAGTTCATAAGAACGGAATAACACATTAAGCAAGATGACATCACACTACTAGGGAAAAGCCTATACACAGAATCTTAGCAGCAGCGCGGCTCAAAAAGGAGTGTTGCTGCTAATTAGTAGTAGCGCGTGTGCGGGAAACTCGCTACTAACAAGTTTTTAGCAGTAGCGCGCTCGGCGTAAACCGCACTGCTACAAATATCGATCGGCGGTGTCCACCAAACTCCATTTAGCAGCAGCGCGGTGTCATGCGAAATGCGCCATCGCTATGGATGTAGTAGTAGCATGCTTTTTCTGAGGTCGCTGCTGCTAAATTTCAAATTGGCACACCTTTTGGTGCCGGTTAGTAGTAGCGCCGTTGCCCAAAGCGCGCTGCTGCTACTTCCTTAGCAGCAATGCGTTTTAACTCCCGCGCTACTGCTAATCTGCACCAACCCACCACCTTTTACCCACCCGCCCCTCCCCCTCCTCTCTTCCCTTTCCCCTACCTCCCACATGCTCCCACTCTCACTCTTCTTCTTCCTCAATACTTCTCCCCCATTACTCTCCCTCTTCTATCTACCTTTCTCTCTCTTCATTACTCCTACCTAACTACACCACTCCATTAATGCATCTCCTTTCTTTTTCCTTCCCCTTCCACTAGTTGAAGTTGTCTCCTCCCAAATTAGGTAGATAGGTAGATGTAGGATTTAGTTAAGTGACCTATTTGCCCCCTAACTAGATCTATCTTTGTCAAGAAGAGCTTTGTGCACTTTTGATCTCCCTACAACATCATCTCCACCGTGTGCTCGATCTCGAGATAGAGGTGATTAAAATTTCATGCTTTTGCAAAATGGAAATATGTTTCTGTGTGTGTGATATGTTTATGGAAATTGTGTGTGTGGCATGAGTTGACGCCAAATTATGCTTTTGAGTTGCCTATGTTTTGCCGAAATGTCGATTTATTTCCGTTTCGGCGAATTCCGGGCAAACTCTAGATCCATATATGTCCTATTTTTAGGGAAGGTCATGCCGAATTTTTGTAGGACTTTGATGCATGCACGCATTTTTATAATCAATTTGTTTTATTATTACCGTGCAGACGTTCATGATGGTCAGTGGAATGATGGTGGACAGGTGGTTGCGGTCGTGATGCAGGACATGAAAGAAAATAACTTTGTGAGGTTTTATGTCCGTGTCGAAAATGCAAAGGAATAGTTTGGCTCGACCCCTATGACGATGGTCGTGTCGAAGCGCACCTGCTCATGATTGGTTTCATGGATGGCTATACTCGGTGGATAACTGAAGATGAGGATGACGATGTTGAGGATGCCGACAGGGCATGCAATGGTGACACGGGGCAAGACGAAGAGATGATCGATAATGGCGGCGGGGAAGAGATCGGACATGGCGGCGGAGAAGGGGCCGGACATGGCGGAGGAGAAGGGGCCGGACATGGCGGCGGAGAGAACGACATGGACTCCACGCATCAGAGTTCGTCGGTACTAAGTTCAATCGTGCGGGACCCTCATGTTCAAGCATTGCTTCGCAAGGAGACGAGTACTGAGATAGCTGCTTCTAGAGAGGAGGCTAAGCTGGAGCAACTGGTGGTAGACTCGAACACCTCGAACACTCCATTGTATGATGGTTGCAATCCTGAGGTCACCCGCTTGAGTTTCATGCTCCAACTCCTGAAGATGAAGGCTAAAAACAAATGGACCGACACTAGCCTCGATGAGCATCTCAAGTACCTAAAGGATGTTCTTCCCGCGGGTAATCTATGTCCTACTAGTGTTGATGAGGCCAAGAAGATCGTGGTGCCCTCTTGATCTGCCACATGTTAGATACCATGCATGCATCAACGATTGCATAATTTATCGGAAGGAGCACGCGGAAAAAACAAGCTGTCCTGTGTGCAATGCTTCTCGATACAAGAAGGCTGGGAAGAAATGTACCCAGAAAGTTGTATGGTACTTACCGATCACTCCCCGTCTCCAAAGGTATTTTGTAGATCCCAAGGAAGCAAAGCTAATGCGCTGGCACGCGGAGAGGAAGAAGCCCGACGATGGAGATGATTCAAAGCTGAGACACGTGAAGGATGGAAGCCAGTGGAGAGCGTTGAACAGCTTCTATCGGTATTTTGAATGTGATGCAAGGAACATCGTGCTCGGCGCGTGTACCGATGGCACGAATCCGTTTGGCAACCAGAACACCAACCATAGCACATGGCCCGCGTTTGTATGGATGTACAACCTCCCCCCTGGTAGTGCATGAAATCGAAGTACATTCACATGAGCATGCTTATTCAAGGGCCGAAACAACCATGAAATAATATTAATTTGTATCTGGGGCTACTTCAAGAGGAGTTAGACACGTTATGGAAAAACACCGCCAAGACATGGGACGCCAAAGAAAGGCGAGTATTTCAACATGAGAGTCACTGATCACGACGATAAAGGTGCGACTATCTCGGTTACGGATATGTGGCAGGCCAGGCATGCCATGGATATTGCGGATGCACGCGGTGCATGGATGATACGATGTCTCAGTAGCTAACGTCAAGGAAAGATGGCGGGTCTGGGAAAATCGTGTACATGGTGTTGGGGATATTACTACTGGGCGTAAACCGGCCAGGAGAGGCCGGGTTAACTTCATCAGTAGTCAAGTATGCTTGAAGCCCGTGAAGGATATTCAATAAGGGCCGAAGGCCCAAAACCGGTTTAAGGGTTGTAGCCGTAAACCGGCATTAGTATGTAACTTGTGTTGTAAGTTAGAAATACTAGAGACCGAGCCAGACACGTCTATGAGCCGGTCTTGGGACTCTGCAAACCGACGGGCGTCACCCATGTATATAAGGGGACGACCCGGCGGCGATTCAGGAGAACAGATAACAACTCGAGACTTAGGCGAAGCTTGTTTGCTCCCTAGTCATCGAAACCCCCATCAATTCCATCACAACTAGACGTAGGCTTTTACCTTCATCGAAGGGCCGAACTAGTATAAACTCTCTTGCGTCCTTGTGTCCGCTTTAACCCCTTTAAGCTAACCCGTAGCGATGGCTCCACGACTAAGTCCTTTCATGAGGACATCTGCCGTGACAAAACCACGACAGTTGGCGCCCACCGCGGGGCTATCACACGATGGTTTCAAGTTCTTGGAGGGTAATTTCGAAGGACTCAAGGGTTACGCTGTGGGCCGGATGACTAAGAGTCGTTGCGGCAAGCTCTACATCGACGATTTAGGCTGGGGCCCCGAGGCCGGCTCTATTGAGTACGGGTACCGGGTCCCTTTTGGTGGCATACACGTCTTCATTGGCAAGATCGGTGAACCGGGCCTGGTCGACATCCGTGACCGACCTCGTCGAAACGGCTCAGCGTGCGAGATCTGCCCAGGGTAAACCAGCCATGAAGCGTGCCTTCGTGGGAGTCATCCACGGAGGAGGATATGATGGTGGATCGGGATCTGGTAGCGAGACCGTCGTTTATTCCGGCGACGAGTCCTCGACCGGAGAAACCGAGTCATTGTATTAGTTACAAGACGGCCAGATTGAGGGCTGTTCCGATAGTGACAGTATTCCGGACCCCTCTGATCTAACCAACCGGGTCGGGATATTCATGGCCGGTACACAGGCGGCGGTCCACTCTTCGACTGCAGCGGCGATGTTCTCCCGATCAGCAGCGGCGGCGGCGGACGGGGTAGGAGGCTTTGTGCGCCCGCCGGCTCAAGTTTTATCTGATTTGTTTGATGCGCTGGCTGTGCTCATGGCAGAGGCTAACCCGGCGGATCAGGACGCCCACAATGCGGAGATTGCAAAAGTGAGGGAACAGATCACTCAGGCCAAGGCCGACCTAGCAGCTGAGAACAACAGGATGGCCGCGGAGCGGGCCGCTTTGGATGCGCAGGCCTATAAGCTTATGCTGAACCAGAACGCGTCCCATGAAATCCTGAAAAGGAAGCATCGATCTCGCCTGCCGACGGTCTTCGACGGCAGAAACCTCTTTAACACCCCAGGAGCAGGGACTAGTAACCCGCCGTGGTTAAACCGGGCGGAGGCACAGGGACGGGTGCGCCGTTCAACCTCGCTCGATGGAGCCACCTCGGCGTAATAACATCATGCCTCACCTGTCCGCACACCTCCAGGTCATTATTCCAATCCGATGGACAATCTTATTGCCGCCGCTTCACGACTGGAGGCCATCCCGATTGAAGGTGATTCTCCGCATGCGGTGGAGACACGCCGGGTTAAGGAACTACTTCGAACAGCTTTGGTTCAGCAGGAAGCATATTCATATAGCCGTGACCGAATTCATTCCACCCCGCCCAAGCCGGAGTTACAAAGAAGCGGATGGATGAACCGGCCGTATCCAGTAATGCGCGGAACCGTGAAGCGCCCCGTGGCCATAACCCGGCAGGTGATGCTCAGGAAGTGGTGGACCGGGCCCGAGCGCGCAGGGACGCCGAGTTAGCAGCACAACATGAGGATCGTCAACTTACGCCGGTTCGTCCAACCACCACAATTGAGCCAGGGGTTACTTCCAGTTCTTTGGGAGTGCCTTGTCTTGTCCCCGCTTTACGCAATGTGCGCCTGCCCAAGGATTTCAAGGGCCCGCGCAAAGTACCAAGTTACACGGCCGATTTGTCTCTGGAAGCATGGGTAGAGAGATATGAGATGGCCATGGAGATGCTTGATGTAGATGAAGCGTCTTGTGCAAAGTATTTTACCATGATGCTTGAAGGGACAGCCCGTATTTGGTAAAGAGCTTACCAGCCAATTCTATCAGTTCATGGCCCCAGTTGCGAGCCTGGTTTATCCAGAATTTTAAGGATGCATGTAAGCAGCCCATGTCGATAGTGGACTTAGTGTCCTGTGTCCAGGAGGAAGGAGAGTCAACAACCCGCTGGGTACGCCGAGTCTCGGAAATTTTGCACTCCTCGCATCAGATAACGCCGACTCCGCGGTTATAACTTTGGAAAGCAACTGCTAGTTTAAACCTCTGAAGTTGAAATTGGGACGGATGAAGCGCCACTGCAACGATATGGGAACTCTCATGACTACGTTAGTGAAGTATGCTGATTCTGATGGTACCAAGGATCCCGAGTCTGATGATGACAAGACAGGGAAGGGAAAGAAGAACGGAAACTCCAAGGGGCAGCAACACAACACGGCAAGTCATGGTAACGGAGGCAAACGTAAAGCGGATGGTAGCATGGACTTTGTGGCTAATACTAACGCACAGGACAGGGGCCAGCGACGGAAGGGTAAACCGCCAAATCGCGGTGGAGCTCCAAAGCCCAATCCGGACCGCCTGACTTATCTATTAAACCAGCCCTGTCCAAAGCACGGGACGAAGGAGGCGCCAGCCACCCACCTCTGGAAGGATTGCTATATTATGCAGGAGTTCAAAAATTCTAATGCTTTCCGGTATGATCACGAATCAGGTGGTGGCTCAGGACCCGGATTCCATGGGCCGGGTCACGGTGGAGGAAATGCCGGTTCAGGCTTCAATGGAGATCAGGGTGGACATAACAATCAAAACAATCAGAATAGCCAGGGTGGTTACAACCAGCAGCAGCAGCAGTCGGGTTATCAGAGTCATCCGAAACAGTTGAATAGTGGGCAGTATCATGTATTCACCACTAGCTTGGATAAGCGAGACCAGAAGCTTCACAAGCGAGCGGTGAATTCTGTCGAACCGGCCGTGCCTTGTTATTTACGCTGGTCCGAACAGCCAATCATATGGAGCAGAGAGGATCACCCGCCCCGAGTTGACAATCCGGGTCAGCTAGCGTTAGTGGTGGCACCTCAGGTGGGAGGTTATAAGTTCACTAAGGTGCTCATGGATGGAGGAAGCAGCATTAATATCTTGTACTATGAGACATTCAGTCGTATGGGGCTATGAGACAAGAATCTTAAACCGTCCAATACGGTGTTCCATGGTGTGGTACCTGGCAAGTCAGCATATCCTGTTGGCAAGATAGCTCTGGAGGTGGCCTTTGGAGATGACCATGATTCCAGGTCAGAAACATTGGTTTTTGAGGTGGTTAAGATTCGGAGCCCGTACCACGCTTTGTTTGGGCGGTCGGCTTATGCCAAGTTTATGGCACGACCCTGTTATATCTATCTGCAACTCAAGATGCCGGGACACAAGGGGACCATAACCGTTCATGGAAGTCGCAAGATTGCCTTGGAGTGTGAAGAAGGTGATGCGGCCTATGCAGAGTCGGTTTGTGCCACAGAAGAGTTGAAGTATTACAAGGATAATGTTGATCCGGCTGAAATGACTCCGTTGAAAAAGCCAACCACAGAGCATGATCCGGCTCTAAAGTTCAAATCGACAGCTGAGACCAAGCTTGTTGACTTCGTACCTGGTGATACGTCCAAGCAGTTTAGTATCAGTACCAACTTGTATCCGAAATAGGAAAGCGCGCTCATCGAGTTCATCCGTGAGAACCGAGACATTTTTTCATGGAAGCCTTCTGACATGCCAGGTGTACCGAGGGAACTCGCTGAGCACACTCTTAATGTTGATCCTAAGTACAAACTGGTGAAGCAATTTCTCCGCCGGTTAAACGAAGAAAGGCGCAAAGCTATTGGAGAAAAAGTGGCCAGGCTCTTGGCGGCTGGCTTTATTGTTGAAGTGTTCCATCCTGAATGGCTGGCTAATCCGGTGCTGGTCCTTAAGAAGAATGGCACCTGGCGCATGTGTGTGGATTACACAGATCTTAACAAGGCTTGTCCAGCAGATCCCTTTCCCTCCCCCGCATTGATCAGATTATTGATGCTACAGCGGGTTGTGAGCGGTTGAGTTTTCTAGACGCATATTCTGGTTATCATCAGATCAAGATGGCAGTTAAGGACCAGGAGAAGACGGTGTTCATAACTCCTTTTGGAGCCTTCTGCTATGTATCTATGCCCTTTGGGCTCAAGAGTGCCCAGGAAACTTATCAACGGTGTGTACAGAACTGCCTTCATAAGCAGATCGGCCGTAATGTGCATGCTTATGTTGATGATATTGTGGTTAAGTCAAGAGAGAAGGAGACTCTGGTTGATGATTTGAAGGAAACCTTTGATAACCTACGGACATACAAGATGATGCTCAATCTGGCCAAGTGTGTTTTTGGTGTACCGGCAGGCAAGTTATTGGGGTTTTTTGGTGTCCAACAGGGGAATTGAGGCTAATACGGAGAAGATCACAGCTATCACCTCTCTGGCTAAACCGAAATGTATCAATGATGTCCAACGTTTGGCAGGCCGGATTGCCGCGTTGAGCCGGTTTATCAGTCGCCTAGGTGAGAAGGCAATTCCTTTATATGAGATGCTGAAAAAAGCGGATCCCTTTGTCTGGAGTCCGGCCGCTGATAAAGCATTGGAGGACCTAAAGCGGCAGCTAGCCAACCCGCCTGTTCTTGCTGCTCCGATTGACAAAGAACCATTGCTACTATATGTGGCAGCTAATGCTCGTGCAGTCAGCGTAGCTATTGTGGTAGAGCGCAAGGAGGCGGGCAAGGAATATCCGGTTCAGCGTCCGGTTTACTATATCAGCGAGGTGCTTATCGAGTCCAAGCAAAGGTACCCGCATTGGCAGAAGCTGGTGTATGGAGTTTTCATGGCAAGCCGGAAGCTCAAGCAATACTTCCAGGGACATCCCATCACAAAGGTCGATTCTGCTCCTTTGGGAGATATAATTCAAAACAGGGAGGCAACTGGCCGGATTGCCAAGTGGGCTATAGAGCTTGGGCCGCACGGTTTGAAATACGTGCCTCGAACGGCGATTAAATCTCAAGCACTTGTGGATTTCATCAATGATTGGATGGAACTGCAAGCGCCTAAAGAAAAGCCGGATCACACCTACTGGACTATTCATTTCGATGGGTCTAGGCAATTGGAGGGCTCGGGGGCTGGAGTCGTATTAACTTCCCCACGAGGTGATAAGTTCTGTTACGTTCTCCGCTTAATGTTCCCTTGTACTAACAATGCAGCTGAGTTCGAAGCTTTACTCCATGGTCTCCAGATGGCTAAGGAGATGAATCTCAGCCGAGTTAAGTGCTTCGGTGACTCGGACCTGGTGGCCCAGCAAGTGTCTGGTACTTGGGATTCTAAGGACCTGCTTATGGCAGCATACCGTCGTGAGGTGGATATCATTGCAGGCCACTTCAAGGGATATCAGGTGGATCATGTGGACAGACGGAAGAACGAAGCGGCAGACGCTTTAAGCCGGCTGGGCTCCCAACATAAACCGGTCCCGCCTAATGTTTTCTTAGATGTCCTGCATAACCCG
Organism: Aegilops bicornis; assembly: GCA_021605145.1. NCBI lineage: Eukaryota > Viridiplantae > Streptophyta > Magnoliopsida > Poales > Poaceae > Aegilops > Aegilops bicornis. The sequence goes on along the minus strand of CM038670.1, from coordinate 745,495,277 downwards.
TCGGTCAAGCTCCCTGGCAAAGAGGATTTGGCTATTTCTGATCCGGAGGCTCAGTTGGTGGCGGATCTGCATGTTATTCCGGATTTTCGGTTCCTTATCTTGCGTACATGAACCGGGGCGAGTTACCAGAGGATGAGACGTTGGCCAGACAGATAATCCGGTGATCCAAGTCCATGACTATTGTCAATGGCGAGTTGCATCATTGCAGTATATCAGGGGTGTTTCAATGTTGTGTGTCGCCAGAGGAAGGTTGTGAGATCTTGCGCGAAATCCACGAAGGAGATTGTGGTCACCACGCCGGTTCAAAATCTCTGGTGGCTAAGGCGTTTCGTCACGATTTCTATTGGTTGACTGCTCATGCTAATGCGGAGGACCTAGTTAGGCGATGTGACGGCTGTCAGAAATTCTCAAGACACGCTCATGTGCCGGCTCAAGAATTCAGGACGATTCCAATTACTTGGCCATTTGCGACTTGGGGGCTGGATATGGTCGGGCCTTTCAAACGGTCCAAGGACAAGAAGACCCACCTTTTGGTGGCGGTTGACAAATTTACAAAGTGGGTAGAAGCGGAGCCCGTCAGCAAGTGTGATGCAGCCACGACGGTTCAATTCGTTAAGAAGGTGATTTTCCGGTTCGGCTTTCCACACAGTATCATTACTGATAATGGTACCAATCTGTCTAAGGGTGCTATGAAGGAGTTCTGTGAACGTGAGCACATCCGGCTTGACGTTTCATCAGTGGCTCACCCACAATCCAATGGCCAAGCATAGAGAGCTAATCAGGAGATCTTACGAGGCATCAAGCCCCGGCTTATGGTTCCGTTGCAGCGGACGCCGGGTTGTTGGGTCGAGGAGTTACCATCTGTGTTATGGAGCATCAACACTAGACCCAACAGATCGACAGGATATACGCCGTTCTTCATGGTCTATGGAGCGGAGGCAGTTCTCCCCAGTGATATCCGTCATGACTCACCTCGTGTAGCAGCTTATGTTGAAGCGGACAACGAGGTAGCTCGGCAAGACGCTTTAGACCTGTTGGATGAGGAGCGAGACAGTGCAGCTGCCCGTTCGGCGATTTACCAGCAGGATCTTCATCGCTATCATAGCCGCCGAGTTAGAACCAGAACCTTTCAAGAAGGAGATTTGGTGCTCCGACTCATTCAAGACCAGACTGATATGCACAAGGTATCCCCACCTTGGGAAGGACCTTTCGTGGTCAGCAAGAATCTGCACAACGGGTCGTTCTATCTGATTGATATTCGGGAGCATAAAGACTCACGTACATCAGAGGAGGAGACCAACAGGCCGTGGAACATAGCTCATCTTCGGCCCTACTATACTTAAGCCATAGGCTTTACTTATGTACATATTATGACAAATGTATATATATTATGATCAATACAATAAACCCGAGCCTTAGCTAAAGCGGGGTCTCTGTTATTTTTACATCATGAGTGGTTACACGGAGTTTTTATCTTAAAGCGGTCTCCGGTTTACCCCTTCAGTTAGCTTTTTAACAAAGCTTTATATTATGTCACTTGGGGGCTTGGTCGTGTCCGAACCAATGCAACACCTTTTGACAGGTTAAAGCCACGAGATCACTTGGGGACTTGGTCACGTCTGAACCAGTCATGCCTCTTGGTCGACCTAAGGCCACGGGATCACTTGGGGGCTTGGTCGAACCCGAACCATCGCTACACCTCTTGATCGGCATAATGCCACTGCATCATTTGGGAGCCTGACTGACATGAACAATAGCTACGCCTATTGGGAGCTTGGTCGTGTCCGACCTTGGTAATGCCAATTGATCGGTTCAAGTAGCCTCTGTTCGCAAAAGATTTTGTCTTTACTTTTGCTTGCAATTTGTTTGTCTTTTTCTCTTGTTGTGTTCTTAAACCGACAATTGTTAAGCCGATTCGACTGTCAGTTGACAGGACACGGTTTGTTTTTATCCGGAGACACTTTTGCCCAGTTTGATTTTTAATAAACATCCTATTATGGAGTAACACCGGTGTTCATCTTAACCCGGAATGGTTTACCTGGTAGACCGACCTTATATATGCAGGAGCTGTTTTCTCCTTCAGCAGAGCGGGTTTTTTATAACTCCGCTTCAAGATTGGCACGACCAACTTCTTGCCCTATGATGACAGGTATCATATATTCCTATATTTTATCATATGTTTAATCTAAAGTATTATCTTTAGTTTCATATACATGGATATGATGACCCGTCTGGTGGTACAACCACAATGGCGGTTTAAGATTTTTTGGCTGCAGATAACAGTTTAAAGTTGATAATTCAACAAAAGCATAAGTTGCGATAAATATGCACGAAGGCATATCAACACAAAGTGTGGCAGCTGGTCTATTACAAGGCAACGCAGTGCCCAGATAAGATAATTGTTTTCTGGCATAACAGCATGAAGCAGTACTGTAAACCGGACTCCGGTTTATGCTTGATCGCCAGCTTGGCCTGGTGGTTGCGGATCATCCTGCGCTGCTTCAACTTATGATTCCCTACCCGGTAATTTGGAAATCAACGATCGTCCATCGATTCCCATTAATGCTTGGAATACAGCTTCATCATTGATCAGCAACGACGGTTCAATATCGGGAAGCGTAAGTATGCTTACGGATTGGCGGTATAAGGTTCTCCGCTTCAGAATCGGTCTGCGAGACACTCGTTTGTTTTCTCCGTCATACTGGGCCTGATAGTGAGACAGATTTGCTTCTTCAACCAGCTGACAGGCCAAAGGGCGCACCTCCCGGTTTATAGCTCGAAGATCTTCTTCGTTGAATTCTGTCCCATCTTCTTTCAAGCTTGGTAAACCTTGGGCCGCTTCAACATGATCAAAATCTGGCACCCACGCTTTGGCTCGGATTAAGGCATTTATGGCGCCGGTTCTAGCAGCAGATTTCTTTAATTCTTCAAACCGGACAGGAAGCATTGACAACCTTTTAAGGGTATCCTGGATCAAGGTCGGGGCCGGGTTGTTGTGAGAAGCGGTGCTGATGATCCGTTGCGCACCGGTATAGATTTGCTCTATCAATGTATAAGAAGCTTTCAACTTTTTCCGCACGTCTGATCCCAAGTGGCCAATACGTGTCCCTGTGTCATTCAAAGGATTATTAAACCGACAATTTTATGAGAAGGCCTTATTACGGTAGAAATCAAAAAAGGGATTACCAAAGACAACAGCGGTCATGGCATGTACTTGCCGCTTTACGCTGGTCAGTTCATCCACCACCGGTTTAAGGGCAGCTTGATCATTTTCTGCCCGTTGAGTTAAAGCGGCCTTTTCAGTAGCCCAATCCGCCCACTCCTTGTTGAAGTCCTCCTTGAGCTTTTCCATGATGCTTAAAGCGCTGGTTAATTCGTCCTTTGCTTTGGAGGTTTCAGCTTGCTGGGATTTCAGGTTCTCTTGAAGATCAACAATTTGACTATCTTTCTTGTTCACATCAGCCTACATACAGAAAATCATTTAAGGATTGGGATGCAGAGTTGAAGTACCAACCCCACAACAAGTTATGCCCTTGGTACTTGGGGGCTAATGCATATTTTCTTTTCATCCTACAATTTATATATAAAGTCCCAAGCTCAATACAAGTATTCAACTTGGCACTTGGGGGCTAATGCCTATTTGCTCTATCATTAAGTAATGATGGAATTCTTATGTTATTCAAGTCCCGGTTTAACTACATTAAGTTGAACCGGCCCTTTTGGGCTATCAGAGTTGACAGTTGGCAATATACAAACAGAGAGTTATGGAGTTTACCTCATATTTGTCCTTCATCATGTTCACCAAACCGGCTTCATAGTCACGGCTGGTATATAACCGGTTCAAGTAGCCGGAATGAAGCTCTTGTGGATTCAAAGCGGCGTAAGTTGTCAAATCGGCACTCCACTTGTCTTTACCAAAGGCAGTAAATTCATCCTTGGCAGTATGCTTGGACAAGGCGACAGATTACACAGCTCGAATGGCCAAAGCCAAGAATCACAAAATCATCATCCTTGGCTTCGCTTGATTACGCCTTAGGTCGCCGGTTTATCCGTCTGCTTTGGTGGATTCGCTGTCTTGTCAGTTTGAGCAGGACTTGTGGGTTGACTTGGAGGACCGGTGGCATCAACATACGCCTCTTCAACAGCAACATCATGACCTTGCAATGGTGGATTAGTCAGTATATCATCCTGGATGTGTTCCTCAGGGTTTGGTGTTTGGGCCGGTTCAGGAGCCTCATCTTCTGCCGCTTTATCCAGGCGAGCTTTCTTGCTTTGCCTGGGCTTGGCTCTGAAAGGAAAAAGACAGATCAGTCCAATGAACATTGAAAGTGCTATACCAAACAACATTATCAGGAATATGGCTCACCCAAGCACTGTCTTGAGCGGTGGGAGTTGGGTGCCTGTCGACTCTCCATAGGAAGAATGAGAAGTCACCTGATAATCGGAGTCAGATGGATTAAGAGGTTGACGAAAGCAGCCCGCTTTAGGATAAGCATTGATGAAACAGTTAGAGACCTCTGAACGGTGTTTCCGAACCGGACTGTTCGGTAAACCGGTGGAGGTGACTACTAACGCCGTCTTGGGTTGCTCGACGAGCTTCATGCTGTTGTGTCTTCATAAGAAAGTTTCGATCCAAGTAAGCAAGAGGATGAGAAAATTTAACTTTCCGGTTTGCCCGACGGATTTGTACTGAAGGTAAAGGGTTTGAATCGAAAGAAAGAGCGATTACCTCTACAACATCAGCATGACTAGCTTCAAAGATCATCCCGGCAATAATCATTATCAATAAGGTGTGTAAAAATAGACCAAGTGAGTCAAGTTCTACCGCAAGGTCCGGATTACCCACATCATCGCCACCGGTGGATCGGAAGAGGCAGTGGTTTTCTTTCTATAAGCTGGTTTCTTCACAACTTTGGTCTTGGGCCGGGTTATTGCCACCGGTTTCTCTTGTGGAGTCTTCCTGCTCCAAAATGGATCATCACCCTGTTCGAAAGATGTTAACGTCAACAAAAAGTACTTGAACATAAATCAGATTTTATAAAGGAATAAGATATGAGTCCTACGGCTGGCGGTTTGTTAATAGCAGAAAAGGGAGCCAGGCCGGTTTGCGCGCAAGCAGCTTCCGGTTCGTTCAACATCCTCTTAACAGCTTCAGTAACTTCATCGTCTATCCGTTGGATCTCGATATGCCGAAGAGGGTCTTTTACATCTTCTGTGTATTTGCACATCAAACCGGAGTGCAAGCTCAGGGGCAGTATACTCCAAGATATCCACCATCGAGCAAGATCAATTCCTGTCAACCCGTTGGCCATGAAGGCCCGGAGCTTAGATAGTTGGGGGGCATATTTGCTTCTTTCCCGAGCAGTCAGTCTGTGAGGGAGAGGGTGTGTATTGCTTAGCCGTTCCGGACGGTAACCCGGTAAAGGATTTTCTCCTTCAGGAGAGGTATCTTTGCAGTAAAACCATGTTGAGTTCCACTCTTTGGGATGGCTATGCAGTTTGGCATGAGGGTAAGTGACCTCTTTCCGCTTTTGAATCGCCACACCACCCAACCCGGTGTTGGGACCGTCAGAAAATTCAGTACAACGGTTTAGATGGAAGCAATCTCTGAACAGTTCAACTGAGGGCTCCTCCTGAAAGAACACCTCAGAGAGCACTTGAAAATGACAGATATTGGTTATGGAGTTGGGGCCAATATCTTGTGGACGCAGTTGGAAGTTGGCCAAGACATCTCGATAAAACTTTGAACCGGGCGGACTGAAACCCCGGGCTAGGTGGTCAGCAAAAACGACAACTTCTCCATCCTTAGGTTCTGGAGAACTCTCCATACCAGGGACCCTCCGATGAATGACGCGTCTTTCCGCCTAAAGCGCCGGTGCAAACTAAGTTCTCCAGTTAGGTTTCAGTCACTCGAGAAGGGACCCAGTTACACTCATACACTTGCTTAGCCATGATGCAATTTGCAAGGCAGTAATACCGGTTCAAGAACATGTGGAAGGCTATAGATTGATGCATTCATTGTTAAACCGGAAGATGTTGCTTATAAACCGGAGTTCTGCAAGGTGGCATTACATAAACCAGAACAACCTTGGCGGTTCAACAAGGGGACTAATGGTATATGCCGAGTTGTCAATTTCTCTACCAAGTTAAACCGCCCGGTCTGAAACATGGATGAATCAAGTGTAGATGTGTGAAAACAGGTTTCACGAAAACTTGTTACAGTTTCGGATCTGGAGCATTTTCAGAAAAGAAATAAAAATTCAAGGTATAAAACAGAGTGGTACTGGATCAATGAGCAAGAACGCAGGGAGATCTAAGACCTTGAGATGCGCAGGTGACAGCGGATGCTAAAAACTACCGCTACACAAAACAAGGATTCACAGACTTAACTGAAAGATATCGTATGAGCAACAAGCAAGTGATGAACACCGAAGAACATGGAAACCCTAAGAACAGATCTATGGTGAAAGGATAGAAGATTTACCGGAACGGAGGAAGAAGCAAAGGGTCGCCGCGATGCTCTGGTACGTTCAGGGTGATGCAGCGGCCAAGGCTGGTGCAGAGGTTGACGGCGGCGGTGGAGCTCCGAAGCTGGGCGGCGCGAGGAAGACGAAGCAGAGGGGCACGGAGGGGAAAAAAGAAATGACCCTTCGGTCTATTTATAAAGGCAAAGGACATGTGTCAGGCGCGAGAATCAAGGAGCCGCGAGTTTGGAAACGGAGCTGTCGCCTCTTTCGTCGCAGGTCTATTAAACAAAAGAGGTATCGTGGATAGTTTTTTATGACAAATGATGTCATGCCGGTTCACCACAATTTGAGAAGATGACGTCACGGCGGTTCAACCAAGAAGATGATTGAAGACGAAGTTTTTTCTAAGGATTGACATGAACCTGTTCAAATCAATCTGGGGCCTAATGTTGGGGATATTACTACTGGGCGTAAACCGGCCAGGAGAGGCCGGGTTAACTTCATCAGTAGTCAAGTATGCTTGAAGCCCGTGAAGGATATTCAATAAGGGCCCAAGGCCAAAAACTGGTTTAAGGGTTGTAGCCGTAAACCGACATTAGTATGTAACTTGTGTTGTAAGTTAGAAATACTAGAGACCTAGCCGGACACGTCTATGAGCCGGTCTCGGGACTCTGCAAACCGACGGGCGTCACCCATGTATATAAGGGGACGACCCGGCGGTGATTCAGGAGAACAGATAACAACTCGAGACTTAGGCGAAGCTTGTTTGCTCCCTAGTCATCGAAACCCCCATCAATTCCATCACAACTAGACGTAGGCTTTTACCTTCATCGAAGGAGCCGAACTAGTATAAACTCTCTTGCGTCCTTGTGTCCGCTTTAACCCCTTTAAGCTAACCCGTAGTGATGGCTCCACGACTAAGTCCTTTCATGAGGACATCTGCCGTGACAAAACCACGACACATGGGGCATCAAAGATGGCTTGAACAGGACGACCCGTGGAGAAACCGTGGAGATCTATTCAATGGTCACGTTGAGCACCGAGGACCTCCAAGTAAGCGGAGCGGTGCCGAAATCGATGAGCTGTTGAAAAACTGGAAGGAGTGCCCCGCGCCGGGAAAGACGATGAGAAAGGCACCGGAGCCGCTGATGAAGGTATGGAAGACGAGGTCTGTGTTCTGGGACTTGGAGTACTGGCACAAACTCGATACACCTCATTGCCTTGATCAAATGCATATCTGTTAGAATGTCCTTGAGAGCTTGCTCGCAACACTGATGAACATGCCGGATAAGACCAAGGATGGGCCGAAGGCAAGAAAAGACTTGCAAGATTTGAAAATCAGGGAAGATCTGCACATGCCGCCCCGTAAAATGTCAGACGAGACAGAGGCACGGGAGAAGAAGGGCAAGAAAATAAAGAAAGAGGATTATTGCCCCCCTTCTTGCTTCACCTTAAGTCAGGTTGAGATCAATCAATTCTTTAAGTGCCATACCAGAGTCAAAGTTAGTTCTGGTTACTCTGGCAAGATAAGCAGATATCTAGACATGGACAAGAAAAGGTTCAGCGGGATGAAGTCTCATGACTGTCATGTGATGATGATGCAGATACTACCTGTTGCCCTTAGAGGGATAATGGACAAGCACGTCCATGACACGCTTATTGGTCTCTGCAACTTTTTCGACGTCATCTCTCGAAAGTCGATCAGTGTGAAGCAGCTCAAGGCTACAGGAAGAGATCGTTGTGATATCGAATGAGCTTGAGATGTACTTCCGCCCGCATTCTTTGACGTGATGGTGCATCTGTGTGTCCATATTGTGGATGACATAATAGACTGGGGCCGTCATTCCCGCACAACATGATGCCGTTTGAGAGGATGAATGGGATCATCAAAGGATTCATTGGTAACATGTCCCGTCCGGATGGAAGCATCGTCTGTGGCTATTTGACACAAGAGTGCATCTCTTTCTGTGAGAATTTTCTATATGGCGCAGACCAGCCGCCTGGTGGTAGTGTTGGTTTGCCCGTTAACAAGCACGATGGGAGGCTCGAAGGAGATGGTCATTGCAATGGTCGCAGGGAACTGCATGTGGCATACTCAGATCGACACAGCGACTTTGACAGAGCAAACTTGGTAGTGCTACAAGACCTAGATGAGGTAGATCCTTTCGTGGCACTGCACAAAGAAATTATCGCAAAGAAGTATCGTGACCGGGGGGTATGCAGGACGAACGCCGAAGTTACTAGAGAGCACAACTCCACTTTCCTGCATTGGTTCAAAGAGCATATTATTGCTAATCCCCCGGAGGAGGGCTCTAAGGACATATTGCTCATATACGCCTTAGCACATGGCCCCTCACCCAACCTCGTAACCTATCAGGCATATGATATCAACGGATACACGTTCTACACAGAGGCCAAAGATACGGACAGTGATGATCAGAACTCAGGGGTGACGATGGAATGCATGACCGGCAGCGACAACGGCGCAACTGAACGATTTGATGGAAGGGTCGAGAGATCTGGGAGCTTGACTAATCTGTACTTCACAACACGACGATGTTCCGTGTCAGATGGGCTAAGAATGCCGAAAGAGAAAACCGGATTTTCACTACCATGACTATCCGACGCCAAGAGCGCTACCGTGAATGCTATCGCAAAAAACGAGCCATGGGTACACGCTAAGCACATGACACAATGCTTCTTCATAACCGACCCATGCAATCCCAGTCGTGTTGTTGTGAGGAGAGGCAAAAGGAACATCATTGGAATGGATGGAGTCGCCAACAAGGAAGACTATGATCAGTACGGCAACCCAATGAGAGAAGATGACGATGATGATGAAGTATACGTCAAAAGAAGAATCAATACTACATTACCTAAGAAAAATCGTACTCCATGGAAAAGGCAAAGTCACAATGAGGGGCTCAATTATTCTTCGACGAACAAGAAGGGAAAGAAGCTGACTAAAAAACGAAAACGTCAGCGCTGAGGAACCGTATGTTATCGGTCAAATGATGTAATATATATATATATATATATATATGTTCCTATTTTGTATACACACTTAGCCATTATTATGCATGGGTCCAATGATGTAATATATATGTTCCTATTTTGCATACATATTTAACCGTTAAATGATGCAATATATATCGCCTCCCTTCGCTCAACGCTCTCGGAAATAAAAGTGGGAGAAAATAAAGGAAAAGAAAAAGGAAAACTGGCAGTAGCGAAGGTAGTAGCAGCTCGTTTTGTCTAAACCGCTACATACTCGAAGGTAGTAGTAGCGCATTTCAGATAAACCGCTACAACTATCGGTAGTAGCAGCGCGTTTTGTCCAAACGCGCTACTGCTATGTCCACTTAACCCAAAATTCTCACTCTCCCTGCTTCATCTCGCCTTTTCCACTCTCTCTTCCCCCGTCGCACCCTTTGCGCTCGATCCGGCCCAGCGCTTCGCCTGACCAGCCTTGGCCTTCTTCGACCGGCCTCGCCCCCGACCCGCTCGCCCCGACCCTCGCCCCGACCCGGCCGGCGCTCGCCCGACCAGCGCTCGCCCCCCAACCCAGCTGCCCCGACCCGTCGGCCCTCGCCTCCCTCCTCTGCTTCCTCCTCCCAACCTCGGCCGTCGGCCTGCCTCCTCACCCTGCACCCTCTCAGAACCCCCTCTCTCTCTCTGCTAGGGTTCTTCGGATAATTTACTTAGGTTTTAGTTAGGGCAGTACGTTAATTAGGTTATCTATTTAGTTATGAATTTAGCTAGGTTTCAAAATTAGCTGAATTTATATGCAAATTTGAACTGGACATGTGATATGTGGATATGTCATGTTTTGGACATGTCATGTTTGGAAAATGATCCGAGTGGCCTATGTTACGCCGGAATGTTGATTCATTTCCGTTCCGGTGAATTTCAAGTGCTCGATATGTCCATTTTTTAGCAAAGGTCTTGCCGAAATTTCCCGTGAATAAAGGCATGATTTGTGCTACATAGTTGGCATATCAAGTGCTGGCACATAGATTTCTTTTTTATGTCATTTCTCATTTATTCATACTTTTAGAAATAAATGAGGACACTTAATCATAGGAAACATGTCGAACAACGAAGAAACCGGGCCTTCACCAAGATGCGCATTTAGATGGATTATGAGGGTGAACAAGAGTACCTCGACTATTTGACTGCTAAGCAAGGTTTGCAGGTCGGCCTCGATGATGGTACTGATGCCGACATCGACACCGACGGCGCCGACACTGATGGTGGCGCTGAGACCGGTGGGAAAGGTACCGGCGGGGAAGGTACCGACCCCGATGCCGCTACCGAAAAGAGGAAGCATAAGAAGTAGAGGATACGAAAATCTAACAAATTAGGGATTGGACGACTTGTGATCACAAAGATGGCACCTGGCAAGTTTGAGCCATTAGAGCCGGAAGAACCTCGCAAGTGCTATGGGAACCAAGTAGGATGCATCCTACGGGAATGCACGAGCATCAACGACGATGACTTAAGGAGTAAAGAACATTTGACGCAGTTGCTCCTAACTCAGTTGCACAAGAGATCCAAGTTCCCGACCGATGATAACATAAAAGAACTGTGGGATGATCCAAGATAAAAAGATTAACAATCACGCCATGGGCATGTTCAGCAATGATTTGGCCTCTGGAAAGGGAGGGTGAAACGAGCTATTGAGGCCGATGAACCCCTGTCCAAGATTCTCGAGGAAAATCCGACACTTAAGGAAGAGGAGTTCGAAAGTTCAAGGACACTTATGCGCTACCGAGGCAGCCAAGGCTAAGGCTGCGAAATTCAAGAGCCTTCAAAGAAAGGAACACGGGGAAGCATCGCCTCGGAAGCCGTGGCTACCTCGGTAAAAGGCCCATATGGGATAAGGAGGACGCGGAACGTGAAGCCGCAGGTCTCCCAGACCCCTTCACGACGTTCACCAACCCCTTGGAGCGTGACTTCATCAGGGCCCGCTACAAGTGGGACAAGGAGAAAAAGGTTTTTTACAAGGACAAGATCACGAGGAAATTGATTAGACTACTAGAGAAGCAACACCAGCTTGCAGCCGAAAGCCCTACTTCTCTGATGAGGCCCAAGTGGGACACCCCTCTCAACCAGGCCTTGAACGAACTTAAGGGACTCCCTTTGGGCCAGCGGCCGCAATATGGTCGTGTGCATGGCGCTGGAGACGGCGCCACGTGGAAGGTGTTTTACAACGAGGGCCCGGAGGCCAAGAAGCAGAAAAAGAAGTTTAATCAGCGGACATCGACGCCAAGGTGAAGCTTGCGGTCGAGAAAAAACAGCCGAGGACGCCAAAAAGCGGCCGAGGACAAATATGAGTTGCTACAAGAAAGTCAATGCAGCCAGAATCGCTTTAAAAATGATTTCACTACTAACTTGGTTCCAGTTATCATCAATCGAACGAAGGAAAATCCGCACAAGATGGTACATGATTTCCCGTTGCCCAGTTTAAATGGGAGCAACTCCATGAACAACAACACTATCGCACCATCACTTGCTCACGCAACCGGCCTCCTCTCGCAGCCGCTCCCGCTCATACCAGCCCGTCCTCGGCCTCTGGCGCTTAGGTGGGCCTTCGTCTTTGGCTGAGCTCGACGCCGTCCACGGTAATTACATGTCGCACCAACATATATATATATATATATATATATATATATATATATATATATATATATAATATTCCATTTTTGTTGCCTTTCGGTTGTTTTACGCCACAGACATATAAACTTAGAGATGACTTCTTTTGCATCCAAAGCGACATTGCGACGATCATCATGAAAGAAGTCGTCGATGAGAAGGCGATGTTCCACCATGACCCTGCTATATCGCGAGCTGACGTCCGAACTCGCATAGGCATGCAACGTCTAGACCTCACGCCATTCAAGAAGCTAGGGTCCATCCTTGATGATATGGAAGGATGGAACTTCTAGTGATTTATGATGCCGATGATGATGATATGTGTCGGTTGAACTTGTATACTTTTTGTAGCGATGACACTTTGTGATGTCCACGGTCCCTGCCGAACTTGCGTAACGCTACTTTGTTAGTTTATGATGATGACCTGCGTACCTCTAGTTAATTAATTTGCATACTGTATGTTGCATCTAGTTGCTAACCCTTTCTTTTTCGGTGTTGCTCTAGTATATTTTGTTGCATATATATATATATATACATATATATATATACATATATATATATATATGTATATATATATATATATATATATAGGGATTGACTATTCGTCACCCTCAGGTGAGGAATAGTTATTCTTCACCCCTCTATTTTACCATCAATGCATCGTAATTTTACGTTACGTAAGTTTTGTCTTATTTCCGATGTAAAAAGAGACTGTAAGAAAATATATAATAAATAAGTAAAAAGTATTTTATGTTATGTAAAATTACAAACGTAAAAACATAGTGTAAAATACACATAAATTGTAAATTTTCTTGTCTCATGACCTATATTTTTATTTTCTTATGCAAAATTTTACGTAGTGAATCAATAGGAATGTAACTATTTGAATTCCAAACGTAATTTAATTATGAAACGATTGTAAGATTACCTCGGGTGAAGAATAACTTATTCTGCACCTGGATGATGAATAGCATCACTATATATATATATATATATATATATATATATATATATATATATATATATATATATATATATATATGATTGTACATCCTCTTCATGAACATGCATCTCTAACAGGTACCTAGTTTCTTGATGGCGAGATGGAATTGCTATGTCGTGTACAAAGGGAAGGTTCCGGGGGTGTACAACGAGTGGCATGAGTGTCAGGCGCAAGTGAATGGGTTCACGGGCGCCAACCATAAAGGCTTCAAAAGCAGACAAGAAGGAGAAGCTAGTTACTTGAGGTTCACGCTAGCGCGAGAGGACTCGTAACCGCCACCTCATGTACTACATAGTTCCGCTCTCACTCATAGTGATAGCTCTTCTTGCGTATACCTTTGTTTAGATGGATGACGTTGTTGTAGTTGCAAGTATTCGAGACTTGCATGTATCGCTATTTTCGAGATGATGACAATATACCACTTTGTGTTGGATGATGATTATGATGAGACTATTTGTATGTATATGCTATGATTACATTTGTGGTCTCACAGGCATTTGTATGTGTATCATGATGACATTTGTATGTGCTAAAGATTCTTCTATAAAGCCTGTTCAAATACAAAACAAATATGCCAAAAACAAAAAACTACTAAAATTAGCAGATGGCGAGTGTATAAAAGTTAGTAGCAAAGGTCGCAATAGCGATGGCGTCCGTGCAAAGCGCTAGAGCTACTAGCGATGCGAAGCTTCCACTAAGCGTGTTGCTGCACTTGTGTAGCAAGAAGCGCTGGTGAGCACGCGCTACTGCTATGTGTTAGCTGTAGTGCCTTATTAGTAGCGCCACTCCCCGCGCTACTGATACACCTAAAACCCGCGCTGCTGCTAGCCTTTTCCCTAGTAGTGTGATGTAGAGGGATAAACTCAAGCAATATGATATAAACCCCATCTTTTTATCCTCGATGGCAACAATACAATACGTGCCTTGCTGCCCCTGCTGTCACTGGAAAAGGACACTGCAAGATTGAACACAAAGCTAAGCACTTCTCCCATTGCAAGAAAGATCAATCTAGTAGGCGAAACCAAACTGATAATTCGAAGAGACTTGCAAAGATAACAAATCATACATAAAAGAATTCATAGAAGAATCAAATATTGTTCATAGATAATATTGATCATAAACCCACAATTCATCGGATCTCGACAAACACACCGCAAAAAGTATTACATCGAATAGATCTCCAAGAAGATCGAGGAGAACGTGGTATTGAGAATCGAAAAGACAGAAGAAGCCATCTAGCTAATAACTATGGACCCGAAGGTCTGTGGTAAAGTACTCACACATCATCGGAGAGGCTATGGTGTTGATGTAGAAGCCCTCCGTGATCGATTCCTCCTCACGGTGGCCGGAAAAGGCCCCAAGATGGGATCTCACGGGTACAGAAGGTTGCGGCGATGGAAATAGGGTTCCGTGGTGCTCTCGGATGTTTTCGGGGTATATGAGTATATATAGGTGAAAGAAGTAGGTCAGTGGAGCCACGAGGGTGGGGGCGCGCCCTCCTACCTCGTGGGCGCCTCGTTTCTTCCTTGACGTCCACTCCAAGTCTCCTGGATCGTGATTGTTCCAAAAATGACTTTCCCGAAGGTTTGATTCTGTTTGGACTCTGTTTGATATTCCTTTTCTGCGAAACACAAAAATGGGCAAAAAACATCAATTTGCACTGGGCCTCCGGTTAGTCGGTTAGTCCCAAAAATAATATAAAAGTGCATAATAAAGCCCATTAAACATCCAAGACAGATAATATAATAGCATGGAACAATCATAAATTATAGATACGTTGGAGACGTATCACACTACTGCAGGATGCCGCTAACGCGATGAAGTCTACTACGCAACCTTCCTCTTGTAGACGTTGTTGGGCCTGCAAGTGCACAGGTTTGTAGGACAGTAGCAAATTTCCCTCAAGTGGATGACCTAAGGTTTATCAATCCGTGGGAGGCGTAGGATGAAGATGGTCTCTCTCAAGCAACCCTGCAACAAAATAACAAAGAGTCTCTTGTGTCCCCAACACACCCAATACAATGGTAAATTGTATAGGTGCACTAGTTCGGTGAAGAGATGGTGATACAAGTGCAATATGGATGGTAGATATAGGTTTTTGTAAACTGAAAATATAAAAACAGCAAGGTAACAAGTGGTAAAAGTGAGCGTAAACGGTATTGAAATGCTAGGAAACAAGGCCTAGGGTTCATACTTTCACTAGTGCAAGTTCTCTCAACAATAATAACATAATTGGATCATATAACTATCCCTCAACATGCAAAAAAGAGTCACTCCAAAGTAACTAATAGCAGAGAACAAACGAAGAGATTATGGTAGGGTACGAAACCACCTCAAAGTTATTCTTTCCAATCAATCCGTTGGGCTATTCCTATAAGTGTCACAAACAGCCCTAGAGTTTGTACTAGAATAACACCTTAAGATACAAATCAACCAAAACCCTAATGTCACCTCAAGTATCCGTGGGCATGATTATACGATATGCAT
The DNA here is from genome assembly GCA_021605145.1 of Aegilops bicornis. Lineage (NCBI taxonomy): Eukaryota > Viridiplantae > Streptophyta > Magnoliopsida > Poales > Poaceae > Aegilops > Aegilops bicornis. The sequence goes on along the minus strand of CM038670.1, from coordinate 745,479,665 downwards.
CACACAATCTCAATTCATCTATTCAAACCAACACATAGAACCTCAAAGAGTGCCCCAAAGTTTCTACCGGAGAAACACGACGAAAACGTGTGCCAACCCCTATGCATAGGTTCATGGGCGGAACCCGCAAGTTGATCACCAAAACATACATCAAGTGAATCACGTGACATCCCATTGTCACCACACATACACACGGCAAGACATACAGCAAGTGTTCTCAAATCTTTAAAGACTCAATCCGATAAGATTACTTCAAGGGGAAAACTCAATCTATTACAAGAGAGTAGAGGGGGAGAATAAACATAATATACAACTATAATAGCAAAGCTCGCGATACATCAAGATCGTGACAAATCAAGAACACGAGAGAGAGAGAGAGAGAGAGAGAGAGAGAGAGAGAGAGAGAGAGAGAGAGAGAGAGATCAAACACATAGCTACTGGTACATACCCTCAGCCCCGAGGGTGGTCTACTCCCTCCTCGTCATGGAGAGCGTCGGGATGATGAAGATGGCCACCGGTGATGGATTCCCCCTCCGGCAGGGTGCCGGAACGGGCTCCCGAGAGGTTTTTGGTGGCTACAAAGGCTTGCGGGGGCGGAATTCCCGATCTATCTTCTGTTCTGGAAGTTTTACGATACGTAGGTATATATGGGTGCAGGGGGTACGTCGGTGGAGCTATGGGGGCCCCACGAGGTAGGGGGCGCGCCCTAGGGGGGTGGGCGCGCCCCCCACCCTTGTGGCCAGCTCTCGTATCTTCTGACGTAGAGTCCAAGTCTATCCGGTGGCTTTCCTTCCAAAAATAACTTCTCGAGTTGATTTCGTTCCGTTTCGACTCCGTCTGATATTCCTTTTCCTCGAAACACTGAAATAGGCAATAAACAACAAATCTGGGCTGGGCCTCCGGTTAATAGGTTAGTCCCAAAAATAATATAAAAGGGGATAATAAAGCCCAATATTGCCCAAAACAGTAGATAATATAGCATGGAGCAATCAAAAATTATAGATACGTTGGAGACATATCAAGCATCCCCAAGCTTAATTCCTGCTCGTCCTCGAGTAGGTAAATGATAAAAAAGATAATTTTTGATGTGGAATGCTAGTTGGCATAATTTCAATGTAATTCTTCTTACTTGTGATATGAATATTCAGATCCGAAAGATTCAAGACAAAAGTTCATATTGACATAAAAATAATAATACTTCAAGCATACTAGCAAAGCAATCATGTCTTCTCAAAATAACATGGCCAAAGCAAGCTATCCCTACGAAATCATATAGTCCGGGTATGCTCCATCTTCCCCACACAAAGTATTTAAATCATGCACAACCCCGATGACAAGCCAAGCAATTGTTTCATACTTTTGATGTTCTCAAACTTTTTCAATCTTCACGCAATACATGAGCGTGAGCCATGGACATAGCACTTATAGGTGGAACAGAATGGTGGTTGTGGAGAAGACAAAAGGATAAGATAGTCTCACATCAACTTGGCGTATCAACGGGCTATGGAGATGCCCATCAATAGATATCAATGTGAGTGAGTAGGGATTGCCATGCAACGGATGCACTAGAGCTATAAGTATATGAAAGATCAACAAAAGAAACTAAGTGGGTGTGCATCCAACTCGTTTGCTCACGAAGACCTAGGGCATTTTGAGGAAGCCCATCATTGGAATATACAAGCCAAGTTCTATAATGACAGATTCCCACTAGTATATGAAAGTGACAACATAGGAGACTCTCTATCATGAAGATCATGGTACTACTTTGAAGCACAAGTGTGGCAAAAGGATAGTAGCATTGTCCCTTCTCTCTTTTTCTCTCTCTCTTTTTTTTATTTGGGCCTTTTCTCTTTTTGCGGCCTTTTTTCTTGCAGGTATTGGTACGGGTCATGCTATTGAGTACGGCCTCTTTTCTTTTCTTTTTTTATTTTTCGTCCGGAGTCTCATCCCGACTTGTGGGGGAATCATAGTCTCCATCATCCTTTCCTCGCTGGGACAATGCTCTAATAATGATGATCATCACACTTTTATTTTTCTTACAACTCAACAATTACAACTCGATACTTAGAACAAAATATGACTCTATATGAATGCCTCCGGTGGTGTACCGGGATGTGCAATGACTCATGAGCGACATGTATGAAAGAATTATGAATGGTGGCTTTGCCAATACGATGTCAACTACATGATCATGCAAAGCAATATGACAATGATGGAGCGTGTCATAATAACCGGAACGATGGAAAGTTGCATGGCAATATATCTCGGAATGGCTATGGAAAGGCCATAATAGGTAGGTATGGTGGCTGTTTTGAGGAAGGTATATGGTGGGTGTATGATACCGGCGAAAGGTGCGCGGTATTAGAGAGGCTAGCAATGGTGGAAGGAAGAAGGGTGCGTATAATCCATGGACTCAACATTAGTCATAAAGAAATCATATACTTATTGCAAAAATATACAAGTTATCAAAGCAAATTATTACGCGCATGCTCCTAGGGGGATAGATTGGTAGGAAAAGACCATCGCTCATCCCCGACCGCCACTCATAAGGAAGACAATCAATAAATAAATCATGCTCTGACTTCATCACATAACGGTTCACCATAATGCATGCTACGGGAATCACAAACTTTAACACAAGTATTTCTCAAATTCACAACTACTCAACTAGCATGACTCTAATATCACCATCTTCATATCTCAAAACAATTATCAAGCATCAAACTTCTCTTAGCATTCAACGCACTCATAAGAATTCTTACAAATCTTGTATGCTTAGCATATTAGGATTATTTAAGCAAATTACCATGCTATTTAAGACTCTCAAAATAATCTAAGTGAATCATGAGAGTTCATATATTTCTTCAAAATAAAACCACCGCCGTGCTCTAAAAGATATAAGTGAAGCACTAGAGCAAACAACAAACTACTCCGAAAGATATAAGTGAAGATCAATGAGTAGTCGGATAATTATGCAACTATGTGAAGGCTCTCCCATTTAAAAGTTTCAGATCTTGATAATTTATTCAAGCAGCAAGCAAAGCTAAAGAAAATTACATGACGCTCCAAGAAAAACACATATAATGTGGTGAATAAAAATATAGCTCCAAGTAAAGTTACCGATGAACGAAGACGAAAGAGGGGATGCCTTCTGGGGCATACCCAAGCTTAGGCTCTTGGTTGTCCTTGAATATTACCTTGGGGTACCTTGGGCATCCCCAAGCTTAGGCTCTTGCCACTCCTTATTCCATAGTCCATCGAATCTTTACCCAAAACTTGAAAACTTCACAACACAAAACTTAACAGAAAACTTGTAAGCTCCGTTAGCGAAAGAAAACAAAACACCACTTCAAGGTACTGTTATGAACTCATTTTTTATTTATATTGGTGTTAAACCTACTGTATTCCAACTTCTTATGGTTTATAAACTATTTTACTAGCCATAGATTCATCAAAATAAGCAAACAACACACGAAAAACAGAATCTGTCAAAAACAGAACAGCCTGTAGTAATCTGTAACTAACGCAAACTTATGGAACTCCAAAAATTCTAAAATAAATTGGTGGACCTGAGGAATTTGTCTAGTAATCATCTGCAAAAAGAATCAACTAAATAGCACTCTCCAGTAAAAATTTTAGCTAATCTCGTGAGCGCTAAAGTTTCTGTTTTTTACAGCATGATCATAAAGTTCACCCAAGTCTTCCCAAAGGTTCTACTTGGCACAAACACTAACTAAAACACAAAACCACATATAACCAGAGGCTAAATGATTTATTTATTACTAAACAGAACCAAAAATCAAGAAACTAAAATAAAATTGGGTTGCCTCCCAACAAGCGCTATCGTTTAACGCCCCTAGCTAGGCATGATGATTTCAATGATGCTCACATAAAAGATAAGAATTGAAACATAAAGAGAGCATCATGAAGAATATGACTAGCACATTTAAGTCTAATCCACTTCCTATGCATAGGGATTTTGTGAGCAAACAACTTATGGGAACAATAATCAACTTGCATAGGAAGGTAAAACAAGCATAACTTCAAGATTTTAAGCACATAGAGAGGAAACTTGATATTATTGCAATTCCTACAAGCATATATTCCTCCCTCATAATGTTTTTCAGTAGCATCATGAATGAATTCAACAATATAACCAGCACCTAAAGCATTCTTTTCATGATCTACAAGCATAGAAAATTTACTACTCTCCACATAAGCAAAATTATTCTCATTCGGAATAGTGGGAGTATCATAAGAGACTTGAATACTATAAATTGTTTCCACATTAAAAGAGTAATGTTCAGAGAAAGGGTACTCATAATCATGACAAGTTTTATAAATATAATCATCACTACTCTTTATAACATAAGTTTTATCACAATAATCATCATAAGTAGCAACTTTGTTCTCATCATAATCGATTGAAACCCCTTCCAAGATAGTGGATACATCACTAAATAAAGTCATGACCTCTCCAAATACACTTTCATAAATATTATAAGATTCAACATCCTCCAATACTGTGGGATCACTACTTCCTAAAGTTGACACTCTTCCAAACCCACATTCATCAATATAATCATCATAAGTAGAAGGCATGCTATCATCATAACTACTTTGTATATCAAAACTTGGGAGACTAAAAATATCATCATTATTAAACATAGCATCCCCAAGCTTGGGATAAACATTAATTGCAGCAAATATATTCTCAAATATGTCATCCTCATCAAACATAGCTTCCCCAAGCTTGGGCCTTTTCATATCATAAGCATAATCACTCTCATCATTAATAGTATGGATAGCACCAATAGTATAGCAATTATTATATTCTTCCAAGCAAGTGCCAAAAAGATTTTCAAGGTCATAAGAAGTATCATTATCTTCCCAATCATAATCATCACAACAAGCAATAGGCATAACGAGATCATCATCAAGTGTATCATCTTCATTTTCATGAGGCACAACAATAATAAGAGCAACTTTATTTGGGAGAGATACCTTTTACCTCTCTTCCTTTTTCTTTTCTTCTTCTTCACCACATCATGTGTGGGTTCAAGCCTCTTTTTTGAGCTCCTTATTAATGAGATTGGTTGAATAGAAGGCTCCTCTTCGTTACCTGATTCATCGTAAGAAATAATAGGAGAATATTAAAGTCTCTTCCCTTTCATTAGTATTCTCTTCATCTTCTATTTGTTTTCTTTTCTTTATGTAATTGGCAATATAAGGATTTTCAATGCAATTCACCGCACAATACATATAAATCTTTTCTAGATCAAAATCAAGAAATTTATCAAGATTAAATTTTGGAATACCCTCAGTTATACGTTTCATTTCTTCATAACCCAAAAGAAGGCTAAGTTCTTTATGATGCTCAAGGGTAACCAAATTATCACAATATTTGGACACGACTTGATCATGAAACAAATAGCATTGGAGCTTTAAATGACCATGTTCATTGCAAAGTTCACATGGGGCATGAAAAATATTGAATCTTTCAGCACATTCATCTAGATCTTCTTGCAACAATTTGGTTTCTAAGTACTTATGCCTCTTACAATATCTATCTTCCCTATCTGGTGTGTACTTGCAAGCCCAATCTACTCCACAAAAATTGACATGTTTATAGGAGGCATTTTCATCATAACTAGTGCAATCATCATTAGTACTATGGATATTCAAGGAGTTCATACTAACAACATTGCAATCATGCTCATCATTCAAAGATTTAGTGCCAAACATTTTAATGCATTCTTCTTCTAACACTTTGGCACAAATTTCCTTTCCATCATACTCACGAAGATATTAAAAGATGAAGCGTATGAGGTAAACTCCATTCCATTTTTTGTAGTTTTCTTTTATAAACTAGACTAGTGCTAAAACAAGAAACAAAAAGATTCGATTGCAAGATCTAAAGATATACCTTCACTTACCTAGCCTCCCCGGCAACGGCGCCAGAAAAGAGCTTGATGTCTACTACGCAACCTTCTTCTTGTAGACGTTGTTGGGCTGCAAGTGCACAGGTTTGTAGGACAGTAGCAAATTTCTCTCAAGTGGATGACCTAAGGTTTATCAATCTGTGGGAGGCGTAGGATGAGGATGGTCTCTCTCAAGCAACCCTGCAACCAAATAACAAAGAGTCTCTTGTGTGCCCAACACACCTAATACAATGGTAAATTGTATAGGTGCACTAGTTCGGCGAAGAGATGGTGATACTGCAATATGGATGGTAGATATAGGTTTTTGTAAACTCAAAATATAAAAACAGCAAGGTAACAAGTGGTAAAAGTGAGCGTAAACGGTATTGCAACGCTAGGAAACAGGGCCTAGGGTTCATACTTTCACTAGTGCAAGTTCTCTCAACAATAATAACATAATTGGATCATATAAATATCCCTCAACATGCAACAAAGAGTCACTCCAAAGACACTAATAGCAGAGAACAAACAAAGAGATTATGGTAGGGTACGAAACCACCTCAAAGTTATTCTTTCCAATCAATCCGTTGGGCTATTCCTATAAGTGTCACAAACAGCCCTAGAGTTCGTAATAGAATAACACCTTAAGATACAAATCAACCAAAACCCTAATGTCACCTAGATACTCCAATGTCACCTCAAGTATCCATGGGCATGATTATACGATATGCATCACACAATCTCAATTCATCTATTCAAACCAACACATAGAACCTCAAAGAGTGCCCCAAAGTTTCTACCGGAGAATCACGACGAAAACGTGTGCCAACCCCTATGCATAGGTTCATGGGCGGCACCCGCAAGTTGATCACCAAAACATCCATCAAGTGAATCACGTGATATCCCATTGTCACCACAGATACGCACGGCAAGACATACATCAAGTGTTCTCAAATCTTTAAAGACTCAATCCGATAAGATTACTTCAAGGGGAAAACTCAATCCATTACAAGAGAGTAGAGGGGGAGAAGAAACATAAGATCCAACTATAATAGCAAAGCTCGCGATACATCAAGATCGTGCCAAATCAAGAACACGAGAGAGAGAGAGATCAAACACATAGATACTGGTATATACCCTCAGCCCCGAGGGTGAACTACTCCCTCCTTGTCATGAAGAGCGCCGAGATGATGAAGATGGCCATCGGTGATGGATTCCCCCTCCGGCAGGGTGCCGGAACGGGCTCCCGAGAGGTTTTTGGTGGCTACAGAGGCTTGCGGCAGCGGAACTCCCGATCTATCTTCAGTTTTGGAAGTTTTATGATACGTAGGTATATATGGGTGTAGGGGGTACGTCGGTGGAGCTACGGGGGCCCTACAAGGCACGGGGGCGCCCTAGGGGGGTGGGCACGCCCCCCACCCTCGTGGCCAGCTCCCGTATCTTCTGACGTAGAGTCCAAGTCTATCTCGTGGCTTTCCTTCCAAAAATAACTTCTCCAGTTGATTTCGTTCCGTTTCGACTCCGTCTGATATTCCTTTTCCTCGAAACATTGAAATAGGCATAAAAGCGACAAATGTGGGCTGGGCCTCCGGTTAATAGGTTAGTCCCAAAAATAATATAGAAGTGGATAATAAAGCCCAGTATTGCCCAAAACAGTAGATAATATAGCATGGAGCAATCAAAAATTATAGATATGTTGGAGACGTATCACGTGACACTACGATTAGAGACCCTTCGACGAAACTGTGTGCGATGCAATAATCGCAAATGGTGGTGTAAAAGAGCCATCAAAAAAGGTGCAAAACGTTTGTGATGGCGGAGCCATCAAACACGGTTCATATTTTAGTTGCGTGTGCGATCCAGGGCATATGGTTGATCTGTACGAACTATCTGCGATGAGACATAACAACAGAAACGGGCAGCTAGATCAAGGTGTGTCCGATATACGGCATACAGTTCACTCTGATGAACCATTTGCAATGAGAAAGAACAACAGAAATGGGCAGCCAGATCAAGGTGTGCGTGATATACGGCATACAGTTCACTCCGATGAACCGTTTGCGATGAGTGAGGTGAACACAAACGATTTGGCATAACAAGATGTTTGTGATACCCGGCAAACAGGTCGGTAATCAGAATTGTGTGCGATCATTATAGGCAGCCCATATGGTCTTTTTTTTTGTGAATTGTGTGCTCGTCAGGGCACATAGTTCAACAAACAAACTTGTTGGCGATAATGTAGAATATCTCTGTCGAATACATATTACTAACCGTCCGCGATGAGATTGACAGGATAAACAGAGATATATATAGTCTCCTTAATTTAGTCCTTCTTCTTGTTGTTGTTCTTGTTGGATGGCCCCGCGATCTCGTCTTGGCGAGGACGCTTCTTGCCGCTGACCGTTGGCTTTTCATCGTCGTTGCTGTCGTCGTCGTCCTCCTCCTCGTTCGACCTTTCCTCCTCATTATCATCGTCGTCCTCTTCTTCGTCCTCCGACGGCTCCTCGTCCGTCTGGTTGTCGTCTGACGACTCCAGAGGCAGCGTCCCTTCCATGAACCGGATATAATCGAGGTCTGGGCTCGACGCCGGACTCATGAAAGATGAGCGGGATGATTCCGATGTTGACCTATCATCGGGCGCCAGACTGCTGGCCGAACTGTCGTCCTCGCCGTCGCTCGACATGACTGCAGAGTGTGTACCAGTGTGTAGCGCAGCCTGCCGAGGACGATGAAGATGGTGGACACTTAAGCGGGGTATGCAAAGAAGAGGAACTACCAATTGAAGCGGGGATTGAAGCGGGGGTTGATGTATTATCTAACCGCTGATATAATCAACCTCAATTATTTGTACCCGGTCGCTCGAAATTCCTGGGTTGCGCTCCTATTGGCTATTTGGTTGGTTTCCTTTTTCAGGACAAAAACTAGGAACAAGTTTTGGGATTATGCACCGGTACCGGTACGAACGGAGTAAGACAGTTGGCAAGCAATACACTGAGCTCTTCTTATTGATAAAGCCAGTAATAATCAAACTAGAAAGGAAAATAAAAAAGACAAAGAAAAATATCTGCACGAATCTTCACGTAACATCAATGGCATAGGACCTAGATGTGCATTACTTAGAGCACATCTAGATGTGCTTTAGCAATACTATCAAACAAAACCCTAATCATCATTGCAAACAACGCATAGAACATGGCTAATGCGACAACCACAACTACACATGCTACTTCCTTCTTGTCTCTTGCTTTCGTCTGTTGCTTGTGATTGATTCTTTCTTGCTTCATCATACTGATTGTACATTCCAGACCAGCCAGTTTCTTCTTCAGCTTTACGTTATCTTCTGCGAGCTTGGTGATAACACTCCGAGCCCGGCCATGCCATTCTTCATCCAGCCAGTTAATAAAGGCACAAGCCTCATATCCCTGCCAATGTTAAATAGTATTCTGGATGAGCGGTGGCATTAACTGAAGTGAAATGATGAACTTAATTAGCACTAACCTCTAAGGGGCAACTAAGAAACCGCCTGCCAATGTCGAATCCCTCCGTGCATACACATCGAGCGGGAGTGTGCCCGTGCACACAACTCAGCTTTTGGTACTTCTCGGTGGCGCAAAACTCGGAGTCGAACCCGTGTTGTAGGAGTCTGGAGTCAAGCTACGGATCCGGCGACAGATCGCTTTCCTGGGATGGGGGGGGGGGGGTCATTCAGGACGGATTCAGCAAGGATCTATACTTTGGACATGCTAAAAGGATCAGGATAGATTGGAACCTGACAGGACGATTCAGATCCGTAGTACACCTGCCTTCTGATGACCTTAGGCAAGTGCTCGGCGGCGACCGCCGTCGTGGCGGCGATACGAGTAGGAGCAGCCACACCGAAACCATCAGCACTACTCGTCCGCATTCCCCCAATGTCAGCGCCACGCGAGGGAATTTGGAGGCTATGTAGGGATTTGGGGCAAATGGGGAAACTGTGGAGATAAGCTAACGGTCGGGAACTACTAATGGCACTATATATATGTTGTATACGGCACACTGTTTGTACATGTCGTTTGTGTTAGGTATTACAACGTCACACACGATTTCTGCACCAAACCGTGTGAGAAGACAACTTAGGTTAGACACGGTAACCTCTAATGGCACATAACCGTATGTGATGTACTACCCTGTCCATATAATTGAGTTACGGTGAGATACGTGTAAACAGCCGCTCCGCGGATATCCGTAAAAAAAACCGCCGCTCTGCATATAGAGATGGCGGCGGCGGCCTAGGCAGCGGCTACCGGAGGAGAGGTCAATCCTTGGTCGGTGGGCGGTGGCGGCGTCATAGGAGGTCAATCCTCGGTCTGCGGCGGGAGATAGGAGGAGCTCAACCATCGAGGTCGGCGGCGGCGTGATTCGAGCACATCCATCGCGGTCAATGGCGGGATAGTGGAGGTTGAACTTCAGGCGGCAGCCGCACTAAGCGTTGATCCTCGACCTTGCTGTCTTGGCCTGCCGCCGCATCACGCTTGTTTGTCTGCTGGGTGGAGGTCGCCACACGGCTAATTAATTGAGGTATTCTTTTCGTGAGTGGCTTAATTGAGGTATTCAATTCCTAAGTGTAGTGTTGTACTAGTACTCTGCGTGTAAATTGACTGGCCATTAATTTTTATCATTGCACGTTTGGATAAAAACATGGAGCGCCCTCAGTAATTATTAAAATAAAACCTTGTGATTTATGCACGCATCTTTGGGCAGCAGTTAATCCATGTATTAATGTTGTTGTTTTATTTTTAATTACCATTCGTGTGCTGCAGATGGAACGATCTGGATGGATGAAGTATCGGAAAACCGCAGATTTTATCAGTGGCGTGACAGAGTTCATGAATTTGGCTGAAAGTACAAAGAGGAGAATTGGTGATGTGGATTACATCATGTGTCCATGTACTGATTGTGCCAATACAGAGTCACATGAAGTTGCGGATGTCCATACACACTTAGTCTCTAGGGGATTCATGGATGGATATACACGTTGGACCAAACACGGTGAAGAGGAGGTCATGGATGAGGATACCCAGGGCAGCGAGATGCCAAACCCCGATCAATGTCACATGGATGTTGAATCTAACATCGGGGCAGAGGCGTCAAGCTACCAATGGAACACTGGAAAGCCGAAACTCCCACTGGAAAACCAAGACATCGATGCATATGATGACAATCTTGATATGCCAGATTTTGCTGCTATGGTTGCAGATTTCGAGGGCCCAAAAAAGGATATAGTTGGGTACAAGGATGTGCCAACCATTGATGCGGACTCCAAGAAATAATTGTATCCAGGTTGCAAAAAGAAATATTCCAGGTTGAGTGCCACCCTAGCACTTCGCAGATTTAAAGTAGCAAACGGTCTATCAAACAAGGGCTTCACAGAGATGTTAAGTATTTTCAAGAAATTCTTCCGGAAGATAATGTGCTCCCCAGAAGCACGAATGAAGCGAAGAAAATTGTTTGCCCATTGGAACTTGAAGTACAGAAGATACATGCTTGTGTGAATGATTGTATATTGTACCGTGGTGAGTACAAAGATTTGCATGCATGTCCCACATGCAAGCATGCATGATACAAGCGCAGGAGAGCAAAGGACAAGTACAAATTGGATGACAAGATCAAGACAAGAATCCCGTTCAAGGTTGTTTGGTACTTGCCTTTAATTCCAAGGTTGAGGCGTTTGTTTGCAAACCCTAGAGAGGCAAAGAGGTTGCGGTGGCATCATGATGAGGAAATTGCGGATAGGTTTATGAGGCACCCGAAAGATGGGGCTCAATGGGTATTAATCGACAAAAAGTTTGAAATTTTTTCCAAGGATCCTAGAAGTATAAGGCTCGGGGAGTGTACTGACGGGATGAATCCTTTTGGCGATATGGGCACCAATCACAGCACATGGCCGGTGCTTCTGTGCATATATAACTTAGCTCCTTGGTTGTGTATGAAGAAAAAATATATCATGATGTCAATGATTATCCAAGGCCCGAAGGGCCAAAGCAACCTGGAAATGACATCGACATTTACTTTCAGCTACTGGTAGAAGAACTGCTGACAGTGTGGATAGATGCGCCTGCTGTAAAATGTTATGACGCTTACAGAAAGGAGATTTTCGATCTACATGCAATGCTGGTGCACACCATTCAAGATATGCCGGCATTAGTCAACACATCGAGGCAGAAAACAAGGGGAGATGTAGGGTGTGTCACATGCATGGATAGGACAGCTAGCAGAAGACTTCCCAACTCGTGCAAAATAGTGTATTTGCGTCATCGTAGGTTCTTACGAAAAAATTACCCATACTGAAAGATGAAAGCTGAATTTGATGGTACGGTAGAGGTAGGTGCGGGCCCTAGAACCTATGATGGGGAGGTGGTCCATAACATGGCTAAAAAAATTAATGTTGTGCTTGGCAAGAACCACCCTTCGACGGTGAAACTAACACCCTAGGATCAAGTATTTAGGAAGAAATCTGTGTTCTGGAAATTACCTTACTGGGAGATTCTATGTGTACATCACTGCATCGATGCCATGCACGTAGAGAAGAACCTATGTGAAAGCATCCTTGGTACTCTTGTCAAGATTAAAGGTAAGAGAAAGGATGGTGACGGTTCACGGCTCGATATGTTTGCTGATCAATCACAATGCAAGAGTGAAGCAGAAGATGATGACAAATTCATCAAAGCTTGCTAGAGTTACAATTTCAGTACAAAAGAAGCAACACGGTTCTTCACCTATTTGTTGTCAGTTAAGACACCCTCTTCCTACTGCGCAAACATCAGAAGTCTCGTGGATGTGAGCTCAGGTAAAATGAAGTTGGCACACATGAAGTCACATGATTGCCACATAATGTTGACACAAATCCTCCTGGTGGCCATCAGGAATCTGATGGATAAAGATATAAGAAACACACTCATTGACTTCTATGATTTCTTCAACCAACTATGGCAGAAAGTAGTAAATCCTGAAGAGTTGGATCATATGCAAGATGATATTGCAAGAATATTGTCCAACCTAGAGATGTTTTTCCCACCGTCAATCTTTGATGTCATGGTCCATCTTACTGTGCAGCTTGTCGATGAGATAAAGTATTGTGGTCCTGTGTTTCTTCACAACATGTATCCCTTCGAGCGGTTCATGGGAATACTGAAGCGCTTTTGTCGGAACCGAAAGCATCCAGAGGCAATCATCCTACAAGGTTATATACGCTGGAGGAGGTGGTTGAGTTTTGCACCGAATACATGAAACAAATACCTATAGGTTTGCCCCTCTCTCGCCATGAGGGAAGGCTGAAAGGTAAGCCGGTCCTTGCTGGCACGCAAATGGCTGCACCCGGAGAATTGGCAGAGAAAGACCATTTGACGGTACTGCTTAACAACCCAGTTCTCATCGCTTATGCCGAAGAACACTTGGCGGAGATACGCCAAAGGTTCTTATCAATGGTGCCTTCATCAGATGTGGAGATGAAGGAGCACACTAAGAACGACGCCGAATGGCGGAAGAATCATTTGGCACAAGGATCCATCGATGACATTGCTACGTGGTTGGCACAAAAGCCATCACCTACGGTGTTGACGTACCAAGCGTATGACATAAATGGATACACGTTCTACACTGAGGAACATGATAAGAAGACCTCATATCAGAACAGCTCTGTTCGAATAGAATGCATGACTGTAAATGAAGCTGATAAAAGGGTATACTATGGAACCATCAAAGAGATTTGGGAGCTTGACTATGTGAAAGTAAAGGTGGCATTATTCAGGTGCGCATGGATCCCTCTTGGTCAGGTAAGGATTGATGAGTACAGAAGACCTGTGTTAACAGGACAACGATGGCATATCACGCGGACCCATTCATTCTTGCGGCGATGCTACCTGTGTTTTCTTTGTGGAAGACCCCTTGCATAAGAACGGCCATTTAGCGATGCATGGGAAGAGTAGGGTACTGGGTGTCGACGATGTTGCGGATGAGGACGAGTACGATGAATTTGATGAGTTGCCAGCCAAGGGATCACACACCCGTGCAACACAGCAGCGTAAAATCATCAAAAACCCAAAGTTCATTCGGGGTCAACTTAATGATCCCAGTCCCCCCATGTACATGGGAATTAAGCCGTAATACTAGCCTTTATGCCTACCCTGCAACTTAACTCGTTCAATTTAGAACTGTCGCGTGTACTGAATTTATGAGTTATGCCCGGTTTTCTATTGATATAAGAACCGTTAATATGTTGACCTTGATATGTTGTCAGCTCAGGCAATGAATATGAACTGTTTTTTGTTATAATAATAATAATAATAATAATAATAATAATAATTATTATTATATCATAGAGGTAGCACACTCAATTGATCTCACTATGGTATGTGAACAAAAATATGCAATCTGGTTTGCGAATAGCACACGGTTCGTTGATGAAAGCCGTGTGCCGACCAAACCCCGCCACCCCACCCACGATCTGAGTCGTGCTTTCTGATTGGCCAGAACCCAAACCCCACGGATCGTACTTCTGAAACCGTTGGATTATCCCAGATCGAACGGCGATCCTCATCCCTTTCGACAGCACATGCAGTTTCGGTTGTAATTTTATTTTTATGCACAAAATGCATGTTAATCTCAAAAAATGTCTTAAATATAGCTAACGATACCTGAAATGCGCCAGAAAATCAAACCCGTGGTATAATGGTGATTGCATACCGTGGAAATTTTTATGAGGCCAAACGACGAAGTCACCGGTCACAGGAGTTTGAATTGACACGTCTCCTTTTGGAAAACTATGATCCTTCATGTGAGATGCTCCGGTTTGGAAGGAGCGGTCGTCAAAACTTGTGCGAAACTTTACCAATTTTTTCCCAGGGGGCCGTGAGAGCACGCCATAGGCACACATCGATTTTGATGTTGTCCGAACTCCATCTGAATTTCTTGTAATTGAAATACCAACTAGGCCTACGCCAGTTGAGGGAGTCTTGAATTAGGGGGTATCCAGACAGCCGGACTGTGTACAATGTCCGGACTATTGAAGCGTGAAGATACAAGACTCAAAACTTCGGCCCATGTCCGGATGGGACTTTCCTTGGCATGGAAGGCAAGCTTGGCGATTATGATATTATATTTCCTTCTTTGTAACCGACTCCATGTAAACCCCAGCCCTCTCTGGTGTCTATATAAACCGGAGAGGTTGGTCCTTACAAGGCCGATCACAATTACAATCATACCATCATAGGCTAGCTCTTAGGGTTTAGCCTTTACGATCTCGTGGTAGATCTACTCTTGTACTACCCATATCATCAATATTAATCAAGCAGGAAGTAGGGTTTTACCTCCATCGAGAGGGACCGAACCTAGGTAAACATCTGTGCCCCTTGCTTCCAGTTACCATCAGCCTTAACGCACAGATCGGAACCCCCTACCCGAGATCCGCCGGTTTCGACACCGACATTGGTGCTTTCATTGAGAGTTCCTCTGTGTCGTCGCCGTCAGGCTCGATGACTCCTTCAACCACCGTCAACAGCACCGTCCCGGGCGAGACTTTTCTCCCCGGGCAGATCTTTGTGTCCGGCAACCGCCCGGCCAACAATTAATTCGGCCATCTGGAGCAGATCGATAGCCATGCCCTTAGCCACCAGATCAGGGTCGGAAACCTGAACTGCACGGCGGACATCCGCGGAGACTGGATCTTCGACGGATTCAGGCCTATGCCAGGAGCATCGGACAATAACGACGAACACGACTTAGACCTGCTTCGAACAAAGCTCGGGGTGTCACCCCCGCAGTTGCCTCGGACTTAAATCCGGAGCAGGTTGCGCTACCCAAGGACGGGGGGCTGGACCCCGCCCCGCAGGTCGTGCACTCATCAGCGGTAGAGCCGAACACGGGCCTTACCCCTATGGGGGTCTGTGAATCCGGACCCCCGGATTCGTACCCGGACGTTGGTTCTGGCCCGCGCACTCCCGATGTAGTCGAGCCAGGTTGGGCTCCGGTAATGGAGTTCACCGCTGTAGATATCTTCCAGCACTCGCCCTTTGGTGACACAATGAACTCGTTAAAGTCTCTCTCGTTGTCAGGAGGCTCTTGGCCGAACTATGTCCGGCTCGAGTGGGAAGCAGGCGATGAAGGAATTCTTTGCCCACCCACCACCCACTTCATTGCCACGGTCGATGATTTAACCGATGTGATTGACTTTGACTCCAAAGACATCGATGGTATGAACGACGATGCTGGAGAATCACAGGAGCCACCGCTCATTGGGCGGTTTATAGCCGCCTATCCCCATGATAAAAACATGGCGGACATTCCGAAGGAAACCAATGGCGATGAGGCAGCGAAGGATAATCCCCCAGGGGGAAAAGTAAAGCATGGGCGTCGTCGCTGCCCGTTCAAGCCCGTCCACAGAATACCGGCCCAGAAGTCGAAAACAATCCGGATGGCGCCGAAGATGAATATAACCCCAGTTGGCTTGCCTTTTAGAAGGCCGAACTGGCCACTATGGGATACTTGGAGAGGGATAACTATACGCCCCCCTCCAAGGACAAGGCAAGTCTCGGCAATGACGAATTTGGCGTGCCTGAAGATCCAGTGGAACAAGCTCGCTTTGAGCGACAGCTCATGGCCACGGCGAAGAGCCTGCAATGGAAGCAACAGCAGCTTAAAGCTGACCAAGACTCGCTGGTGGACAGATGGACCAAGGACCTGGCCATTGAAAGATACGGACCCGACCGCCCCGACAAAGGGCACACATGGCACAACCGGCCGCCCTAACCTAAGAGGAGAACTCAAGGCACACGCCACGACGTCAACACACCGCTACTGTCCAAAACAATACGAAGGACAGAAGAAGAAGCGTCATCAAGGCTCGGCGCAATTGTCATAAGCGTCACAACAAGAAGGCTGGTGTTAATTCCAGCAACTCCCAGTCTGGTCAGCGGACAAAGAACAAGTCAGACCTATCCAGCCCGAGCCACACACTCGATCAGCCATGTGAAATACATGGTACTCCTAGAAGGACGACAAAGCATACCAATAGAGAATGCCGGATCCTCAAAACAAAGCGGCTGGTCGCGTGCCGGAAAAAATGAAGGGAGGCATCTGCTCAAGAGCCCCCCCCAAGGCATAAAGAGTACGGCCGATCGCCCCCGACCGCATTAACCAAAGCAACTCAATTGCAGTACCTCCGGACATAGCAAACCGGGGGGCCCATAACACATAAAATCCCCGTAGGTGTGAAACCGCAAACAACATCTCCTAAAAGATGCTAGGGGCAAAGGCCGAATTCTTCTGGCCCATCGTTCTAAGCGGTTGTCTTCGGATCACCAAACAATACTTCGACAAAGAATAAATCTTCGACACCTTCCCACCATGCGGTAATTTAGCGTATGTTAACGGGACGAACCACGTTGACTAGATTCCACGTGGTCAATCACACGGCCGAACCCGCCCTCGTATGAAATCATACATGCCGGAGAAGCGAGTCGCGACGCCTATCAAAATTTTGATATGACAAGAAACTATTCGGACACCAATTGAGGAGTCCGCTACCTAACGGTATAACGGCTGGGTTTACTGAGGACCCGATCAGAGCCCTCGGACCAACCACAAGAGGACGCTCGGCTACCCCCGAGTATTTGCCTTACAAACTAACTTTAACGCAGAACAGGATTGGTGACGTGGAATCGGCTCGGACACACAAGGAGCCCTCCCCCTAAATGAAGGCAGCTCAGACTCACCCTTGATCCACTGACAACTCACTCCAGTCCGGCCATCACAAGTTCCGCCAAAAAACACCTCTTTGCATAATCATACATCGTACTCGTATGCCTAGACATATCATTCTACTACAATGCGTAGACCTAAGTAACACTTACCGGTTGTCGCTTTTCATCGACACCTCATGTTACGCCCGACTAGGCCAGGGGCTTCATAATACGGCAATAAAGTCCGACCACCTTTTGGGTCGTCGGCACCCCGAACTTATAGCACTATATGCATCAGCTTCGAATCATGTCTTGGGTCATTGGTTGGGTTTGCCCGGCTCCCTTTTTTTGGTACCTTACGTTCCGTTATATCGGCTAAGGTAGCGCAGAGAGAACTACTGCGATTGTGTCCCGGATCTACCGGACGAGCACCTTAGTAGAGAAAGCCGAAAACCGATTGTCATGATATAGCGAGAGCTGGTCAGCTGTTTGAGAGGTTGTAAAATCCTTAAAGATTTATTCCGCACAACGCCATTATAAATGCAGAGTGCGATGGATCGGTCTTCCGATGAGGCGCCAATAGAGCCCCTAGTTAGGCCTTCTGAACACTAGGGGCTTCGCCGACCATACTCGAATTCCTATGGCTAAGTGAGAGTAATAAAGCCTTATAGTCCGATTGCCTGGTTTGTGGAGAGAAACGCCTCCACAAAAGGACCCAACTATGGGATAAAGAGCGTTCAGATATATCCTGAACACCCCCGTATTCTTTCTATGTGGGGGCAGAAGCCGACGAATGGCCAACTCTCAGGATTCACATACAATAAACAACCGCACAGGAAGAACATATGTTCAAACAAAACAAGCAATATATAATAAAAATGCCACTATCCCATATTACAAAAATTGGCACGAATGCCCTCAGGGAAATATAATGTCTTTGGTACATTTATCCGCTGCAAGGCGGGCTCCCTTCAGTACAACTTCATAGTACAGTTCGGGCTTGCGATGCTCCTTACCCTCTAGCGGCCCCTCAGTCATCAGCTTCTTCGCGTCAAGCTTCCCCCAATGCACATTTGCACGGGCGAATGCCATACGTGCACCCTCTATGCAGACCGATCGCTTAATAGCATCAAGCCGAGAACAAGCGCCCACAATCCGCTTCACGAGCCCGGTAATCGCTGAATTGGCTCCGCCCGGCCACAGCCGCATAATCAAGTCGTTCATGGCTAGTTCGGCCTCTCAGTGCGATTCGACCAGCTGCTTCACCGATCGATCAAGGGCACCGGATAGTTCGGTGCCAAATACTGCGACCAGAAATCCCTCTCCTCAGACTTCTTTTCCTTGGATCGGTAGAATTGGGCGGCGTCTGATATGCTGCGAGGAAGATACGCAAACGCCCCTGGAAAAATAAGAATTCAGCTTGCCGCTTAGAATTCTTCCTGTTATCATGAACAAATGGCTAAGAATACAAAAGGCCTTACCAGCCGCAACCTTCCGGGCATCCTGAATGTCCCGTACAGCACCTCGGGCTTCTTCCCGAGCATCTTCCGCGGCTTGGAGCGCTTGGGCGAGTTCGGATTCTTTCCCTATTAGACTCTGCTCCAAGCCCTCGCTTTTCTTCACAGCCTCATGGAGCTCCCGCTCAGCCGCGACAACCCTGACCTCGTGTTTTTCACGAAGTGCCTGTTCGGCATCAGCCTTCTCGTTGGCATCATCCACAGCCTTTTTCAGTGCCTCATATTCGGCACTCGCTCCTAGGGCACACATACTTTAAGCACAATTACTTATTTGTGCCTAATGCAAGACAATGTTTTATCATACCTTGTTTCTCTTCTAATTGCTTTCTCACGCGGCGAAGTTCTTCCTCGGCCCGTTCCAGGCTCCGCTTCAGTTCGGACACTTCCACATTATGAGCGGCCGTCTTCTCCGCAGATGCCTGTGTTTAAACAAAGAGGTACACGTCCTTAACGTAAGTTCCCACGACAAATAAGGATTTGATCCCCTGCCCGGCTCCCTCTCTCTCGCCGGACAGTGTATCAGGGGCTACTACTCATATTATGACGATTCCTCAAAGGTTTCTCAGGAAACATACCTCAAAGGCCTTTATAAGGCCAAGGCAGGACTTGTTCAGCCCGCTCTCGGCAGACTGAATCTTTTCAACCACTACACCCATAAGGGTCCGATGTTCATCGACGATAGACGCGTTCTTTAACGCTGTCGATACACTGCCTGGCAGCTTTGCTCGAACAGAGGTTGCCGGCAGAATAGGCAGGCCGCCCACCGTTGAAGGTGGCTGCCCGCCTGATCCGGGAGCCTTAGGGGTCTCCCGGACCTGGTCCGGATGTTAGCCGAACCCAAGATCGCCCCCGCTGACGGCACACTCCGGGGCCATCGCTCCCGTGTGTTCGGCTCCAGTGATATGCCCACTGGTCCGAGCCCCGTTGAGACGACACCTCAATGTCGCGCCGGGACTTTGGGGAAGGGGCCTCTGGAGGCATCTCGCTCGCCAAGGTGTCCGAGCTCAGCGAATCCTCGGATGAGGACTGGCCGGCACGAGACCTCGCCGGACTGTGCAAAACATAGCAGCAGTTAAAATTACTACACCCGAAAACAATCCCGGACGCGTACGCGTGTTCGTATTTTGTACACTTATGACTTCTCCAGGGGCTGGGCCCTGGGATCCCACTCCGGGCTGCTATCGGCAGCCGTGGTGGATGCCTCTGGGAGGGAACCTTTTCTCCTCTTGGGTGATTCGGCCTCCAGGGACGAGGGAGCTACACGCTTCTTCCCACCTTCAGAGTGAGGCTCGTCTTCCTTTGCTTCTTCCTCTTCTTCTTCCGAAGAAGGAGCATCGCTTGAGTCTTCGGAATTTGCGTCCGAAGCCTCGCGGTGACGGAGGTCACTCTGGGTCTTCTTGACCTTCTTGGAGGCCTCCTTCTTTGGTGCCTCGTAAGGCGCGGGGACCAGCATCTTCGTCAGAAGAGGTCCGGCCGGTTCCTCCAGCAGCGGGGCCGGACAATGTATCCGCTCCACTTTCTTTATCCATCCCTGAGGTCATGAGGAAACACGATTAGGATGTCTCCCTCATGACATGCCAGCTGAAGCATGAATAGACAGAGCTTGACTGTGACTTACCGAGCTTGGAGAATGGGATGACTGATACCCACGGTCCTCGGTGGGGCCCGACCACCATTTGCCGGGCTTAAAGAGCACCTTCCAGATATCCTTGTGGGAGGAATCATAAAGCTCCTGAAGGGTGTGGTGCTCGCCTGGGTCCAACTCCCACAGAGTACAAGCTCGGCGCTGACAGGGGAGAACCAGGCGAACTAGTATCACCTGGACTACATCCACAAGTTTGACATCCCTATCGACCACACCTTGAAGGTGCGTGCCCGAGCAAAGAACAGCTCATCGGACGAGCACCAGTTCGGGCCCTTCTTGGGCCAGGACGTGAGCCGCAGTGGGGCCTCGGATCTGAACTCTGGAGCCGCCGCCCACTTTTTGTCGCGTGGTTCGGTGATATAGAACCACTGCTGCTGCCACTCCTTGATGGAGTCGTTGAAAGCGCCCTTCGGCCAAACGGCCTTGGGCATCTTGCTCACCATGGCGCCGCCGCACTCGGCGTGTTCGCCACTCACCACCTTGGGATTTACGTTAAAAATCTTCAGCCACAAGCCGTAGTTTGGTGAGATCCTAAGAAAAGCCTCGCACACGACGATGAACGTCGAGATATTGAGGAAGGAGTTGGGGGAAAGATCATGAAAATCGATCCCGTAGTAATACATGATTCCGCGAACAAATGGGTGCAGGGGAAACCCGAGCTCGCGGACAAAATGGGGAAGGAACACGACTCTCTCGTGAGGTTCCGGAGTGGGGACGACCTGTCCTGCCGGGGGGAGACGGTGGCCGATCTTCTGAGCCAGATACCCGGCGTCCCGGAGCTTCTTAATATCCTTCTCCCAGACAGTAGAGGCCATCCATCTGCCTCCTGCTCCGGATCCGGACATCTTTGGAAAGCCTCTCTTTGGTGGAAAGGAAGAGTGCTTGGGCGTTAGGGCTCGAAAAGGGGGGAATGAGCAAGCGGAAGGAGAAAGGCGTGGGTAAAGAGAAAGATGCCTTGTCTCTTTATAGGGGCGGTAAGTGCTTTTTGCGCCTCCCCACTGGCCTGGTTGAGCCCGTTTGCCTCCCGCTCGCCGCGATTAGCGGTGCGGTTGGATTACCCATGCCCGTATTGATGAGAATCCCGTGATAAGGGGACACGATCTCTGCTTTGACCAAACGTGTCAAGGAAAACGCCTCGCAATATGCGCTGTGGCTGGCTATGGGAAGACGGTTCGAATAACGACTCGACCATAATGACACGTCGCATTGTCTAAAAAGTTGTCAACAGATTGCATTTGTGAAACGTCGTTCTCTCTACGGTGGCATGCGAAGATCATATTGTTGATCCGGACACGGTTTGAGTGTTCGATAATTACCTTGGTATATTTCGAGGAGGAACCCACCTTGCAATGCTGAAAACAATACTGCGCACCGGACTCATCGTCATTGAAGCCTGGTTCAGGGGCTACTGAGGGAGTCCTGGATTAGGGGGTATCCGGACAGCTGGACTGTGTACAACGTCCGAACTATTGAAGCGTGAAGATACAAGACTCAAGACTTCGGCCTGTGTCCGGATGGGACTTTCCTTGGCGTGGAAGGCAAGCTTGGCGATCCAGATATTATATTTCCTTCCTTGTAACCGACTCCATGTAAACCCTAGCCCTCTCCGGTGTCTATATAATCCGGAGAGGTTGGTCCTTAGAAGGCCGATCACAATTACAATCATACCATCATAGGCTAGCTCTTAGGGTTTAGCCTCTACGATCTCGTGGTAGATCTACTCTTGTACTACCCATATCATCAATATTAATCAAGCAGGAAGTAGGGTTTTACTTCCATCGAGAGGGCCCGAACCTGGGTAAACATCTGTGTCCCTTGCTTCCTGTTACCATCAGCCTTGACGCACAGATCGGGACCCCTTACCCGAGATCAGCCGGTTTCGACACCAACACCAGTGGCTGCACCTCGCGTCCGAAATGTTTGAAACTTGTCCCCGCTTCTCAAACAAACGGATGAAAACTCACAAAGCGACGCACAAATGATCTATACACCTTTCCTAGGATGATAGTAAGGGGGTATGATAGCTAGTTTCATGCATGCCAACTAGGCAATTTTGATGAGCTGTCATAAAATTAATTAAATGAAGAAAGAGAGGGTTAAGTATCATATCATGAAACTGTATCATAATAAATGCTATGCTACTATGTGTCATGCATGACAATATAAATAAAGTACTACATATGATACTAACTAGCTACTCTATGATACTATGCGTTAGAGCAAGTACACAATAGAGTGACATAAGACTAGCCACAATGGGTAGTAACATAGAATGTTACTAGTTTATGCTACTACCTCTATAGTGGGGAGTAACATATGTGTAGTAACATGCAACACTTCATTTATTAGGCTATAGACTCATCTTGCCTTGAGATGTGTTGTTACTCATAATACTAGCTAGTAAGACTACCCACAGTGGGAGTAACATAGGTAGTAACATCACACATATCTAG
This sequence comes from Aegilops bicornis, assembly GCA_021605145.1. Classification (NCBI taxonomy): domain Eukaryota; kingdom Viridiplantae; phylum Streptophyta; class Magnoliopsida; order Poales; family Poaceae; genus Aegilops; species Aegilops bicornis. Next base: position 745,456,415 of record CM038670.1, on the reverse strand, counting down.
ATAAAATAGATGATGTGGCAAGCAATAAATGAAGAAATGGAGGAGAGTAGTAACATAGCTAGTTACTAGTAGTATGAGTAATTAACATCACACATATGAAGGCAAAATGAGTCTATAGCCTAATAAATGAAGTGTTGCATGTTACCACACATATGTTCCTCCCCACTATGGAGGTAGTAACATAGACTAGTAAAATTCTATGTTACTACCCATTGTGGCCCTAGCTATGTTACCACTTTCCTCTCTTTCTTCATTTATTGCTTGCCGCATCATCTATTTTATCTAGATACGTGTGATGTTACTACCTATGTTACTCCCACTGTGGGTAGTCTAAGCAGGCTATAAGGAATAGAATAATATATATGTGCTTATTAGTTGGAGGAAAGAGAAGAGAAGCAGGCTCTTGGTTAGTAGAGCCAGCTGCAACACGAGACCCAAGACACTTTGTGAGGATGTAAGGTGGGCCAACTATTGATAAACTAGTATGTATATAAAAACTTATTACTGTACATTCCCGCTAAGAGGTTGGTTGTATATGACATGGCAACTTCTTATAGCCGCTTGGCTGCATTATTAACCATGCTCTTAGTGAGGTAGCTAGTATATCATAGACGAGACTAGCCAGTATCATACTAGCCACAGTGGGAGTAACTTCAGAAGTAACATCGACTCCAACTCAGCAAACTTGCTTATGTGGCAATAAGTTAATGAGGAGAGAGATAGTTTCAGTAACTTAGCTAGTTAATGTAACATCACATGTCTCAATGCAATATGAGTCTATAACCTAATAAATGAAGCTTTGCATGACACTACACATATGTTACTACCCACTATGAAGGTAACGTATATAGTCTAGGGATATGTGTATGTTACTAGTGTACTCTCCATTGTGGCTAGTCTCATACGTACTCCCTCCTTTCCGGTTTAGGCTGGTTGTAATGGTATTATCATAAGCGGTATCATGCATGCCAACTAGACTTTCTGGATGAGGTGGCACACAATTAAATGAGGAAAGAGAGGATGTGGTATCATATCATGATAGCGTGTCATATTAAATGTTGTACTACTACTTTGTGTGATGCATACCAATTAGTAAAGCAACCTAAGATGCTAACTTATGATACTATGCATTACGGAAGTAGCTAGCAGTATCCTACACTATCATATGCATGATACTAGTATATATGATACTCCCCATTACAAAAAGCCTTATAGGGCTCAATTCAAAAATCTCACCAACCAAGGTAGATGGTGAGTGGTGGAATACTTTTTGTAGTTAGCAAAAACACCCAATTAATGTTTTTGTTCCCCTCAAAAATTATGTTTTCCAATGTATTAATTACAATACATGCATGCATATATAAAGTACATGCATTGGTCAACTTTCTCTTAATACTTGCATGCAATGATTTAATGCACCTTGGAATCTGGACATGTGATGGGGAACAACCTAATTGATCCTTATAAAATGGAAAAACTAAAATTTTGAGACAAGCCTATAAACCGGAAAGGAGGGAGTATATATGCATGATACTAGTATATGATCGGCAATACCTCCGTAATGCGCGCATGCATAGTATCATAAGTTAGTATCTTAGGTTCCTTATTAATTACCATGCATGACACAAAGTAGTACACCATTTAATATGATATGGTATTATGATGTGATACCACACCCTCTCTTTCATCATTTAACTGTGTGCCACATCATCCAAAAAGTCTAGTTGGCATGCATCATACCGCTTGATACTCCCATATTACGACCAACCTTATTAGGGTGGCCATAGTGGGGGTATCATAGCCGATATCATGCACTCGGGAGTATAAAATATGATGATGTAGCAAACAAGCAATAACATAGGTAGATACCGTAACATATATATATATATATATAATAAATGCTATACTACTTTATGCATGGATGGCCGTAAATACGGTCATCTATGATATATACTCCCTCCGTAAACTAATATAATAGCGTTTAGGTCACTATTTTAGTAATCTAAATGCTCTTATATTAGTTTACAGAGGGATCTAGTACTACTCTATATGATACTATATATGCATTATGAAGGTACGTACGTAGTATCATACACTTAGTATCATATGCATGATACTATATATATAGTATATGATACTCCCCACTATATAAGGCTGGCCATAGTGGTGGTATCATAGCCGACGATGTCATGCACTCGGAAATAGCAAGTATGCTGATGTGGCAAAGAAATAAATATATATAAAGAGGGTTAGAGTAACATATAGGTAGATACCGTATCTTGTTAAATGCGATGCTAATTTTTTTCATGCATGGCAATAAATATGATCTATATATGATACTATACTCTATGTATTATACTATGCGCTATAATTAATTAAAGGTAGTATCATACACTAGTATCATATATACTGTATATTCATGACACTAGTACATGACACTCTCCACTATACTCGTGATTTCTTACCATGGAAAAAATTGGAGGCGAAACGATGAACTCATGTTTTCATTCGAACAAAAATATGAAGGTAATGTAAATGTTTTCAAAGAGCACACGGTTCACTCATGAAAGTCATGTGTCCACTAAACCGTGGCCGATGCACCCCCACCCCTCTGCCACGCGCGCGATCTGAGTCGTGCGTTCTGATTGGCCAGAACCCAAACCCCACGGATTGTATGTCTGCACCGTTGGATTCTCCTTGATTGAACGACGATCCTCATCCCTTTCGACAACACATGTACATGTTTTCAAATAGCCCCTCCCAAAAGAATGTTTTCAAATAGCACACGGTTCACACATGAAAGCCGTGTGCCTACCAAACTGTGGCCGATGCCCCCCTTGCTGCGCGTGCGATCTGAGTCGTGCATTTTGATTGGCCAGAACCCAAACCCCACGGATCGTACGTCTGCATCGTTGGATGATCCCTGATCGAACGGCAATCCTCATCCCTTTTGATAGGAAATGCAGTCTGACTAGGAATTGATTTATATGCCAACATGCACGGTAAATGCCAAACAATGTCTTACATATAGCACACGAGACCTGAAATGCGCCAGCAAATCAAACCCTTGGTAAAATTGTCATTTATTGAAGTGGGAAAATTTTAGAGGCGAAACGATGAACTCACGTCTTCATTTCAAAATAGTACGTATTCATTTCAAATGAAATTATTCTGTTTGTGCACACGAGCCCTTAGAGGCAACCGTTTGCATAGGACTTTCCGCGCGTGCCGTGACCGGGGATATTTTTACCCTTTTCACCTAGGCCGTCAACACCCGGAGTCCCCAAAACCCCCCCACCGTCCGCCCGCGTTTCACTCAACCAGTCCACCCAATCTCTTTCGCCAGCTCCCCCTCCCCCAGATCCATAGCAGAACCCTCTCCGGCACCGCCGTGCTCACCCCGGCCGTGTGCCCGCTCTTCGGCGTCAAGCCTACCTCCACTGCCGTTCCCAACACGCGGCGGCCCGCGCCTCGCCGTCTTCATTTGCTCGCCAGCCACCCTCGAGCATATCGATGCAGTAACCCTCGCCTCTCATGTGGCCCGGCTGGGTTTGCATTAAGAAGCCTGTTAGTTACTGCTCTCCATCGCGGTGAGGCATGTTTCCTCGCAATCCCTCTTCCAATTTCGTTCCATATGTTCCCAAACTGGCTATAAAATAACGGAGAGCGTATATATGTTCATTATCCACCTTCCTTACTACATATAAGCTGTATTTGTTCCAATAAGTTACTGCCTATTTACAGATCGTGGGCGCCCGAGTCACATAAACTTAACAAATTAGTCGTACGTTTTCTAAATTATTGCATGGCATGTTTAGAAAGCTTGATACCAAGTTGTTAGTTTTATGCTTATCCTCCTTTCCTGAGTTTCGCATGTGTTCTCTGTAGATGCCGAGTAGCAGCGACATCACTCATTCAGGCCATGTATCTTCATCTGATTCGAACAACCCTAGGTCTTCAGCAAATTGTGAGGGATCAAGTAGTCTTGAACGGGATAGAGCTGCAACAGTTACCCTTCCGGTTAGGACACATAGGAACGCTCCAAGGAAGCCCACACACCAGCCTAAAGGTGTATATGAAGTAACCGAGATTGATTTAAAGTCCTGGGCTCCAACTAAACCAGATAAAGCACACATGAGGTTCAGGAGTGTGTGTGGATTTGCTGGCAGGGCAAGGCTCAACATTAATCTGCCGGGGTTTCGGAATGCTGACACAGAAACACGGCGAAGGATAGTCCGGGAGATCATGGATCACTTCAATGTTCCACAACAGTGGAGAATGCAGGTGGAACACGCTGCACTGAAGAAGGCTAGGGATGCTTAGAGAAACTGGAAGCATGTGTTGTACAAGAAGTACTTGAGTGAAGGCAAGGACCCAATCCCCGCATACTCCCAAATTACAAAAGCAGACTGGGCAGAATTCAAAAGGGTCAGGGCAACTCCAGAGTTTGCTGAGAAGAGTTTCAAGCAATCAAAACTTCAGAAGAAGAACATACACCCCCACCGTATTGGTGTGGCAGGATTATACGGCATGAAACTGATATGGGAACATGAGGACAAAGAAGCAGTAGCGGCGGGTGGGAATCCGGCCTTTAGGGAAATCAGGGCGAACGCGCCAGAGACTACTTGCGGGCACGTGCAAAGAGGCGTGATGATGGAACTTATTACTTTGAAAACGCACGTGATGCCAAACTATATGAAGTGATGGTAGAGGCTTCCAAGATCCCTGGAAGGTTCTACATGAAGTTAGGGCCATGTGACATTCTGTCCATTGCTCTGGACACAAAAGAGCCCCCTGGCCGTGCAAGGGGTATAGGTGTTAATGTCCCGCACAAGAGGGCTTTCACACTCGACAAAGAAGAGAGGCTCAGCATGAAAAAAGCGAGGAGTGAAATGAAGCAGAATGCACTGTATGAAAAGTTGAAGAAGGAGATTTATCCGGCTGTTCGAAAGGATGTTGAGGAGTCAATGATGATGCAGAAGACTTTAACACTAATAGATAGCCAGCAGATGGGAGGGGAGGCGGGCATGGAGGATGCTGCTTATTGCGCGACAACACTGCACAAGAGTAGTTGTGCATCAGCTGACCCCAGCGACACTGAGACTGCAGCTGCTCGTGATGATGCTATATCTGATCTATCTGGAATGAAAGACAGACTGAAGGGCGTGCTTACACATTATGAAGGTACATTAAAATGTGCAACATCCTGGGTTTGCCCACCCTTCTTGGAAGATGGCCTCTTCTTGGACAATGTGCCATTGAAGCGGGGCTGTGTGAAGTGCTACGTGACTGAAGTAAAGCCTGGATTCAATGAATTTGCCCTGAAGAATGTCCTAGGAGACTTCGATGAGCAAAGGACCTTGGGAGAAACACTGTTACATTACATCCAGTGGCAACAAAAGGAATAGAGTTCATCGATGAGATTCCTGAAGCCCCGCCAAGAGCAACCACTGTCGCCCCTCAACCGGTGACGCTCTCCTTGCCACAGCAATTCTCACGGGCTGACGCATCAACCTGTGATCAGCTGGCCCGACTTTCTGGCATACATGCCATGTCATCCTCCGCCTCAAAGCAGCCAGTGGCAAGGCCTACAATTGCTGATGACGCACCACCGGTTCAGATGCCACGGCCGGAGCGGAGGGGGACCCAAACTGCGGACATGCTCGGCAGACCAACACTGGTGGAACAGGCGCTTCCGATGCTTCGAACCGCACGCTAAGTAGTCTGCAGAGGTCCGTAACCGATCGCTCATCACCGTCACCAGCGCGTGATTACCATACCAATGGGTCAGCATTTCCTGCTCAGCAAACCAACGCATTGGCACGGCCTCAGCACACCAACAAGTTGGCACCACCTGCGCAGAAACCCGACATAGCTTCAACGCATGGTCAGCAGTCTGATGCCTCTGCTCCTACAGCCAGCAGTCCGTCACAGCAGCACCACCTGCTCAGCGGTCCGGCATAGATAAACCGTCTGCTAAGCAGTCCATCCGAACTTCACCGTCTGCTCGGTAGTCTACCTTGCAGCCAACCAGACGTTCTGCCAGAAATGCTTCAAGTACCAAGAAGGAAGTGGCCAAAAAGGCTACACCCACGACCACGAGGAAGCGCCTCCAGAGAGTGAATAGGAAAGAGAATGATTGCCTCTTACTTAAAGCACTCATCGCCCAGAACCAAATTAACAACAGCTTGTTCGAATCGGGGAGTAATATTATTTCTGACGCCATGGATGATGAAGAAGTAGAATTGTTGCTTGCTAAAAGTAAAGCAAACGTACTTCAAGCACGCTATTACGTCCATGGCCAGCCATTTATTGTTGGCGAATACTTTGATGAGTGCAGCTCCAGTTGCCGCAAGTTACATGAATATTGCATGGATCAAATGTCAGCAGGTCATCATGCTTTGCTAGTCCACTACAATAGAGATCATTTCCGACACGATGTTGGTTCCGTCAATGTGAGTTTCGAGGACTTACATCTCTTCTTCAACTTCAATTTGCTCGATGCCACTCTTGTTAGATGCCCGATTTTGTAAGTACTTAACAAACACTGATCAACTTCTCCATACAAGGCTATAAATGATAAACAACTAACTGCATTTTATTCCTCTCAGGGGATTGAACGCGCATAGAAGACAAAGGGAGAGTGTGTATTTCATAGATCCTGCATTAGCAAATGGCACAACATTATATGGTAAGGACCGACGGGACTGGGCCGTTAACACGACCGTCCGTATCTTCGAAAACACGTCCCATGCAGAATCATTTCTCTGGCCATATCATGAACAGTAAGTCACGTAAACAACCACACATACATTGATTGTCTTTCAGATTTCGACATCATTCGTAAGTTCATGGCTTTCTTAATATGTAGCAATCACTGGATATTTGTATTCATTGTTCCAAACAAGAACATAGTTTACTACATCGATTCTCTCAGAGAGTCAACAAACACTCAGGATCTGACACATGCACATCAATTCTTGGATAGGTATTGAATTGTATGATGTTGAAATTAATTTGCATTCATATCTGGTTCAATAATTGATGTTGTCAAAATTCATCGTCATTTGCAGTGTGCTTGCATTGTGTCAAACTAAACCAGGGAACCTGTTCAAGAGGGAACTACCTCTGCAGCACGAGATTGTTTCTCCGGTAACACACCAAAATCCATTATTTTCGGAAAATTTATCCAACATTTTGCAAAACCTTTCCTTACGCTAGTCAAATGTTTAAGCTTCTAAATAAACCTCTTTCTATTTTGTCCAAAGAAAAAATAATACATCTAACACCGGTTAGGTTGTTCCTAACAGGACAAATACATGACTAATTTTGCACAAAAAATTTCAGTGTCCTCAGCAAGAAGCAGGGACCAACCTTTGTGGATACTATGTTTGCAGACACATGATCTCCCTCTGCAAATCTGCTAATAGTTGTGACGATCCTTGCGAATTAGTACCAGTAAGTCTATCTTAATTAATATCTTCTACTCCACTCATATGGCACATTCTGATCTTAAAAATACTGCAGCTCATCTTAAAACCGAGGACCCCTGAACCACTCCCGGCTGGTGAATTGCTGATGGTTCGGAGATTTATCAGCGTCTTCTTCCTGGATCACTACATCAATCCCACTGGTGATAATGAAGATTTCAGCAAGCGTTCTCTTGAAACATTGAGTAAGAGTTAGCCGCTAAACATATAACGCATGGATCCATTGTTTTCCATCTGATGAGGTCTTCGTATTTTGTACACTATGATTAATTATGTAATGCATATATGTGTGAACAAATCATTGGAATTTAGCTACCATATGTTCAATTGCAATTGTTGCGAAATCTGATGGATGTTCTTCCTATGGACACTATTTGTTCAATTGAATATTGTGGCGAATTTGCTTTTTGCGTGCCGATTCAAAATGGGATATTTTTTGTTTATTTGTTCAATTGAATATTGTGGCGAATTTGCTTTTTGCGTGCCGATTCAAATGGGATATTTTTGTTTCAACCTGGCAATTGCTCCGCAAACGATTCAACTAAATGAGTGTGTGTGATCCACACCAGAAAGCATACGTCAATCGTAGTGGAACCGTCGGTGATACACAGCAGATTGCAAACGATTTGCAGCGCTACTACGTGTCGTAGGGTCTCCAGAACCATTTGTGATATCGCGTTATCGCACACGAGAACTGGTGGTAAACCGTGCCCAATGCAAAATACAATCCTAGTCGTAATTTTTTCAGGAAACGTGTGGGATCCCAAATGAAAAGCACACATCACTCTTGCGGCAACCATCGGTGATACCCAACAAATCACAAACGGTCTGCAGCACTTGTATGTGTGCGAAGGGGCTCTTGAACCGTTTGTGATAGAACATTATCGCAGACGGTAATTGTTGGCAAACATGTGCGATGGAGTCTAGCATGGCAGACGGGTTACGCATAAAACTCGTGTGCGATGGGGCACAAATCGCACACAATTTATATGTTGGCCCATGTGCCTTACATTCTGTTTCCCAAACGGTTCGTTACGACAGACCGTATAGTTTCACTGCGTCATTAGAAACGCTTAATCAACGATACCATACGTGCAAAAGAATTTTGTGTGTGCTGCATCGCACACGATTACATTTTGGAAGGCCTCTGGATCACTGCTCCATATCCCAGAAGAGGTCTGGGTCGTGTGGGAAGGACCCCCCTATCGCCCACTCACTTGGCGACGGTTCCAAATGCCATCGCGGAAAGGGGTTAAAACCGTTTGTTTAGGACCGACGCGTACTAGTGTATACCCCAACCTGCCCCAAATGGGACAATATTTTTACCACTGCATGTTGATGTCATTCCATGCTAGCATGTCAAGTTTCATAAATTTCAGACGTGTTTTAGATTTACTAGAATTTAAAAACCATTTATCTCAATGTTAGCGACCGAGTGACGGTGGCAGGGTGTTTGACATTCATTCCCATTTCTTGCATGGGACCTAAGCATGCAACCAAGGACACATATTTGAATTCTCAAACAATTTATATGCATTAGAGCATGTGCCTGTAGTTCAAATTTGAATTATGCACATAAATGCATAGAAAACTCAGTTAATTTATAAAAATGTCCAAACGAGCCCCGAAAAATTCCTAAAATTAACGCAACACTCATGTTGTTCTATGTTGATACTAGAAAAAAATTGAAATCAAGAAGAGGCAACAGATATCGTTTCGTCCAGAAAGGTGAAATTTTCCCTACCATAACCATGAGGCTTGTTGTGAGAAGCTCTGGTTTGTGAGAAGCTTATATACCCCAACCTGCCTCAAATGGAACAATATTTTTTCCACTGCATGTTGATGCCGTTCCATGCTAGCATGTAAAGTTTCATAAATTTCAGACGCGTTTTCGATTTACTAGAAATTAAAAACCATGTATCTCAATGTTAGTGGCCAAGCGACGGTGGCAAGGTGTTTGACATTCATTCTCATTTCTTGCATGGGAATTAAGCATGTAACCAAGGACACACATTCCAATTTTGAACCAATTTATATGCACTGGAGCATGTACATGTAGTTCAAATTTGAATTATGCACAGGAATGCATAGAAAACTTAGTTAATGTATAAAAATGTCCAAGCGAACCCCGAAAAATCCTATAAATTGACACAACACTCATGTTGTTCTATGTTGACACGAGAAAAATTTTGAAAGTAAGAAGAGGCAACAGATATCGTTTCGTCCCCCAAGGTGGCACGTCCCCTGCTGAAACCATCAGGCTTGTTGTGAGAGAAGCTATGGTTTGCGAGAAGCTTATGCCCAAACCTGCCCCAAATGGGACAATATTTTTACCATGTAATGTCAATGCCGTTCCATGATATCATGTCAAGTTTCATGAATTTTAGACGAGTTTTTGATTTACTAGAATTTTAAAACCATGTATCTCAATGTTAGCGGCCGAGCGACAGTGTCAAGGTGTTTGACATTCATTCTCATTTCTTGCATGTGACCTAAGCTTGCAACCAAGGACAAACATTTGATTTTTCAACCTATTTTTATGTACTGGAGCATGTGCATGTAGTTCAATTTTGAATTATGCACATAAATGCCTAGAAAACTCAGTTAACATATAAAAATGTCCAAACGATCACTGAAAAAATCCAAAAATTGGACAACACTCATGTTGTTCTATGTTGACATGAGAAAATTTTTGAAAGTAAGAAGAGGCAACATATATCGTATCGTCCCCCAAGATGTCATGTAGTTTAATTTTGAATTGTGCACCTGAAATGCCTAGTAAACCAGGTTAATGTATAAAATGTCCAAACGAACCCTGAATATTCCCAATTTTTTGACGACACACCTATAGTTGCATGTTCACTGCAGATAAAAGTTCTAGCAATTCAAACACCGTCCATTGCAGCTGTGACCCCATTATGTAATTCAAATCAAGACGAAAAAACATGTAGATCGCACACAGTTTATTATCACCAACCGTGTGAGATGCAGTACAAAATATCCTGGAGCACCGTCGATGTATAGTATGCCTATGGCTTACACGAGAAGGTGCGTCGGCTACAGTCCATAGCCAGCGTTTCAAGCACACTAGATCGCTCCCCAAATACTCCCGCCTCTGCATCCCTCACAATCTCAAAAATATCTGCTCGCCCTTGATCCAAATTTTCATTAGCCCCGCTGAAAGGATCGAGATGGACCTAGAGGGGGGGGGGGTGAATAGGTACAATTGCAAATTTTAATCTTACTTAGCAATTTTAGGCAATATTGCGGAATATGAAGGAGAGCCTAACAATTGCAAAGATGATACAATGAGCTAAGCAGGGTGACTAAGAACAACAAGTAAGTAAATATGCAAGCGCAATATAAGACAAGTAAAAGCTAAGAGACAAGTAACCACAAGTAGGGAGCTAGGGTTAGGTATAACCGCAACTCCGAGAGACGAGGATGTATGCCGATGTTCACTTCCTTGGAGGGAAGCTACGTCACCATTTAGAGACGTGGATGTTACCATGAAGGCACACAACCGCCACACAGGCTCACCCTATTCTCTCCTTGAGATATCACCACGAAGGCGATTCTCAACCACTAGTGGTAGACCTTGGGGTGGTCTCCTAACCCTCACAAACTTTCCGGGTGTAATCACAATGGTTGATTCCTCTCAGAAGAACTCCTACTGCCTAGGAGTCTCCAACCTCCAAGAGTAACAAGAACGATGGGAAAAGCTCAAAAGTTGCTCAAATCATGAATTCCTTTGGTGAGAAGAAGGGGAAGGAGTGGATCTATCACTTGATTGGAGAACTTCTCTCAAATGTTCGCAAATCCCTTAGGGATCTAGGAGTTGGTGTAGGGGATCAAGAGAGAGAGAGAGAGAGAGAGAGAGAGAGAGAGAGAGAGAGAGAGAGAGAGTGAAATGTGTTCTTGGAAAGCTCAAAGTGAATGGTCAACCTTATCCCGTGGAGGGAGAAGTCTATATATAGTAGTAGTGTAAAAACTGACCATTGAGCCACTTAACGTACTGCAGTTGTCGCACGTCCGAATAATATCGGACGTCCGGTGGCACAGATTGGACCGGACGTCCGAACAGGCCGCCGGTCGTCCGGTCACTGGGAATCCACCAGGCCTCGAAGCAACACGAGACACACAGCCACCGGACATCCGGAGTGGGCCGGTCATCCGGTGAGGATCGGAAATCCGCTAAAAGTGTTCGTGTTTAGGATGTACCAGATTTCTGGAGAGGAACGGATGTCCGGTGTCCGGTCGTCCGGAGAGGACCGGATTTCCGCTATTTTCTTTCTGTGAAGATGCACCGGATATCCGGAGAGCGCCAGATGCCCGGTAGGCTGTGACGGGTCGGGCGTCCATAGAATTCCGGACGTCCGGTGACAACAGAGCACACTAGCTCAGGTTCACAACATATTTTGTGCACAAAGTAGTGGAAGTACTAGAGATGAAACCGAGATGTCGTGAGAGGATACTTTGTGGGTTTTGAGCAAGTCTTTCACGAAATCCGACGATCCCCTCTTAATAGTGCGGGATCCCTATACTCAAGAACAAACCGAAAAAGAGCCAAAGCTATTGTCTTGTATCTTCGCTCTTGAGTGATATATATTTGTCCGTAGTCATGATCCACACTCGGCCCTTGAGACTTAATCCTGAGATATACTTGATAAACATGATTATATTAGTCCCCTATATGCATGTTGTCATCAACATCAAAATAAGATTAAGGGCATGATTGCACTTCCAATCTCCCCCTTTTCGGTAGTTGATGACAACATACATGCACTTCTCAATATTTCTTTTAAAGAACTTTTGAATATCAAAAGGATTTGTTGCGGATCTCCCCCTAAACATGTGCATAAATAAAATAAGCATGAGGAGAGCTCCCCCTCAATTTGATACCAAACCAACTAAATCTCGTAAAGTATACATGATACCATAATACCATAATAGGCTCAATATATAGGTGCATTAGTCAACCCATAAAGGTTCATCACTCATAGCATAGTACATAAAACGACAATAAACATAACATGGTTCGATACAAGCTAATATCACATCATTACATAAAAGATAAGTGCTTACTCGCCCTTGGCATCAAGTACCTAAAAGGGGCGAAGAGAAACAACCAGAACATCATAAAACATCATCATCATCATCATGAGCACCACTGCCACCAGCCTCGTCAAAGAAGTCAGACCACTCAGGATCCGAGGTAAAGCCAAAGTCAAAAGGTGGATCCTCTGGAAGACGGTCATAATCACTCACATCGAAAACTCCGGAGTCTCTCAAACGAGCCTTCAGAGCATTCTTGGAAGTGATCAGGCGAGTGACAACATCATGATTTTGGGAGCAGTTAAAGTTAAAAGCCTTCATCATGGCAGAGTGAGCCTTCCCAAAAAAGCGAGCAATGCACCCAAATGGTGCGGATCTGGAACGAGCAGTGGGAGCAGTAGGAGGAATGCGAGCAGCAGCTCGGCGAACATTAGTAGAAGAGGAAGAGTCCTTGGGGACCCAATCATCTGCCATGTGAGTTGGAATGACCCACCGCTCATGCAAGTGAGTGCGGACAATGGGAAACGGGGCCACACTCTCGATGAATGCCAGAAGAAAAGGGAGCATGAGGAAAGGCCCGCTTGTGCTGAAGACAAGAGAGACGGATCTCATGCCATAGAAAATGAGGGACATTGATCTTCCCTTTGGGAGACGAATAGAGGTGATGCATGAGATCGATGCAGTAGCTATTGCAAGACCCCTTGTCACCCATCTTGGGATAAATGGTGCGAATGACACACTGATAGATAATGAAGAAAGGAGAGCGCCAAATGGAGACTTGGTTCAGACCCTTCTTTTTCTCCTCATTATTCATGTCAGCTACGGGTTTGAGAAGATCCGCACATGCCTCAATGCCCTTGGGCCTATGGTTACACTACAAAAAAAAATACACTTCCGTGATGGTACGTGTTTGTCACAGTAGGTCGCGTTTTTTGTCATGCATGTACATCCATGACAAATTTATGACAGAATCAAGATAGTCATACCTGTACAGAAGTGCTTTCGTCAAGGGTGACCGACACGTGGAATCCACCGTAACGGAACGCCGTTAAGCTATCGGGTCGGGTTTTGGATCCGATAACCCGTTAACAGCCCCGACCAATGGGGATTTTCCACGTGTAAAATCATCATTGGCTGGAGGAGACACGTGTCAGGTCCGCGTTCGCACAGGTGTCACTCATCCAATGGGCGAGACGCGCCTATGATATGTTGACACGTGGACCGGCCCATCAAGTTTAATTGGGCCGGCCCAACTAAAGGCCCACAAGTTTTTGCGGACCATAATGGGCTGGCCCAGCTAAAGGCCCACAAGATTTTGCGGACCATAATGGGTCGGCCCAGCTAAAGGCCCACGAGATTTTGTGGGCCATAATGGGCCGGCCTAGGTAAAGGCCCACAAGATTTCAGGCCATAATGGGCCGGCCCAGCGAAAGGCCCACAAGATTTTTGTGTGCCATAATGGGTCGGCCCAGGTAAAGGCCCACAAGATTCTTGCGGATCATAATGGGCCGGCCCAGCTGAAGGCCCACGACATTTCGCCGACATTAATGGGCGGCCCAATTGTGAGTCACAAGATTTTGAGGACCCTAGTAGGCGACCCATTAACTGGCTGCCATGTTTTGGGCCAAATGCCGGCCCATATTTGATCCGTTCCATTAATGGCCTGCCATGTTCCGGGCCTAAAAGTGGCCCATATGAGATCCGGCCCGTTATAAGCCTACCATGTTCTGGGCCAAATTACGGCCCAGATCAGGTCCGACCCTTTAAGTGGCTTTGGGCTCAATTATGGCCCATATCAGATTTGGCCCGTCAACTGGACACTATGCTTTTGGGCCCACTTGCTAAAGGCCCACTTAGTAATTCGGCCTGATATTAGTTTTGGCCTGTTAAGGGTCCGTTTAACATTTCGGCCCTATATTAATTTCGGCTGTTAAAAGCCCGTCATATAGTTGGGCCTAACTACGGCCCGATTTGCATCCGGCCTGCTTGCAGCCGATATCTGATTGGGCCAAACAAGGACCGAGACAATTTTGGCCTGTTAAAAGCCCGTGATTTGATTCGCACAATCATGGGCGGGGTTCATTTCGGCTGCTTTGCTGCGTGAGCTATTTAAGACGTTTCAAGCCCAACCTACATCGTGATTGCATGACGGCCCGATTATGTACCGTAATTTTACGGTTTGGCGGTTCTTGCGAAGACAGGATATATATACAGTAAAATAACTATAGCATCATGAATAAGAAAAAACCTAGACTATACAATAAAGAAATTACGGCATATTACATCCACTGGGCATCAAAGTTCGCCACTATGATAATGAAGCACAAGCAGACAGCAGATTACATACACTGGGCATCAAAGATCGCCACGAGTGCAAATAAACACGCTGACAATATAATATACAAAACCGACATCACTTCAATAGAGTTCAAGAAAGGTTAGCCTCTTTGGGAGCTGCTGCAAGCGAAAGCAAGATGATGAGACTGCGCTTGTTCAACACTTATATCTTCCTCACTCTGAAAGATAAACAAGCAGACAGATGACAGGTTTTGCACATAAAAGTATCAATGCTGACAATTCATCACATTTCTTACTGACGAATAAAGTGACACAGTTTAAAATTGCATTAACACAATATGGTATTGTTCAGGTCAAGACATGGCAGGAAATGACATTGTGAAGGAGTTGGCAGCTTCACGACAACACTGGCTTACAGATTAAGAACTCGTAAGTATCAATGGTTAGTGTGCTGTCAATTTATACCATTTCAAATTGGCAAATAAAGAGACAGTTTAAATAATAGTAGAATGATATGACATTGTTCATAGTTAAGACATTGCAGAATATTACATTGTGCTGTAGTAGGTAGGTTCACCACACCACTAGATTACGGATGAAGAACAGAAGCATACATGCAGTGCAAAAGAAGATCACTTGCTCTGTATAGTTTAATTTACATGGTATGAAGAAGGAACTTGGTCGTACAACTGAAAACTTAAATTGAGAAAGGACAAACTTTTGTTTATGAACTACATAATAAACTTTAAATAAGCAATTTGATGCAAACACCAAAAATAAACAGCTGTTGCAGTCATGCCTAACCAAATATATACAACAAAGCTTGAAGTCTTGAGATGGAAAAACTTACATTATTGGTGAAGACAGGCTCTATAAAGGCCTTGTCCATGCTGACGGGGGGGGGGGGGGGCAATTCAAGAAGTTTACCACAAAATATTATTAAAAAGCATTGCCTTTATTCTACATTTTGTTAAGAGTAAATATAGATGTGATAATATGCGAAAAAATGGAGAATATTTAAGATAATATGAAGAGTGATGCTACATAACCAAGTAGCTATAAATGTAAGTGCAGCGATACAGGCAAAAGGTACAGGCAAGAGCAATGCACAGCTAAACTTCTTCAGTATCAACCTTATGGTAAGAGTAAATATAGATCTGATGTGTAGAAAATGGAGGGCAAAGGAAAATAAGTTGCAGAGTGATGGTATATGAACAACTACCTATCATTATAAGTACACTGATAAAGGACAACATGTACTTACAAGAACAATGCAGAGCTAGAAAAACATTGGCATTGGATATATTCTACACTAATGTAACCATTCATACAGACCAGATAATTTGGAGCGAACAATTGATAAGCAAGCTATCATGCATACTGCTGTCACATAATGAACCAGGTATGTATGCAAGTACAGTGATACAGGACAACAGGTAATAACAAGAGCAAAGCAGCGGGCAGCATATTTGCGATATCCTGTCGTTCTTTTCAAACCAGAATTCTTCTTCAAGCAGATTTCCTGCAAAAAATATCCGTAAGGCACATGCAGAAAAGTAGAAGTTCAAATTGTCATGTGATTTCGTAGACAGTACCTCATCCTGGGAACGAGACCAGTGCATAACAAGGTTTTTCCATTCAATGTCTTCTAAATTTAGCACAGGAGACTTCACCGGAAATTCGTTTATAGACTTGCCATCAAAGTGTGATTTCCTCGGGTAACACCGATCTTTGCTGCAATGCTTCCTTGAAAAGCACAAGCAAGCTTTGCTCGTCATGACTATCCAGATTGACCCTCGCCTAGTTACAACAATGTAATGTAAATCATTGATGTGTTCAATCAGCAGAAAACAGGAAAGTAATAACCATGAATAATAGCACTTACACGTAAGTTGGACAGGAAGATGTGAAAATGGTGTTTGCCTTCACTACAATCTACCCATGATGGGAATATATGCACGTAGTCCCTAACAACATTGAAAGCATTGTCTTTTAAACTGGGAATAAATGGAATGGGGTTCCAATCTGCAGGAATTGGCCGTCTCTGCAGTTGGGATAGGTCTTCGGCCGGTGGACTTGCTGTACTTTTTGCTGGAGTGGGATTTTTCTGTGGTACAGCTGGTGCTATGGCAAATGAAATCGGTATACCTTTTGCTGGAGTGCAGGTCCTGTGTGGTGGGTGTAGTGGTGTGGCCAGTGAAGTATGGGTACAGTCTGCTGGAGTCGGTCCTACGTTTTGGAAGAGTATCAACTTTGCATGCATGTGGATCGTGTTGAGAATATACTTTGTGATAGCTATTTTGTTGAATTTTCCTATGATCCTACATGTAATTACTATGAGAGAGGAAAATATGGTTATAGAAATTTTCATGTTACTAAATTACCTCTCGTTATGTTGAGATTGCTATTCTTCCTTTCCGCTTCCTTGCATATGCTAGTTTTGGCTTGCTACAATAATTTGTTTGCCTATAATATGCCTATGCATAGGAAGTATGATATACTTAAGTGTGTTTGTCACATGTTTTATGATGCTCTCTTTGTGCCTCAATTCTTGTCTTTCTTGTGAACATCATTGAATCTCAATGCCTAGCTAAAAAGGCTTTAAAGAAAAGCGCTTGTTGGGAGACAACCCAATATTTTTCCTTGCTGCTTAGTAATAAATAATCCGTCTAGCCTCTTTTTAGATGTGGTTTTATCTTTTAATTAGTGTTTGTGCCAAGTTAAACCTATTGGATCTTCTTGGATGATAGTTATTTGATCTTGCTGTAATTTCCAGAAACTTTGCGCTCAGTGCCCGAATTGTTAAAAATCACCAGAACGTAATAAAATATTGATTCCAATTGCTTATGATCAATAAACAAATTGTCCAGGTCTTCTAATTTTGGTACAATTTTTTGTGTTCCAGAAGTTTGTGTTAGTTACCGATTACTACAGACTGTTCTGTTTTTAACAGATTCTGTTTTGCGTGTGTTGTTTGCTTAATTTGATGAATCTATGGCTAGTAAAATAGTTTATGATCCATAGATAAGTTGGAATACAGTAGGTTTAACACCAATATAAATAAAGAATGAGTTCATTACAGTATCTTAAAGTAGTCTTTTATTTTCTTTCTCTAACAGAGCTCACGAGATTTCTACCGAGTTTTGTGCTGTGAAGTTTTCAAGTTTTTGGGTGAACTCTTTTGATGGATTATGGAACAAGGAGTGGAAAGAGCCTAAGCTTGGGTATTCCCATGGCACCCCCAAGATAATCCAAGGACACCAAAAATTCAAAGCTTGGGGATGCCCCGGAAGGCATCCCCTCTTTCGTCCACTTCCATCGGTAATTTACTTGGAGCTATATTTTTAATCACCACATGATAAGTGTTTTGCTTGGAGCGTCTTGTATTATTTGCTTCCTTGCTTGTTAGTTTACCACAATCATCCTTGTTGTACACACCTTTTGAGAGATCCATACATGAATTGGAATTTGATAGAATACTCTATGTGCTTCACTTATATCTTTTGAGCTTGATAGTTTTGCTCATAGTGCTTCACTTATATCTTTTGAGCATGATAATTGTTTCTCTAGTACTTCACTTAGATCTTTTAGAGCACGGTGGTGGATTTGTTTTGAAGAAACTATTGATCTCTCATGCTTCACTTAGATTATTTTGAGAGTCGCTAATAGCATGGTAATTTGCTTAATATTAATATACTTGGTATTCAAGATATGTGAAACTTTCTTTTGAGTCGTTGAATACTAAGATAAGTTTGATGCTTGATAATTGTTTTGAGATATGGAGGTGATAATATTAAAGTCATGCTAGTTGAGTAGTTGTGAATTTGAGAAATGTTTGTGTTGAAGTTTGCAAATCCCGTAGCATGCACGTATTGTTAAAGTTGTGTAACAAATTTGAAACATGAAGTGTACCTGGCTTGTGCATCGTTATGAGTGGCGGTCGGGGACGAGCGATGGTCTTTTCCTACCAATCTATCCCCATAGGAGCATGCTCGTAGTACTTGATTTTTGAAGACTTCTAAATTTTTGCAATAAGTATATGAGTTCTTTTGACTAATGTTGAGTCCATGGATTATACGCACTTTTACCTTTCGCCTTTGCTAGCCTCTTCTGTGCCGTGCATTGCCCTTTCTCACCTTGAGAGTTGGTGCAAACTTCGCCGGTGCATCCAAACCCCGTGATATGATACGCTCTATCACACATAAACCTCCTTATATCTTCATCAAAACAGCCAACATACCTACCTATTATGGCATTTCCATAGCCATTCCGAGATATATTGCCATTGAACTTTCCACCGTTCCGTTCATCATCATCATGACATACTTTACTTTTGTAATATTTCCATTGCATGATCATGTAGTTGACATCGTATTTGTGGCAAAGCCACCATGCATTATTTTTCATACATGTCACTCTTGATTCATTGCACCATCCCGCACATCACGGAGGCATTCATATAGAATCATACCTTGTTCTGAGTTTCGAGTTGTAATCCTTATGTTGTAATCAATAGAAGTGTGATGATCATCATTGTTAGAGCATTGCCCAAACAAAAAAAAGGCCAAAAAAGGCCCAAAAAAAAGAAAATAAATAAAAATGGCAATGCTACTATCTCTTTTTCCACACTTGTGCTTCAAAGTAGCACCTTGTTCTTCATGTAGTGAGTCTCATATATTGTGCTTCAAAGTAGCACCTCGTTCTTCATGTAGTGAGTCTCATATATTGTGCTTTAAAGTAGCACCATGTTTTTCATATAGTGAGTCTCATAAGTTATCTTTTTATACTAGTGAGAATTTTTCATTATAGAACTTGGCTTGTATATTCCTACGATGGGCTTCCTCAAAATGCCCTAGGTCTTCATGAGCAAGCAAGTTGGATGCACACCCACTAGTTTTCTTTTGTTGAGCATTCATAGCTCTAGTGCATCCGTTGCATGGCAATCCCTACTCCTCATGTTGACATCAATTGATGGGCATCTCCATAGCCCGTTGATTATCTTCGTCAATGTGAGACTTTCTCCTTTTTTGTCTTCTCCACACAATCCCCATCATCATATTCTATTCCACCCATATTGCTATATCCATGGCTCACGCTCATGTATTGCGTGAAGGTTGAAAAAGTTTGAGATTATTTAAGTATGAAACAATTGCTTGGCTTGTCAATGGGGGTATAGAAGTTGGGAACATCTTTGTGTGACGAAAATGAAACATAGCCTAACTATATGATTTTGTAGGGATGAACTTTCTTTGGCCATGTTATTTTCAGAAGACATGATTACTTTGATTAGTATGCTTGAAGTATTATTTTTTTTATGTCAGTATGAAATTTTGTCTTGAATCTTTCGGATCTGAATATTCATACCACAATTAAGAAGATTTACATTGAAATTATGCCAAAGTATCACTCCGCATCAAAAATTCTCTTTTTATCATTTACCTACTCGAGGACGAGCAGGAATTAAGCTTGGGGATGCCTGATACGTCACCAACGTATCTATAATTTTATTGCTCCATGCTACTTTATCTACTGTTTTGTACTATATTGGGATTTATTTTCCACTTTTATATTATTTTTGGGACTAACCTATTAACCGGAGGCCCAGCCGTAATTGCTATTTTTTTTGCCTTTTTCGGTGTTTCAAGAAAGCAGAATATCAAACGGAGTCCAAACGGAATGAAACCTTCGGAAACGTGATTTTCTCACCGAACATGATCCAGGAGACTTGGACCCTACGCCAAGGAACCATAGAGGCAGTCACGACGGTGGGGGCGCCCCCCCCTAGGGCGCGCCCCCTGCCTCGTGGGCCCCCTGACGCTCCACCGACGTACTCCTTCCTCCTATATATACCTACGTACCCCCAAACGATCAGAACAGGAGCCAAAAACCTAATTCCACCGCTGCAACTTCCTGTATCCACGAGATCCCATCTTGGGGCCTGTTCCGGAGCTCCACCGGAGGGGGCATCCACCACGGAGGGCTTCTACATCAACACCTTAGCCTCTTCGATGAAGTGTGAGTAGTTTACTTCAGACCTTAGGGTCCATAGATAGTAGCTAGATGGCTTCTTCTCTCTTTTTGGATCTCAATACAATGTTCTCCCCCTCTCTCGTGGAGATCTATTCGATGTAATCTTCTTTTTGCGGTGTGTTTTTTGAGACCGATGAATTGTGGGTTTATGATCCAGCTTATCTATGAATAATATTTGAATCTTCTCTGAATTCTTTTATGTATGATTGAGTTATCTTTGCAAGTCTCTTCGAATCATACGTTTGGTTTGGCCAACTAGATTGGTAGTTCTTGCAATGGGAGAAGTGCATGGATTTGGGTTCAATCTTGCGGTGTCCTTACCCGATGTGAGAAAGGGTTGCAAGGCACGTATTGTATTGTTGCCATCGAGGATAACAAGATGGGGTATTTATCATATTGCATGAATTTATTCCTCTACATCATGTCATCTTGCTTAAGGCGTTACTCTGTTTTAACTTAATACTCTAGATGCATGCTGGATAGCGGTCGATGAGTGGAGTAATAGTAGTAGATGCAGAATCGTTTCGATCTACTTGTGACGGCCGTGATGCCTATATACATGATCATACCTAGATATACTCATAACTATGCTCAATTCTGTCAATTGCTCAACAGTAATTTGTTCACCCACCGTAGAATATTTATGCTCTTGAGAGAAGCCACTAGTGAAACCTATGGCCCCCGGGTCTATTCTCATCATATCAATCTCCATCACTTTTATACTTGCCTTGTTTTTACTTTGCCGTTTACTTTTCACTTTGCATCTTTATACCAAAAATACCAAAAATATTATCTCTATCAAATCTCACTCTCGTAAGTGACCATGAAGGGATTGACAACCACTAATCGTGTTGGTTGCGAGTAGCTATCGTTTTGTGCAGGTACGAGGGACTTGTGCGTGGCCTCCTACTGGATTGATACCTTGGTTCTCAAAAACTGAGAGAAATACTTACGCTACTGTGCTGCATCATCCTCTCCTCTTCGGGGAAAACCAACGCAAGCTCAAGACGTAGCAAGAAGGATTTCTGGCGCCGTTCTTGGGAGTCTACGCAAAAGTCAACATACCAAGTACCCATCACAATCCCTATCTCTCGGATTACATTATTTGCCATTTGCCTCTCGTTTTCCTCTCCCCCACTTCACCCTTGCCGTTTTATTCGCCCTCTCATTTCGTTTGCCTTGATGTCTTCCTTGGCTCGTTTGCTCGTTTGGTTGAAATAGTTGAGTATTTATTCCTAAACAAAGAAGCCAATATCTATGGATCCTCATCCGCTTGCCAATATTTTTAAGAGATCCAATTATGATGAACCAATTCCTAGTGATTTGGATGCACTAGATTATCTTTATAAGGTTTTGCCTGAAATCCGTGAAGTGACTCACGAAGTCACGATAGATCTTTGAATAAAAAGCATGATTGCAATGATTTTATTATAAATTCTTTTGATGTCAATTATGCTAATAAGATGCAAAACCCTAAGCTTGGGGATGCTAGTTTTGCTATGTCTACTACTTGTTGCAATGATCATGATTGGGGTGATTCTTCTTATGATCTTGAAAATTTATTTAAGCCCCATGATGAATATTAGATTGATAATATTATTTGCAATAATATTGAAAGTGAGTTTGGAAAGGTCATGACTTTAGTTAATGATAGTCCCACTATTTTGGAAGAGTATCAACTTTGCATGCATGTGGATCGTGTTGAGATTATACTTTGTGATAGATATTTTGTTGAATTTTCCTATGATCCTACATGTAATTACTATGAGAGAGGAAAATATGGTTATAGAAATTTTCATGTTACCAAATTACCTCTCGTTATGTTGAGATTGCTATTCTTCCTTTCCGCTTCCTTGCATATGCTAGTTTTGGCTTGCTACGATAATTTGTTTGCCTATAATATTCCTATGCATAGGAAGTATGTTCTACTTAAGTGTGTTTGTCACATGTTTTATGATGCTCTCTTTGTGCCTCAATCCTTGTCTTTCTTGTGAGCATCATTGAATCTCAATGCCTAGCTAAAAAGGCTTTAAAGAAAAGCGCTTGTTGGGAGACAAACCAATATTTTTCCTTTCTGCTTAGTAATAAATAATCCATCTAGCCTCTGTTTAGATGTGGTTTTATCTTTAATTTAGTGTTTGTGCCAAGTTAAACCTATTGGATCTTCTTGGATGATAGTTATTTGATCTTGCTGTAATTTCCAGAAACTTTGCGCTCAGTGCCTGAATTGTTAAAAATCACCAGAACGTGATAAAATATTGATTCCAATTTCTTCTGATCAATAAACAAATTTTCCAGGACTTCTAATTTTGGTAGAATTTTTTGAGTTCCATAAGTTTGCGTTAGTTACCGATTACTGCAGACTGTTCTGTTTTTGACAGATTCTGTTTTGCGTGTGTGTTTGCTTATTTTGATGAATCTATGGCTAGTAAAATAGTTTATGATCCATAGAGAAGTTGGAATACAGTAGGTTTAACACCAATATAAATAAATAATGAGTTCATTACAGTATCTTAAAGTAGTCTTTTGTTTTCTTTCTCTAACGGAGCTCACGAGATTTCTATTGAGTTTTGTGCTGTGAAGTTTTCAAGTTTTTGGGTGAATTCTTTTGATGGATTATGGAACAAGGAGTGGAAAGAGCCTAAGCTTGGGGATTCGCATGGAACCCCCAAGATAATCCAAGGACACCAAAAATTCAAAGCTTGGGGATGCCCCGGAAGGCATCCCCTCTTTAAATCCACTTCCATCGGTAATTTACTTGGAGCTATATTTTTATTCACCACATGATATGTGTTTTGCTTGGAGCGTCTTGTATTATTTGCGTCCTTGCTTGTTAGTTTACCACAATCATCCTTTCTGTACACACCTTTTGAGAGAGCCATACATGAATTGGAATTTGATAGAGTACTCTATGTGCTTCACTTATATCTTTTGAGCTTGATAGTTTTGCTCATAGTGCTTCACTTATATATTTTGAGCGTGATAATTTTTGCTCTAGTACTTCACTTAGATCTTTTAGAGCACGGTGGTGGATTTGTGTTAAAGAAACTATTGATCTGTCATGCTTCACTTAGATTATTTTGAGAGTCGCTAATAGCATGGTGATTTGCTTAATATTAATATACTTGGTATTCAAGATATGTGAAAGTTTCTTTTGAGTGCGTTGAATACTAAGATAAGTTTTATGCTTGATAATTGTTTTGAGATATGGAGGTGATAATATTAAAGTCGTGCTAGTTGAGTAGTTGTGAATTTGAGAAATTCTTGTGTTGAAGTTTGCAAATCCC
This sequence comes from Aegilops bicornis, assembly GCA_021605145.1. Classification (NCBI taxonomy): domain Eukaryota; kingdom Viridiplantae; phylum Streptophyta; class Magnoliopsida; order Poales; family Poaceae; genus Aegilops; species Aegilops bicornis. Next base: position 745,432,255 of record CM038670.1, on the reverse strand, counting down.
GTAGCATGCATGTATGGTTAAAGTTGTGTAACAAATTTGAAACATGAAGTGTACTGGCTTGTGCATCCTTATGAGTGGCGGTCGGGGCGGCGATGGTCTTTTCCTACCAATCTATCCCCCTAGGAGCATGCGTGTAGTACTTGATTTTGATGACTTCTAAATTTTTGCAATAAGTATATGAGTTTTTTGACTAATGTTGAGTCCATGGATTATACGCACTTTTACCTTTTCGCCTTTGCTAGCCTCTTGATGCAGTGCATTGCCCTTTCTCACCTTGGGAGTTGGTGCAAACTTCGCCGGTGCATCCAAACCCCATGATATGATATGCTCTATCACACATAAACCTCCTTATATCTTCCTCAAAACAGCCACCATACCTACCTATTATGGCATTTCCATAGCCATTCCGAGATATATTGCCATGCAACTTTCCACCGTTCCGTTCATCATCATCATGACATATTTTACTTTTGTCATATTGCCATTGCATGATCATGTAGTTGACATCGTATTTGTGGCAAAGCCACCATGCATTATTTTTCATACATGTCACTCTTGATTCATTGCACCATCCCGGTACACCGCCGGAGGCATTCATATAGAACCATACCTTGTTCTAGTTTCGAGTTGTAATCCTTATGTTGTAATCAATAGAAGTGTGATGATCATCATTATTAGAGCATTGCCCAAAAAAAAGAGAAAGGCCAAAAAGAAAAAAAAGAAAGTCCCAAAAAAATAAAAATAAAAAGGGCAATGCTACTATCTCTTTTTCCACACTTGTGCTTCAAAGTAGCACCTTGTTCTTCATGTAGTGAGTCTCATATATTGTGCTTCAAAGTTGCACCTTGTTCTTCATGTAGTGAGTCTCATATATTGTGCTTTAAAGTAGCACCATGTTTTTCATATAGTGAGTCTCATAAGTTATCTTTTTATACTAGTGGGGCTTCTACATCAACACCATAGCCTCTCCGATGAAGTGTGAGTAGTTTACTTCAGACCTTCGGGTCCATAGCTAGTAGCTAGATGGCTTCTTCTCTCTTTTTGGATCTCAATACGATGTTCTCCCCCTCTCTCGTGGAGATCTATTCAATGTAATCTTCTTTTTGCGGTGTGTTTGTTGAGACCGATGAATTGTGGGTTTATGATCCAGCTTATCTATGAATAATATTTGAATCTTCTCTGAATTCTTTTATGTATGATTGAGTTATCTTTGCAAGTCTCTTCGAATTATCTGTTTGGTTTGGCCAACTAGATTGGTAGTTCTTGCAATGGGAGAAGTGCATGGCTTTGGGTTCAATCTTGAGGTGTCCTTACCCAGTGACAGAAAGGGTTGCAAGGCACGTATTGTATTGTTGCCATCGGGGATAACAATATGGGGTATTTGTCATATCTCATGAATTTATTCCTCTACATCATGTCATCTTGCTTAAGGTGTTTGTCGGCGTTCTGGGAACGGGGGTCCCCCGACTTGCCTGCCTGCGGCCTGCGGCGTGGTTCTAAGTGGGGCCCATCACGGCCCATCTTCATCAACGCAAGCTTAAGACCCTCGCGAGGGGCCAAGCCTCGCGGGGCGGACGACAGGGAGCTTCCTCAGGCACGGCCTCATCAGGCTGGCTCGCAAGCAGGCGGAGAGATCAAGGCAGGGTACCTCACGAGGTGCCCATGACGCAAGCTATGACGACCAAGGGCGCCAGGCGGGCGCCAGCCCGCGCAGTGTCCTCCTTTCCTCTTTCGTGCAAAGGGAGCAAGCGCAGGCGAGAGCATCAAGCAAAGGCGTCCATTTCGGTGCAACAAGACCAAGACCAGCCCAACGGCGATGAGGAGTCATTGTGGAGCCCAAGCCGGCGTCACCACTAGAACCTTTGACAAAGTGAGGACCAACTTTAGTCAGGATAAGTGTACCAGATGTTCCCCTTCAAAATGGCCAATTGTTGGCGCCCTTCCCGCTCAATATTTGGGAAGAGGCCCAGGGCCTCTGTCTATAAATAGGACTAGCCACGCACAGAGCTAGAGGCCAAGCAATCTTGGATAGAGAGATAGAGAGAAAGAGAGGGAGCGACTGAACTCCTCCAAGCAGTTCATCGCCCGGCCAAGAACAGACCCTCGTGAGGCTGTTCTTCCTTGTATTGTCCATCACCATCAGCCCAAGAGGCAATCCACCACACCACAAACTAGAGTAGGGTATTACACCGCAATGGTGGCCCGAACTAGTATAAATCTTGTGTCTCTTGTGTTGTTCCTTTCGTAGTTAGATCCAAGCGAGGCGGCGGGGTGCAGGTAGGTAGAGGGTGAGATCTCCGCGCGCACCCAAGTGTTCGAACCTCTAGGGTCTGCCGGAACCCGAAATCCGACATTTGGCGCGCCAGGTAGGGGTGCGCCGGAATTCGTCTTCCGTTGCCCTGTTTTCCGTCGACCACTGCATCCATGTCTGACGCTCGCCGGGCCCGCGCCGAGCGCCGAGCCGCTCTCGCTTCCCGCGTCGCCCAGATGGCTCCCGTCGGCGGGCGCCTCGTCGTTCCCCATCGCCTGCCGTCAACGCCGCCACCGGCCCGGCGGGGAACAAGCAGCAAGCATCGTCCCGGCATCCCTCCGTGAGGCAAGACGGCCGCACAGCTACCCCCTCACTCGCCCCGGCCGGTTCTTCGTCTCGCGCGTTCCGCACGCCCATGAAGGCTCGAGCTGCGCTCATCGCGGCAAACGAGCTCCTGCGCTACCGTCCAGTCGATGACGTCTACGAAGAGTGGCTCGACCGCGTCACCGAGCTCGTCCGCGCCGCAGGGGGCTCCCCGGCGCCGTCCGTCCCGGTGCACCTCACCCCGCCCTGCGCGGGCGTCGAAGCTCGGGCGCCTCGGCCGCCTCCCCCTCAAGAAGGCGCCACAGCCCCAAAGCGCGTGGTCCCTGGCGGAACCCTCTCTGTCGGCGCCGGTAGCGGCTAAGCAGAGCTGACAGGAAGTCCCTCGCCCGCAAGAAGCTGCCCGAGTGCTCCCCGCTCCAGCTCGTCGTGACCACGCTCCTGCTCCGGCACGTCAAGACCCCGCGCTGCTCCCAGCTGCAGCGCATGGGGACCCGCAAGACCAAGCTCTTCGTCACCCATGGCCTCCCGTGGCCACAATAGGGTGCCGTGCCTTCACCATCGAGCTGCGCAGCGTCGCGTGACCCGGCAAGTTCAAGCCAGACCTGCTTCCTCGCTATGACGGTATGGCCGACCCCGCAGAGTTCCTCCAGCTCTACGAGCTGGGCATCGAAGCCGCCAACGGAGACGAGAAGGTCATGGCGAACTGGTTTCCCATGGCGCTCAAGGGCCAGGGCCAGCACTGCTCCTGAACTGGCTCGAGCACGATCTCCTCCTGGGACGAGATGCGCACCCGCTTCATCGCCAACTTCCAAGGTACTCGTGACCGGCCACCCGCCGTGAGCGACATGCGCCGCATCAAGCAGCAACCAAGGGAGACCCTGCAGAAATACATACAACGCTTCAACAACGCACGCCTGAAGATTCCCAAGGTGACCGAGGAGGCCATCATCTCCGCCTTCTCTGACGGTGTGCGCGATGTCAAGATGAAGGAGGAGCTGGCGATGCATGAAGACTTGTGCACTTCCTTGGAGCTGTTCAACTTGGCGACCAAGTGCGCCAGGGCCGAGGAAGGGCGTCTCTCCCTCCTCGAGCTGCCTACCACAGACCCAGAAGAGAAGAAGCCCAAGGCCAAGGATGTGAAGCGCAAGGGGGCTGCCGTGCTCGCGGCAGAACCGGACATCAAGTGGGGCAGAGATCAGCCCGAGTCTTCCAAGGGCAGCCGGTACTGCGTGTACCACGACCTCCACACCCACAACACCAACGAATGTCAAGAGCTCCGAGCCGTGCGGGAAGGGAGGATCGGCCGACGTCCCGACCGCAGCGACCGGGGCTACGGCCAAGGAGGAGGAAGGAACACAGGACGCTGGGAAGACCGCGGCCCTCGCCATGGGTGGCGCGACCAACCTCACGAGGATCGCTGGCGGGACCCGCCTCGCGAGGGAGGCTGGAGGGATCAGCCTCGCGAGGATCGCCATGCAAGGCAACGCAGGCCTCCCTCCTCCGCCACCGCAGCCAAGGAGAAATGAAGACCATCATCGAGCGAGGGGCTGGGGCTTCCGGGGAGCATGCCAGCGATCGCACATCCTAGGCGGAGCTCAAGCCCCAGCCTCTCAACGCATTTTCAAGCAGTTCGCCCGCGAGGTGAATGCAGTCCTCCCCAAGCTCGAAGCCACACGCCCCCTCAGGTGGTCGGCGTGCGCCATCACGTTCAGCTCAACGGATCAGCTCAAGTGTGCGGCCACAACCGGAGTCCTCCCAATGCTTTGCTCCCCAATCATCGACAACGTGCTAGTCACCAAGACCCTCATCGATGGCGGCGGCGAGGCTCAACGTCCGGTCTATGGAAGCGTTCTACAATCTCCAAGTGCCTTACAATCAGCTTCAGCCAGCAAGCCTTTCTCCGGGGTCACCGACGGCTCCACGGTCCCGATTGGGCAGGTTCGCCTCCTGTCACCTTCGGTAGCGTCTGACAACTACCACCGCAAGAGCTCGCCGACTTCGACGTCGCCCACATTACGCCGCCGCCAACGCCATCCTCGAGTACCCAGCGCTGGCCAAGTTCATGGCTGTAACCCGGACGGCTACAACGCGTCCTCAAGATGCCAGGAAGTGGCGGAGTCATCCACAGTGCTCTGTGAAGAGAAAAGCAGCGGTGTGCTCCTGGAGCGAGCCTTTCAGGCCGCGTCACTGGAAGACCCGGATTGCGGAAGCAGGAGGCTTCCCGAGATCGCCCCCAAGAAGAAGAAGACATCGTCCGGCCCGGCCCCTCAGGAGGCAGGCACCTCAGGGTCCGCGCCTGCTCAGGGGGAACCTCCTTCTATCGCATAGGAAAGCGCGCCCGACGCCCTCCTGAGGCAGGGCTCAGGGGCTCCCCCCTGGAGGGCCACCGACCTTGCTAAGGTCACGAGGAAGGCACTTGGGCACCACTTGGAGGCGTGTTTCGAAGCACATTTCCCTGAAGAAGGAGCAACGCAAGGAGGGCCAAACCCTCACGAGTTCGTCAGCAAGATCATTCAGGAGCTGCAGGAGTCAAGAGTCATGAGTGGCCGCTGCCGCTTACCTGCCGTAGCTCCCCATCTAGGCGAGGATGGTGGGCTGGGCATCTGCATCGACCTACCAGGGCTCAACCGAGCCGCCTCTCAGGAGCGCCTCTAGCCCTCTCGAGTGGGGCGCTGCGAAGGTCCACCCCACAGCTACGTTCGCATGCCCTTCTGGCTTGCCGAACGCAGCTGCCTGGCCAGCGCCTCATGAGGAGCATCCGGAGGCTCAAGAGGCCAGCGTTCCGCAGCCTGGTAGAGATGGAGATGGTCCACGAGGAGCCACCAGGCGCCTCCGGAGCCTCCCGAGGCCCCGAGCACAGGGGCTCGTGAGGATCGCTCCGCAGCCCACCGAGTCTGCTGCACCAACACCCTTCGTCTTCAACGCTATCGGTGACATCTTTCAAGTTTCATTTCCGGTGGGGCGCCCCAGGCTGCATTATTCCTAGGCCGCGTGTGTCTGTCCCTGCGGCATGTATCCCTTTTACTTCATGTTCTTAGCTTATCTTGTTGGGGGGCGCCCCTCGGGCTGCATCATCCCCAGGTCGCTCGGGTCCGACCCGGCGATGTTCGTCTTCTTTGCGCTTATCTAAATGGACTTGCTCCATCGTGATTAACATGCTTGGCCTAGTTGCCCGCTCAACTGACACCAACTGCTGAAGCTGCTCCCTAATGGCACGACGCTTGCGCATGGGTCCGTCCCTGCAACGCCGACAAACCTGAATGGCTAAGCTCTGGCTGCGGCAGCCCCGCACTGCGCCACCTCGTCAAGCCTTCAGTGCCTCGTCACCCCTCCGGGGCAACTAACGGCTGACTGTCGATTGTCACGGCGAACTTTCGTTCTTTCTGTGATGAGCCTGTAGGATCTCTTCAAGGAGCAGCGTCATGCGAGGCCCCCATGGTGTCTCCTTCAATCCCACCCGCGCGAACTGCTTGCACGTTAAAGGGGGGGGGTGCCTGAACATCGCGACTCAGGTCTCCTACTGGCTCTCCAGCCCTCACCCTCTGGCCTTGACCACGTCATCGCGACCTGGCATACCAGCGACGGCTGAGATTCGCTCGAGGGCCGGGACCCGAGGACGTAGATCAGAAAGGGGAGCAAAGGCGAAAGGGGAGGGACACGCGAGGACCTCGCCTGCCGATGCACAGACCCGGCAACACACCAGGAAACGGCTCCTGATTCTCGAGATAAGTCACCCACCGGAAGAACTAACTAACACGACACCGTCCCCTCACCCAACGCAATCCCGTGTTAGCAACGTTGCTCTCCTTTCTCACCGAACGATGGCTGCTTGAGAGCTAAGGGGGACCTCTTGAGCATCGCGACTCAGGGGCTCTTACCAGACCTCGGCCGCTCACCTCCTGGCCTTGACCACGGCATCGCGACCTGGCATACCAGCGACGGCTGAAGCCTGCCTTGGGACTGGGACCTGTCGTCACAGAGCGTCGAGCCCTCGCAAGGTTCAAAAGGGAGAACTGAGCTAAGATGGAATGAGCAACTTGCACTGCTTCATGACAAGGATCATATTAACAAACAGGACCACATGCACCTTACAAGCCCCCACGGGGCGCGCTTTTGATTCCTCGCAGGGAGCAGATCCTAAAGAACGCTAACTGCACGCCCCGCAAAAGCGCCATCATCAACAGTGGGCCGTCGAGCACCGGCGCCAACCCCATCCAGATCAGAGGCGGCGACGGCCTGCCGAGCCCGCCCTGCTCTGTGAGCGGCGCATGCTCGGGGCCTCGTAGCTATCGTCACTCGTCTCCGGAGTCCTGAAGAGCTCGACGGAGTCGCTGGATCCTCTGACGCCTCCACCGCCTGAGGAGCTGCCGAAGGAGCAGTCGGCGAGCCTAGCCCTCGCTGCGGCAGGGCCTCGATCACCTCTCCCGGGGCAGCACTCCAGCTGGCGCCCTTCCGCATTGAAGACCTTGAAGAGCATGACCGAAGCGCCATCGTACTCCAGGTGGATCGCGGAGGGCGCCCCTTGTCCTGCAGACCCGGGCAATCTCGCCCCAGCCTCGAATCATGAAGACCTCGCCCGGGGCAACGACTGCAACCTCTGCCCCGGTCGCAAGGGTGCCGCGGAGGTGAAGAAGGGAGGAAGGCGAATCCAAGACCGAGGAGACATGGCGTTGTGGAGCACGAACTCTCGGGAGGAGCCCTCGGCGTGGACTCCAGGGGGAACGACACGCACCTTCATGACCCGTCGGCGCCGACGGCGGCGTCGCCCGTGGCGTTCGGCATCAACTCCTTCAGAGCCCTCGATGTGGGCGTACAAGGGAAGCGGGAACCCTGGTGGTGGCCGTTCGCACCAGGGCCTCGACACCACCTGGTGGGCACCCTCATTCCGATGGCAGAGGAATAGCCGTTTCTTCGGCGGAAGCGGGTCAGGACCCTCTCGGGGAGCCTTTCCCTTCTCTGCCGCGGAGAACCGGCGGATCGGAGCCATTGCAGCAAGACGGAGCAAGAACCAGGAAGAAGGAGAAGCAAGCAGAGACGGACCAGAGGAGCGCTCACTGTTCCGTACTTAAAGCCAGGGAAGGCCAACCGCCGACCTCCACGATCGCATGTAATCATGACCCGCTTTGCATGCAGGGACTTGTCAATTCGTGCAGTTGTCGAGGCGTCGTGGGGAAGTGGAGACGCCCACGTCCAATCAACCGCCACATGGCGCCCAAGGCCGCAGGCTGTTAGGGCCCGCGGCGCTTCGCACTTGCCCTTTCGCTTCTCTGCTCGGCCAAGTCCGGGCGCGCCTTGGCCCGGGGGCTATTGTCGGCGTTCTGGGAACGGGGGTCCCCAGACTTGCCTGCCTGCGGCCTGCGGTGTGGCTCAAAGGGGGCCCCATCACGGCCCATCTTCATCAACGCAAGCTCAAGACCCTCGCGAGGGGCCAAGCCTCGTGGGGCGGACGACAGGGAGCTTCCTCAGGCACGGCCTCATCAGGCTGGCTCGCGAGGAGGCGGAGAGATCAAGGCGGGGTACCTCACGAGGTGCCCATGACGCCAAGCCATGACGACCAAGGGCACCGGGGCGCCAGCCAGCGCGGTGTCCTCCTTTCCTCTTTGGTGCAAAGGGAGCAAGCGCGAGCGAGAGCATCAAGCAAAGGCGTCCATTTCGTGCAACAAGACCAAGACCAGCCCAACGGCAGGAAGGGAGTCATTGTGGAGCCCAAGCCAAGGCGTCACCACCAGAGCCTTTGACAAAGCGAGGACCAACTTTAGTCAGGATAAGTGTACCAGATGTTCCCCTTCAAAATGGCCAATTGTTGGCACCCTTCCCGCTCAATATTTGGGAAGAGGCCCAGGGCCTCTGTCTATAAATAGGACTAGCCACGCATAGAGCTAGAGGCCAAGCAATCTTGGATAGAGAGATAGAGAGAGGGAGGGAGCGACTGAACTCCTCCAAGCAGTTCATCGCCCGGCCATGAACAAACCCTCATGAGGCTGTTCTTCCTTGTATTATCCATCACCATCAGCCCAAGAGGCAATCCACCACACCACAAACTAGAGTAGGGTATTACACCACAATGGTAGCCCGAACTAGTATAAATCTCGTGTCTCTTGTGTTGTTCCTTTCGTAGTTAGATCCAAGCGAGGCGGCGGGGTGCAGGTAGGTAGAGGGCGAGATCTCCGCGCGCACCCCAGTGTTCGAACCTCAAGGGTCTGCCGGAACCCGAAATCCGACAGCGTTACTCTGTTTTTAACTTAATACTCTAGATGCATGCTGGATAGCGGTCGATGAGTGGAGTAATAGTAGTAGATGTAGAATCGTTTCGATCTACTTGTCACGGACGTGATGACTATATACATGATCATAACTAGATATACTCATAACTATGCTCAATTCTGTCAATTGCTCAACAGTAATTTGTTCACCCACGGTAGAATATTTATTCTCTTGAGAGAAGCCACTAGTGAAACCTATGGCCCCGGGTCTATTCTCATCATATCAATCTCCATCACTTTTATACTTGCCTTGTTTTTACTTTGCCTTTTACTTTTCACTTTGCATCTTTATACCAAAAATACCAAAAATATTATCTCTATCAGATCTCACTCTCGTAAGTGACCGTGAAGGGATTGACAACCCCTAATCGCGTTGGTTGCAAGTAGCTATTGTTTTGTGCAGGTATGAGGGACTTGTGTGTGGCCTTCTACTGGATTGATACCTTGGTTCTCAAAAACTGAGGGAAATACTTACGCTATTGTGCTGCATCATCCTCTCCTCTTCGGGGAAAACCAACGCAAGCTCAAGACGTAGCACATCATAGTAAAATCAGCAAAGTGGAACTTGCTAGAATATATGTGCTAGTATTGCCGGTACGGCTAGAAAGGCTTCGGATACCAGCTCTCTTCAAGTGAAGGTGCGGTACTGTTAATATCAGTGTAACTCTCAAAGGCGACACAGCTCCCCGCGTTTCCTTGCTATTCTTGTAGGATTCAAGTGGGAAGGCCACTACAAATCCTATACCTATGTTTACAAGATCCTACGAATCAAAGAGGCTCAAAGTGTCCATCACAACCGACCGTATAAACCTCTACACTGCAAATGTCCCTGCTCATCTCCAGTACAAGGAACATACTGTACTACTATCATACTCCCTCCGTTCCAAAATATAAGTCTTGGTAGAGACCTCTATGGATCACATACTGATGTATCCAGATACATTTTAGAGTGTAGATTCACTCATTTTGCTCCATATGTAGTCCATGGTGGAATCTATACAAAGACTTGTATTTAGTAACGGAGAGAGTACATATTAAAGAAGAACGGAAGAGGAACATGGTAAAGAAGAGCTAGCAGATTTTGGATAATAAAATGTTGGTTGCGCAGTGCCCACATATGATGAACCAGAGTGCATTAAGAATGCAACTCCCAGCTGTCTCTCAACCATTTCAGGCGGTTGGATGAAGATCCTATGTCTCCTAACCCTTCTTCTTCCTCGTCTCTGATTCTTCCCATACAGAACACCGCACGGGCCGCCGGCCGGACCACCGGCCCCCACCGCCTGTGTTCCTCCGCTACCCCCACCCCCACCCGCGTCGAGTTTTATTAGATTCGTGAGGCCCCACAACCACCCGAGCCCCTTCGATCGCACCGCGAACTCCGTGAGCTCTAAAAATTAGTGACCCAATTTTGAAATTTAGTCTCTTGTGATTTAACTAGTGTGGAATATAAAAGGGGAAAACCATAAGCATTGGGAGTATAGTGTTGAGCGTGCCATGGCGGATCTGAAGGTGCAAACCGGACAAAGGCAACTTCACAACTAAGACAAGAAATCAGAGTAAAGCAGTGGTGATCTATTTTCTTGCTGCGATAAATAAGTTGAGTAGATACGAAAGAGTACCGCCTCTGGTGCGGCGCCGTGTATGCATCTGCTGAGAATTTGACAGTGCTGCGGTAGCGATGGCTGTCGGCGATGTGGAAGCAGATCTAGGAGCATAGACGGTGGCGGCGAAGCTGATGGGAAGACGGTCGTAGGAGCGGCGCCCGACAAGGTGGGCAACCGAGGCGAGGATGAAGCGAGAGGACGGATGCAAGGATTCCGGTCCAAGGCGTGGATGAGAGAGGTCGATCTCTTGTAATGGACGGCAAGGCGTCGGGGTATCAGCTCGGCATGGTGGAGGAGGACAGCGGTGGATGGGGTGGCGGACGGCCAGACGGAGGAGGTGGGGTGGAGAGGGTGTTTTGGTGCCCACGTAGTACGAATGGGGAAAATGGAGGTAGAGAGGAAGTGGTAACCAAGTATTCAGCGCTCGCTAGTCTCAAATGCGAGTAAATTTACAAACTTAGCAACCGTATCAAATTTCTACTAAATCACAGCAAAATTATTCGGTTGGGGATAGGGCCGGTAATCTTGCATACACCGAATATTTGCCGACGAGAATTTGTTTTTGGCGCCCACCGTGTATGAATATGAATCGGGGAGGGAGTCGATTTCGGCCGAGGACACACTGTGTTTTGGCGCCCACCGTGTATGAATCCAGGTGAGAGGCGGTTACGTCCACGTTTGGGTGAAATTACAAACTTACCCCTATCGAAACCTATAGAAATCCAGCAGATAGGCTTTGCATGGCAGGGATAGGCAGTAGTAATTTCCATCTCGCAGATTTTGGTTTCGGGCGGTTACTGCGACTTTCCCCGCTTCGTTCAAATTTTGCAGAGTGCACGTTTATCGTGCCAACTCAATTCGAATCCCGTTTGCATTCTATTTTTTTCAAGCGGATCCATTTTCAGTTGGAATTACATTCTATATACATCATTTTTTATATATACTTTCAAAAGCACAACAAAGAATTCTGCTCCTTTAAATGTATAATATGATTTACAAATACAACGATCTCGAAATCTTAAGGTTGAATTCAATTTTTTTAACCAAATTATATTGTACTAAAATGTATGGATCAGTAATATCTACATATTAAATAACATATATGTGTCTGAATTCATATGAGTATGCATGTTTGATAGATCAATTTTGGTTCGAGTATGGATTACATGTATCATCATCTCGAATTCAAATATTTGAATCCCTTTTTTGTTCACTCCTTTCACACCCATCTCTCTCGCATGCATGCTCCTTCAGGTAGCTATCACTCTCTTTTCTCCAGCTCACCCGCACGCTCACTTCATGTTTCTCCTATCCTCGCAAACATGGTCTCTCGACGTCTCCCTTGAGAAGTGTCACACTCTCCCTATCATTATACATTACACGGTTTTCATTATCTCTCACGTCTCAACTGTTCTCTGGTATCACTCGGTACCTAAGCTTTCTTTTTCACCGCCACACACACAGTCTCCACTAGTCTTTCACTTTGTCTTTCTCTCTATGGGATTCTCGCACACACCCTATATGTCTCTACATATGACTCATACCACTAAAATTACTCTCTCTCTCTCTCCTCTAGACACAATATTTGTTGCGGTCTCCTTTTCGTCTCCATTCCAGACTGACATTATTCATTTGTTTACCGATCAGACAACCCCGACTACCATCTCCTCTCTCTCTCTCTCTCTCACACACACACACACACACACACAACTCCTGCTTCCACTCCCTTCCCAACTACCGTCTCTCTCTCACACACACAAAACTCTCGCTTTCGCACCCCGACTCGTATTTCTCTCACAAACATTTATCGACTAGCTAGCATCTAGATAGGTTTATACACCCGCACACTCGTGCTTCCACCATCGCATACATGTCTCTCTCCTGCTCCTTGTATCTATGTAGATTTTTCTTCCCTTCTTGAGTCATGCCCTCTCGATCGTGCACACACGCACTATCGCCTCATTTTAAGCTGATACCTATCGCACACACGCTCCTTGTGTCTTTGTCACACATGCACTCCGTCCTCCTCCACTCTCCCTCTCTCTCACACACTCATGGGCTTTTTGCAACAACTAGCAAGATGCCCATGCGTTGCACGGAACATCAAGATGCATTTGTATGAGTATTTTATCCTGTGGGGGAAAAGGATGAATGAGGGAAGGCCTTATTTGCAAATGTGGAGAGGGGTGTGGGTATCTTTTTGCAAAATTGCCATAGTTTCCTTCCTATCCGTCAGATATAGATCGGACGGCCTATATTGCAGGATGGCAGGCACACGATCATCACCAACAATGCTTTTTATAAGAGTAGGGATAAAAAATAGAGTTGGTGATGATGGTGGGTCTGCCATCCTGCAATGTAGGTCGTCCGATTTATATCTAACGGATAGGAAGGAAAATATGGCAATTTACCCGCACTCTTCACCACATTTGCAGATAAGGCCTTCCCTCGTTCATCCTTTTCTCCCACAAGATCTTGATGTTCCATGCAACGCACGGGCATCTTGCTAGTAAGAGTAGAAATTAGACATATACCACTTCTAATCTTGAAACCAACAACATTCCTCCCTTATCTCATGAAAACCGCCAAAGGAATATATTTTGAGTGAAACATAACATATTTTTAGTGATATACGTATTTCAAAACTAGACTTTTTTCTATCAAATCGGTGAATATGTATTAATCTACTTTGATCGTGTGGCAACGCATTGGCACATTGCTAGTAGTTATTATAATATTTTGGACACCAGACAAACGGTGGAGTACATATACGAAGAGAAGAGGCGCACGCACGCAGTCGGCCTCTCGCTGTCTCGCACACATGAGTGTTACGTAAAGGCGATGTCGGTGTCAAAACCGGCGGATCTCGGGTAGGGGGTCCCGAACTGTGCATCTAGGCGGATGGTAACAGGAGACAAGAGACACGATGTTTTTACCCAGGTTCGGGCCCTCTCGATGGAGGTAATACCCTACTCCTGCTTGATTAATATTGATGATATGGGTAGTACAAGAGTAGATCTACCACGAGATCAAGGAGGCTAAACCCTAGAAGCTAGCCTATGGTATGATTGTTGTTCGTCCCACGGACTAAAAACCCTCCGGTTTATATAGACACCGGATAGGTTAGGGTTACACGTAGTCGGTTACAATGGTAGGAGATCTACATATCCGTATCGCCAAGCTTGCCTTCTACGCCAAGGAAAGTCCCATCCGGACACGGGACGTAAGTCTTCAATCTTGTATCTTCATAGTCTTGGAGTCCGCCAAAGATGATAGTTCGCTATCCGGACACTCCCTAGTCCAGACTCCTCGGTAGCCCCCTGAACCAGGCTTCAACGGCATTTACGAGTCCGGCGCGCATATTGTCTTCGGCATTGCAAGGCGGGTTCCTCTTCCGAATACTTCGTAGAAGGTTTTGAACACAAGGATAGTGTCCGGCTCTGCAAAACAAGTTCCACATACTACCGTAGAGAGAATAACTTCTCGCAGATCTGGTCGACGTATTCCGCGGCGTGACATCACACCACGGCCGTGCCTTTATATGAATTGTTTTTACTGTTCCACCTCGGTAGCGTTTAGCGAGGCAGTTTCCCTGGCACGTCTTATCAAAGCATAGATCATGCCCCCTTATTCCGGGATTCCCATCAATACGGACGTGGGTAACCCATCCGCGCCCTTGATTACGGCGCTTGGGGATAAGCGAGTTTTACCAGGCTGGCGGGGGACACATAGCTTCGTCCGTCCATATAAGGGGATAAGGATCCACCTTTTCGCTTACGCCTTCTTCCTCCTTTGCTCATCCATTTATGCGCACTCGAGCTCCAGCACCCAAGTCCGCACACCCCACCTCAACCTTCTCCAACTATGTCTGGAGCGGGAGGCAGGTGGATGGCCTCCTCCGTCACGGAGGGGCACATCACAAAGCTGCGGGAGGCCGGATACTTGTCCAGCGACATCGCGTGTTGGCTACCCGACGAGGGGCAGCTCATTCCGACCCCCAGGCCCCATGAGAGGGTGGTGTTTCTCCCCCACTTCCTCCGCGGACTAGGTTTTCCACTTCACCCATTTGTCCGGGGGCTCATGTTCTACTACGGCACAGACTTCCACGATCTGGCCCCAATTTCATCCTCAACATCTCGGTGTTCATCATCGTGTGCGAGGCCTTCCTCTGCATCCAGCCCCACTTGACTTATGGCTGAAGATCTTCAATGTCGAGCCGAAGGTAGTGGGCGGCCGTCAGCCGGAGTCTTGAGGCGCCATGGTTGGCAAGATGGCCAAAGTCCTATGGCTCGAGGGCTCCTTCGTGGAGACAATAAAGGGGTGGCAATCGGGGTGGTTCTATATCACCGAGCCGCGCGACTCCAAATGGGCGGCGGCCCCCGAATTCAGATCTGGCTTCCCCACACGGCTCTCATCATGGAAAGAGACGAGCCTGACGTGGGGGAATTTGGACGAGCTATCCGGACTCCAAACATGCGTCCGAAACCTGGTGGCCAAGAATCTCAGGCTTGTCAACGTAATCCAGGTGATGCTCATCCACCGGATTCTCCCATGCCAACAACGGGCCTTCAAATTGTGGGAGTTCGATCCGGCACAGCACCCAACTCTGAAAAGGCTCTTTGACACTACGTACGAAGATGCACGGAAGGTGTTGTTCAAGGGCGCCGAGGCTCCCACATCCGCCATCAAGATTGCGGATTCAATTTCGCATGACATCAAGCCAGCGAGGTAATTTATTTTACCCTTTAAGGGACTCTTTTTTCATAGATTGACTCTATGTGGGATCTAAAACTCCTAACCTTTGACAGATCGGTGAAGACGTCCGGACAGATTAATCGTCCGGCTCCTTTGCCGAAGACCCAAGCCGGACGCCTCGATTGACGGGCTCTTGGCTCCGGTACCTCATGTGGTGCGGAGAAGAAGGCCAAGAAGGAGGCCACGGAACTCGAAGGAGCTCTCGGCGCCAGTCTTTGTCAGATTTTGAAGCATAATCTTCTCCACGAGAACGAGGAGGAGGAAAAAAGCCTCTCCCAGGGGAGGAGAGGAAAAGGAAGGCCGCCTAACCTGGGAGGCCGGAGGGTCCAAGAAGGGAAGGACCCTTCCTCCGGACTTCTCCACCAACATCGACAACGACGAGGAGGAGTGGCCAACAAGGGCCAAACCCCTGGCGAGATCGTAAGTGTCCGGATACTCATGGCTTTTTTCCATTGCATAGTGTTCTCTAATGCCGAACAATCATGCAGCCCGCCCAAGGGCGAGCTCGCCGCTTCGTCGAATGGGTCCCTGAGTTCGTCGGAAATGGAGAGTACTTCACTTCCGGCCGCCTCCTCACCTCACGCTGCGGACGACGCCAAGGTGGGGCCCCAAGGGGGGCCTGGTCAAGAGGAGGTGGCGCAGGAGGCGCCGCAAGGCAACCTCCCGGACTCCAGGCGTGTGGGGGGCGAGACCCCCAGGGGCTCTAAGCCCGACCCTCGTCCGGACTCCATACCGTAACCTTCAGCGGTTTCGAAGTCCGGCAAGCGGCCCCTTCGTAGGAAGGCTAAGACGCCGGTGTCCTCCATCCAACCGGAGACACCGGATAGCTTACTGGAGGCGTTTAACAGTCCCTCCATCGAGGAGGAGTACCGCACTGTTATGAGTGTGGTGATCCAGAAAGTTTAGTCCGCCAAGAGCAGGCTGACCGAAGCCTGTACCAGCCTTCTAACAGGCTTTGAGGTAAGTTTAGAATATGTAAAAATATTACCGCATAGACAGTAGCCCTTGATGCTTAGTTCGGTGTTCGGAAAGAAAAGCCGGACTAAGGATCTAAAAAGATATACGTAGGAGTCTAACATAAGTATGTCAATATGGGAATGCAGGTTGCGCTGCTGACCTCTGCCGCACTGACTGCGGAGGTCAATGCATTGAAGCAGAGCCTCGAGCGGTTCGAGAACGAGCTCGGCCTTGCCAAGAAGCAGCTCGAGGACAAGGAAGGTAAGTAATACCTTATTAAAGAAATACCTTATGGAATGGTTTCGGTTGCAAAAAATAAGAGGAGTAACATGGGTACTGCAGGGGCCACGAACGAGGTGGCGACCCTGAAGGAAGCGTTGTCCGCGGCCGAAAACAAAGCGGCTCATGTGAGCGCACGAGCGAGAGAAGGGGAGGCGCAGTGGCGGAGGTAAGGCAAGAGCTCCGTGCTCGTGGAAAAACACGAGGGTTTGGAGCGTGACTCGAAGACCCGAGAGTCCGAGCTTGCTTCGGCTCTTGAGAGTGCCAAAGCTTGTAAGGCCGAGGCCCAAAAAGCCCTCCAGGAGATTGAGGCAATAAAGAAGATTGCGGCTGGTAAGGCATTCTTTATGCAGAGCAAGAATGTGAAAGTGAATTACCTATTACTTACCCGGATTCGGAGCTCTCCAGGAGCATTCGCAGATCTGCCCCGTAGTGTGTCTGATGCTGCCGCATTCTACGGCGCCAAGGAGGGAGCTCGGCGGAGAAGGTGTTCTGGTCTCAAGATGTCGAGGCCGGACATCCGGTGCCCCTAAGCGACCAGCTGAAGCAGCTGGTCGAGCTCCACAAGGTTGCCGAACAGGCCATGAGGGGCCTCATAGTTCGGTTGTGGCCATTGGAAGCCATGCTTGGGAGCTACTTTGGGCTAGTGCGGCAGCTGGTGGACGCCTGTCCACGGATTGAAGTTATCAAGCGCTCCGTCTGCATTGAAGGTGCCCGTCGGGCCCTTGCCCGTGCTAAAGTGCACTGGGGCAAGCTGGACGCGGAGAAGCTTGTGACGGACGGGCCACCGAAGGGCAAGGAGCATCGCACGCCCGAAATGTACTATGAGGGCCTCCTGAAGGGTGACCGCCGTATAGCGGATGAGTGCTCCAAAGATGTAATTTTTGAATAGACTCGCATTTGTTATCCTGTACGCTGAAAACTTGTTCATATGCGCTAAGCAACGCTTGTTAATTTAAAATATTACCTTCTGTGTGGCCGTTTATCAAATTTGAGAGATGGCAAGTCGTTGGTTCAGCCCCCATGCCAAGAGTGCTGGGGTGTTTGGGATAAACTTGAGCGCTCTTGTTCCCATTCTTGGGTCCATCGAGGGAGGCGCTCAACGCAACGAACAAGGCAACCGGACTTATAATGCTTGAACACTCTCACTTAGCCATAGAATTCTATAATTTTAAATTTCGGCGAAGCCCCTAGTATTCGGAAGACCGAGTTCAGGGCGGTATCCACGCCTTAGCCGGACAATTCCGGTTCCTCGCTCTAAGCGGCATAAGTCTTTAGGGACCCGAAAAAATCTCTCGAACAGCGACCGCCTCTCGCCCTATCATGACGGTCAGTTTTAGGTTTCTCCACTGAGGTGCTCAACCCAGCTCAACTGGGGCACAATCGCAGTGGTTCTCCTAGTGCTACCTTAGCCGATATAACGGAACGTAAGGTACCAAAACATAGGAGCCGGGCAAACCCAACTATTGACCCAAGACATGATTCATAGCCGATGCATATAATGCAATAAGTTCGGGGTGCCGCACTTGTGAAAGTGTTGGGACTTATCACACCATAATTTTGGGGTACTTAAGCCCCTGGTGTATTGGCCGTACCAGATTGTACGGTTGCACAATGTCGTAAATGAACATATAAAATAGGAAAGAATGCAATAATAGGCAAGTGCTATATATTGGTTATTAAAAAGGAACTGCAAATAAAAGCAGAACGATACAAATTGTGCGATAAGCAAGGGATGGGACTATTTAACATGTCCCCCTCCAGGGGTAAGCTGCGGGATGGTATGTAAAACAGGTATAATGCTCGTAATAGAGACCACCTGAACACTCGACGTAGCTTTCTGCTTCCCTAGCTGTTGCATCGTGAGTTCGGCCATTCTAGTGCCGGACAGGACTTCTGTAAAACGGAGTCCTGAAAGTAAGAAAAAAGAAGAAAAAAAGAATGACACAATTGGGAGCCCCTGGTGCGGTTGAGCCGCATTCGGGGCTTGCCGTGGTCGTGCCCCTCCCCTTCTGCCCATGGTATCTCCAGAGCGTAGTTATGTACGCGTAGTACTGGCTTCGCAATTTCGCGAGGGCTGGGGTTGGGGCGGATTACGCTGGCGATGCTTGAATTGTGCCAGCGGTCTTGTTGCAGGTTACTCGGCGGCAGCGGTGTCCGGACGTTTAGTGGCCGGACTCGAGAATTGCTGTGAGAGGCTGCTTTGCACCTCCGCCGCGAGGGCAGCCGTGTGCTCCTCCGTTCGGAGAGAGCATTCGGTGTTTCCATTGACCGTGATTACTCCTCGAGGGCCTGGCATCTTGAGCTTGAGGTATGCGTAGTGCGGCACCGCATTGAACTTTGCAAATGCGGTTTGTCCAAGCAGTGCGTGATAGCCGCTGCAAAACGGGACTATGTCGAAAATTTACTCTTCACTTTGGAAGTTATCCGGGGATCCAAAGACCACTTCGAGTGTAACTGAGCCTGTACAGTTGGCCTCTACACCCGGTATGACGCCTTTAAAGGTCGTCTTTGTGGGTTTAATCCTTGAGGGGTCTATGCCCATTTTGCGACTGTATCACGATAAAGCAGGTTCAGGCTGCTACCGCCGTCCATCGAGGACTGTGTGGTGAAATCCGTCAATAATTGGGTCAAGAACCAATGCGGCGAAACCACCATGACGGATGCTAGTGGGGTGGTCCCTTGATCGAAGGTGATCGGGCAGGAAGACCATGGGTTGAACTTGGGCGATCGCTCCATCGCATATACATCCCTTAGTGCATGCTTCCGCTCCCTTTTGGGTATATGGGTTGCGTATATCATGTTCACCGTCCGCACTTGTGTGGGAAAGCCCTTCTGTCCTCTATTGTTCGGCGGCTAGGGCTCTTCCTCGTCGTCGCTATGCAGCCCCTTGTCATTGAGTTCGGCATTTATCTTGCCTGCCTGCTTGAACACCCTACAATCCCTGTTGGTGTGATTGGTTGGTCTTTCGGGGGTGCCATGTATCTAGCATGAGCGATCGAGTATTCGGTCCAAGTTGGGCCAGACCTGGTATTTCTTTTGAATGGCTTCTTCCGCTGACCGGGTTTAGAGCCTCTGTATCCGGCATTGACTGCCGTATCTTCATCATTATCGTCGTTAATGCAGCGCTTGTTCTTGTTGCGACGCAACCTTCCATTGCTGTCCTTGGTATCCGAACTACCAGGGTTTTTGGTCAAGTTGTTGCTTCGAGCTAGCCAGCTGTCCTCTCCCGCGCAAAAGCGGGTCATGAGTGTTGTGAGGGCTGCCATGGATTTCGGCTTTTCCTGTCCTAGGTGCCGGGCAAGCCATTCGTCACGGATGTTATGTTTGAAGGTTGCAAGGGCCTCCGCATACGGACGATCAACGATTTGATTTTTCTTTGTTAGGAACCGTGTCGTAATTGTCTCGCCGATTCTTCCGGCTGCTGAATTATATGGCTAAGGTCATCGGCGTCTGGTGGTCGCACATATGTGCCTTGGAAGTTATCAAGGAATGCGGCTTCCGTGTCCTCCCAACAACCAATTGATTCTGGCAAGCTGTTGAGCCAATGCCAAGCTGGTCCTTTAAGTTTGAGTGGGAGGTATTTGATGGCATGTAGATCATCACCGCGGGCCATGTGGATATGGAGTAGATAATCCTCGATCCGCATCGCGGGATCTGTGGTACCATCGTATGATTCGATGTTTACGGGTTTGAAGCCCTCGAGGATTTGATGATCCATTACTTCATCCGTGAAGCATAGTGGGTGTGCGCCGCTGTATTGGGCTATATCATGGCGTAGCTCATATGAGCTTTGTCTCATCGTGTTCGGCCCGGCGGGTTTCTTTGTATCTGGCGCGACGGTAATCATCCCGAGTCGTTGGGCACCCACGCGATCCGTAGATTGATCTTGTATATTTTGCCTTATCCTCCAATATATCTCGCAAGTCCGGCGCGTTTTCCCGTGCCTTGGTACTTTTTGAGCGGCGTCGGGGTGTGGCTTGAGCGGAGGGCCGAGAGGCTTCTCTGTCGCGGCCAAGGGGTGGCCGGTCTGCCATGTCGTGCTCTGGTGACTTGGGTGCTTCCTCCTCTGATCGAGGCAACGGCCTGCATTTGGGGTAGCTTTTGGAGGGGCGTTCGAGTTCATACTCTTCGGCTGCGAGGACTTCAGTCCATCTGTCAGCTAGCAGGTCTTGGTCAGCTCTAAGCTGCTATTGCTTTTTCTTGAGGCTGCTTGCCGTGGCCATAAGCCTGCGTTTGAAACGCTCCTGTTCGGCGGGATCCTCAGGCATGACGAATTGCATCGTTGAGGCTTGCCTCATCTTCGGAGGGAGGCGCATAATTATCATCCTCTACCTCTCTAACTGCCGCACTGTCGAGCGGACTTGCTACTCCCTCCTCCTGCGCTTGAGTCCCGCTGGAGGGGTTGTCTTCGCACCGTCCGGTGTTATTATCTCCGTGCGGAATCACCATTTTTGCTGTGGCGGGATTTAGCGCGCGCCACGACGCCGTCGGCGCTTCGGTTTCTTCTTGGAGGGGTCATCCTCCGTTGTTCCATCGCCGTTCCCATCTTTTGGGATGTCCACCATGTATATGTCATATGACGAGGTGGCCTTCCAGTGCCTATAGGCGCTGGGTCTTTGTCGTCTCCGGCATCGTCGTCCATACCGTTGATGTCTTCGGAGTCGAAGTCGAGCATGTCGGTTAAATCATCGACAGTGGCTACAAAGTGGGTGGTGGGTGGGCGTTGAATTTATTCGTCGTCTGCATCGCAACCTTCCTGTCCGTAGTACGGCCAGGGCTCTACGGATGTTGCCAAAGGGCGAGTGCTGAAAGATGTCCGCGATAGTGAACTCCATGACCGGCACCCAATCGGATTCGCTGGCGGGGCGCGGAGGGTCCGGAGTCCGGAGAGGAGTCCGCACCACAGAGTCAAGGTCTTCGCAGCGACAGGGATGGAGTTCGGCTCAATCGCCGTAGAGATCGTAGCCCCCGAGGCGGTGTCCAACCACTCATCCTCGATCGGGGAATCGGGCTCGGGATTAAGGATCGGAGCGGATGCTCGTGCGGCCTCCAGGGCACTGTTCGGCGGCAGAGCTAGATTATACCCATCGAGACAGTGCGGCACGCTCGGCTGTGGCTCGAATCCGTCGAAGATCAAGTCTCCACGGATATCGGCTGTATAGTTCAAACTTCCAAATCTGACCTGATGGCCAGGGGCGTAGCTTTCGTCTGCTCCAGATGGCCAAGCAAATTGGCCCTCAGTGCAAAGCCGCCGAATACAAAGATCTGTCCGGGGAGAAAAGTCTCACCCTGGACCTCGTCGTTGTTGATGATCGAAGGAGCCATCGGGCCTATTGGTGACGCATACGAGGAACTCTCAATGAAAGCACCAATGTCGGTGTCAAAACCGGCGGATCTCGGGTAGGGGGTCTCGAACTATGCGTCTAGGCGGATGGTAACAGGAGACAAGGGACACGATGTTTTTACCTAGGTTCGGGCCCTCTCGATGGAGGTAATACCTACTCCTGCTTGATTAATATTGATGATATGGGTAGTACAAGAGTAGATCTACCACGAGATCAAGGAGGCTAAACCCTAGAAGCTAGCCTATGGTATGATTGTTGTTCGTCCTACGGACTAAAAACCCTCCGGTTTATATAGACACCGGATAGGTTAGGGTTACAGTGAGTCGGTTACAATGGTAGGAAATCTACATATCCATATCACCAAGCTTGCCTTCTACGCCAAGGAAAGTCCCATCCGGACACGGGACGAAGTCTTCAATCTTGTATCTTCATAGTCTTGGAGTCCGGCCAAAGATGATAGTTCGGCTATCCGGACACCCCCTAGTCCAAGACTCCCTCAGGCGACGTTAACAAATAAACCCTAAAATCCTAGGTGCATGATTGCTGCATTCGCGGGTACCGGGTACGTGGTGGAGCACCTTTATAGGAATAGTTAGCTCGCGTGATAATTTGATCCATAGGAGTTGATGGTCGGGACCACAGGTGAACGACTTGGAGTGCGGTGGCTCGCCAGTTGCCACAGATTGTGTAGCCACGTTTAAAATATCGTTTTTTAGCGTGGTTAAGAGTTCCGATTTTCAAGGGCGCGTTATAAGTAGTAAGTAGTTTTTAGAACGATTGGTATGGAGCGAAAATGGAATTCATAGTACTACGTACCTCCTTGGCGTATTGTTGTATGGTTTTTTTTGCGATGGAGGTTGTATGGGTTTATGTTGCGAGATGTTGAACCTGGTAGTTCTAGGGCAAATACTATCATTTAGATTTAGATGCTGGTTTCTAGTAATAAAATCGGAAGGGGAAACCCATCTTTGATTAAAAAAACTACTACCTCCATTCTGGTTTACTAGTCCCCATCGTACTTTGGGTCAAAGTTTGTCCATGAATTTTACTTGAAAAATGTGAATGGAAAACGAGATTTTGTTATACCCAAACAAAAAAGGACTGGAGGGAGTGATTGCTCTGACACAGACGCGACCTCTCATAGAGCAGGCATTGAACCGGTGCGCCGGCCAAGAGGGTCACTTTTCGCTGCAGCCCGGCTGAGCACGCCTCCTCGCCGTGCAACCAGCTTAAGACTGCCCCTTTGCCTTCATTGAATCAGCGTGTGCCGGCAAAACGTCCTTCCATGAGCGGCGGGCATTTTAGAACACAAAAATGACTAAAATATAATTAATTTACGCATGGTCTTGACTTGTTGTGCTCGCCTTTGGTAGCAGGAACTAGTAGAGGTTTTTCTTTATTTATAACTCTCCTCACATTTTTGGCTTTGAAATGAATCATGGTTGTGGACATTATGTACGAAATGTGCGGATATCTGTGAACATGAGTTTGATGTGGAAGTTGAACTTGGAATGTCAGGCTTCTTGGCGTGAACTATACCATGTCCAATGCTTCGTGCATTATTGTTTGCAAAGTAATTGCTGTTATTACATGACCGAAAAAACATTTTGTGCCACATCGGTAGATGCACGGACATCTAGCAGCATGCTTGTTGGTTAAACATTTGAACCTAGCTATTATGAAGGAAATTTCAGATTGACAACAGTTTTAGATAGCAGGAGGCGCCTAGCCTGCTCTTGCCTCTGCTAGCTTATTTCGCTTCTTCCATCTCTTCTTTGGCTTGGGTGAAGAGCATCGATTGTTCTTTTCGCTTCTTCAGAACTCAGCTACATTCTCAAGGGTCATTGCCTTTTCTTTCAGCCTTTACTAATGCCACGAGGACACGAACAATGGCGACTCCACCTGGCTTGTGTGTAATCCAGCACCATCTGGGAATTTGCACCTTGTGTCTAATCCAACATCATTAGGGAACTGGCACCTTGTGTGTAATCCAGCCTCATTTTGGAAACATGATCTCGAGGTTGACCATACTTCCCTCCTCGCAGGAACTGCATCCTGACATGAAGTTACTTCTTTTTAGATAAATACTCAGAGAAACCTAGATCCATTTAGTAAAAGCTAGATAAACAGAACTCGGAGAAGTGAATTCAAAAGGAAAAAAATATAAAAACAGACTACAAGGTGAGAACACCCACTTCCTACATCAAGCTAAAAACGAAAGCATTAGGACGATTAAGACTCTTCTTATTACACATCGAAGAACACCATGCTTAAGAGAAACAGAAACTACAACATATACACGGCGAGGCTACACGAAAGTAATTGAAAGGGTGTTACTTACCAAAGCTCGTTTCTGAGTTCGGTGCAGCTCCTCTTTAACCTTCCACGCTCCTTGAAGATGTTCCGAATATCCCGTGTTTGGTCTTCATTGCTCCTCTGCATGTATTACTTTTCGTGGTTTTAGAATCTCAACATGGCAAGAAAAATATACTACTAGTAATCCTCGCGCATCTTGTGGGCAACATTAAAGCACTCTGCCCGCCATGTTAGAGCATCTCCAATAGAATCGCGATAGCAGCGCTTTAAAAAGCGCTTACGATCTTTGAGATCGAGAAGTAGATAGAGTAGAGGATAGTTCTCAGCATAGATAGATAAAAAAAGATAATTCAACTACTCCTCGTCGTCCGACTCCTCCTCGGTGATGTTCTCCTCCGACGTCTGACTGTAGGCGTGAATATACCGATCATTGTCGGATTCCCAGGGCGACGCTGCTCCTAGCCTCATGTTGAATTGAGCGTCTGCTTTTCGCCTACGCTTGTCCTCGCGATAGGCGGCTCG
Source organism: Aegilops bicornis (assembly GCA_021605145.1). NCBI lineage: Eukaryota > Viridiplantae > Streptophyta > Magnoliopsida > Poales > Poaceae > Aegilops > Aegilops bicornis. The sequence goes on along the minus strand of CM038670.1, from coordinate 745,407,633 downwards.
CTCCGCCCTCCTCTTATCCCTCTCTGCCCTCCTTTGCGCGTAGAACTCGCGCTCATTGATGATGTCCTGCAGGAAATGTTGGCGCCACAGCGCCATGGCTTCCTCGTCCATCTCGGCGATGCCGAGACGGTGCTCCTGCCTCCGGTTGTCGCGACGATCTTCGTCGGTGCTAAGCTGCGGCAGAGGCGCGAGCTCCTGCGCCCGCTCCCGCGTCGGCACGTTGGGGAAGTTCAATGTTCCATGAGGCCACCGGAGGCGCCACGCCGCCGCGTCGTACGCGCGGGCGGCCTCGTAGGTGGTGTCAAAATTGCCGAGGTCGAGGCGCACCCCGCAAAATCGGATCTCAGCGGAGAAGCCGCCGGAGGGGCGCGCGCCGACGCCGTGGTATCCCCAAGTTTCCCGGTACGCGGCGGCATGGTGGTGGCGGGCAGGCGAAAATGAGCGGGAGAGAGCGGTGGCAAGGCACAGAGCGGTGGGAGGCGTTGGATTTTATAAAGCGCCACGACACCGCCGACAAAACTAGCGCACGCCTCGCTTTTTCAGCAGCCGATCCTTTCCCGACGTCTGTAATATCTCTACTCTCTTCTCTACTGTTATATTTATTTTATATTTAATATTTAATATTTATCTCTACTTCCTTTACTGTCTACTTTTTTTCTCTATACTTTTTTTTCTTGCAATATTGGTCGTCCAATTTATACTGACAGATAGGAAGGAAACAAATGGGAATTTTGCTAAAAGGTACCCATACCCCTCTCCAGATTTGCAAATAAGGCCTTCCCTCGTTCATCCTTTTCTCCCACAAGATAAACTACTCATACAAATGCATCTTGATGCGTGAAACGCATGGCCATCTTGCTAGTTCTAAAAACCTTTCCATCATTTGCCACACTACCGTTGCGTATGAAAAACCTACCCAAGCACAGCGCAATACAGGAGCGACGCACAATTACAAGCTGATATTCTGTTGGACAATGGAGGCTATAACCAATTACTTTTACGGGAACAATAGCACCCAGGAAATTTGAAGGGTAGGTATGAACAAAATTGGAACTGCACATGTACTGCTAAGTGATTCAATACACACATTACCAATCGAGGAGGAGAACGATGGTCGCGGCGGCCTCTGTGAGTCATGGTCGGCAACGGGAGTCAGTTCATTGTCCACGATGGTGGTACTTCTGCGCTTGGCCTCGGCTTCCGGGAAGCAGATCCGAGACCGTGGAAGACGATGCCAGGGAAGAGACTCCGTGTACGACGACGAAAGTGGACCGGCTCCAGTGCGGCGTACGAGGTCGTCGATGAGGTAGATGCGCTGCGGTGGACGAGTGCGCCGATGTAAAGGGGAGGAGCACGAAGGCTGCGGTGCCATGGAGAGTTCTATTTTGCGGTGGGGATAGAAAATGGGGAGTATTCAGGTGTACTATTCTGGGTGCCGGGGTGGGGTTGGCTGGGTAGGGTGAAGCTGAAGTTACGAAAACAGCCCCCCACCAAGCGTCATCCGTAGGCCTGTTCCGAAGGCTATGATGGTAACTTCCCACTGCTCGAATCAGGGTCACGGGAGATTTTCCCGCCAACCTCAAAATTTTGTGACACTGGACTCCCCGTGTGGCGTGTTGAGTGATTCGACTATGCAACTAGCGAGTAGTAGTAGTAAACTCTGCATATTAGGTTTGACCGAAGTCAAACTTCCTAAAGTTTGACCAAGTTTATAGAAAAATATAAACATTTACCATAACAAGTATGTATGATGTGAAAGTACATTCAATAATGAATCTAATGGTATTTATTTGTTATTGTATATGTTAATATTTTTTGTTATAAGCTTTCTGACAGTTTACAAAACTTGACTTTGACCAATGCTAATACACGGACTTAAATAAAAATAGAGGGAGTACACATTTGTTTTCTTAGTTTGTAGTGAACTAATCATTTTTTGAAATTGTGAAATAAATATATTAGGCTATTGACTTTGAATGTAATGGTCTATACAATTCAATAGTTACAATCATTGTCGAATCCCAAGATGTATACAAGGTCTATAGTACTTCACAACATGCTCAAACTCACATAATCCCAGTCAAATGAGAATCTAAATGCATTTCATAGTTATTACTTTGTAGGCTGCAAAAAAAACAACCATAACTCTACATCAGCCATTATAGAAGCAACATTTTGACATATCCCAATGTGTGAATGAAACGTGCAGAGAGAGCTTTTGAAGATGGAGCAGATAGGGCGGGAAAGATTGTATGTATGTGGACGAGAGAGTAGGAGACAAACCTAACAAGACATAGAGAGAGAGATAGAGAGAGAAAGAGAGAGGAAAAAGTTAGGTCTGTGAGAAAGATGGAGACATGTAATATACGTGAGATGCGTGTGCATCCGGATTCTGTATACGTGGAAGGAGAAGAGACAACATGTTTGATGAGAGAGCTGGAAAACATGGACGAGAGGGGAAGGATATCGTGGGTTGAGGGATTGAAAATTTTGCGCGGGGGAGAGAGGGATTGGTAATTTTGTGCAAGAGAGAGAGAGGGTGGGGGAGGAGTCAGTCAGCCGTCGTCACATCACCCTGCTTCCAAATGACCCCGCATTCTCTAGCGTGGTGTGGTCGCCGTCTTCGATCTGCTCGATGCCCTCTTTGAAGATTGAGGTGTTGTGCATGTTGGGGTGCAAAGAAGCACAAGCAAGAGTGGTCTCCGTATAACCTTGGATGGGGATGAATTGTGTGCTCGGGGGAGTGTGTGTGTGTGTGTGTGTGTGTGTGTGTGTTGTGCTGCGTGTGTCTTTGTGTGTGTGTGTGTGTTTGTGTGTGTGTGTGTGAGAAATAGAGATATTAAGAGAAAACAAACCTAAGGACAGAACTGGGTATTCACGAAGAGATTGTGCGGGCCTTGAGGTGGGCAGGGGCCGGGTGAGGGTGTCCAAATTTGCGCGTTGATGCATGTGTTGCATGCGACCGTGGGATGGTTGTTGTGTTACGGATGCTCCTCTCTCTCTCTCTGTCTCTCTCTGTCTCTCTCTGTCTCTCTCTCTCTCTCCCTCTCTCCCTCTCTCTCTCTCTCTCTCACACACACCAGTAAACTAGAAGACCGTTCTCTCATGTATACACAACGTATCGGCATCTGTCTATGTCTCACTCATGCATGATCATTTGCACATTCACACCTCTCTATGTATGTATCACATGCACACCGTCTCCACATTGCCCTTCCTCCACAACACACATATGGACACATACACACGTTCTCTTTCAGTCACACACACGAAATCAGTATTAAAAAAACTAGGGCGCACCTAAAACGTCCAAATCCAAATAAACACGAACTGGAGCTAAATTCAAATATATGGAAATATTGCAGCATCAAGAACTTTCCCAGGAAAAAAAGTTGAGTAATATTCGAGGATTGTTTTCACACACACAAAAAGGTTCGGTGGATGTTCTTCGAGCGCGACAGGGTGATGCACCGTTCAATCGACCGCGCGGCTGCGGTTCACGCGCTTGCATAGGATTTCGTATCGTGGCTGTGGTACTAACTAATAAAAGCGCTGCCTAAGTCTAATGTTTACGTGTACTAGTACGGTTTTCTTTTAAGTTTGACCAACCTTATATAAAACTAAAGTAAGCTCCCACACGCGCACTCATCAATATGCCGCCGCTGCCGTTGCGCATGCCGGCGCCCGCCTGCTCCGGCCAACAATTTCTCGCCCATCACCGCCGTGTCGACGCCATCCCTGTGCCATGAAGCCGAAGGCTCGCCCACTCACGTCGTCTGCAGTCCCTCCTTGCGATGCCGCAGTGCTGCCAAGCACGCGAGCAGCTGGTGGAGCCGCGTCTATGCACGCAACGTACGAAGAGGAGGACGAGCGCGTGCTCCAGCACGCCGGCGAGGAGGAACTAGCGTGTCATTGTCGTTTCTGCCCGCGCGGAGGAGGCGCGCATGGTGGCTGTCACGGCGGAAGCTGTTCGCGCGCGCGTCGAGCCCGCAAGCCGGGTTCGGACGCGGAATCTACCTTCGAGAACTTGAATGCCACGTGGATCCTGCAATCTGAAGGAGCAATTTGGGTTACTCGACTCATGTGAGCCGTTTGATGCAACATGGATGGCTAGAAGGGCTTCTTCCACCTCTTCTGCCGTCTTCTTCCTTTGCTCCGTCGAACTTCTTTCACAAATCGACTGACCCAAATTATACTACTAGTACGAACTTATTAAGTACAGTAGGAACACGAAGATACGAGCGCTAGTACCAACTGCAAGAAGAACAGTAGTAAGACATAGTACTAGTACTACTGTACATACTAAAGAGTTCAAATAACGAGAAAGAAAAGACTAAACATAGTTCTACTAGGGCCTCAGCACAACACACCCTTGAAAATAAACTAAGCAACTAGTCCGCTTGACACTGCAGTAGAACCAGCATGAGCGACGGCACTGCCACCTACTCGGAGTCCGAGTCCATGTCCTCGACTTCGTCCTCATCCCTCTTCCTCTTCCTCTTCGCCGACGCTTCTTTGCTTGAACCGGATACTGGGCTCTGCTTCTTCATCCAACCCTTGTAGATATTTAAACAAAGGTAGGCATCCATTGCTGCGTACAGGATGTGATCTTCATCTAATGTCTTTGACTCCCATGCATGATGAAACTCGTGATGAGGTTTCTTTAGTTTAGTGTAAGAAGGATCAATCATGGCTGCTACCAGGTTCAGCATTGAAGGTTGAGAGGAGGACACCAGGCTTGCCTTCTGGAGATCGAAGGGCTGGCCTACAACGAGACCTATCCGACGCAGGACATCCCTGTCGTTCTTAAAGCCTATAGTAACGAATTTCACTCTTTTGTCCTTGAGGAAGTTCTTAAAATCCTGGCACTCAACATCGGCATGGCATATGTGGTAGACCAAGCAAACGTTATGTACACAAACCTGGATCACGGCGGGCTTCTTCCTCTCTTCGTCCTTTAGATCCTTCTCTCGTCCCGGGACTGTGGTGTACTCAACATCTAGACCAGCGACCCACTCATCCGTTGAACTGTTGAACATGCGTAGGAAGCGAGCAAGCCATGCTTTCACCGTCGCGGATCCACGTGTATAGATGACGATGAACTGATCGCCGGTGATGGCTCTAACTTGGCACTCAGCGGCGACCATGGAGATTTGGGAGGCCATGGATTTTGGAGGAGGGTTAGGAGAAGTTGAACTGTTGTACCCCGCAAAAACTGGGAGCGAACTAATGTGAAAGGACGGGACGACTGGGAGCGAACTGTTGTAAGGTAGAGGACGGGGACGAGTAGGGCGTGCGAACGGCATGGGGTCGCTAGCTTGCCCGGCGGATAAACGGCCGCAAGCCCCCAAAGAGTTCTCGAGAACTATGCGGGACCCACTAGATGTCATGTCTACTAGACCCATGTCGTAGGCCTGACGGTATAGCTTCTGCCTGTTTGCACGCCATGCCGGCGCGTGGATGTAACTTCACTTAATCCCGTCAACCGCGTGCCTCCCACGACCTTCGCCTCCCACGCGTAGTCGCGCCCTTTGAGACTTCGACCGGCTATAAATGAGCAATTTTTTTGCCTACTCCGCATGCATGATATTCCCTCTGGTCCTTTTTACTTCCGTCAACCGTTTGCAAAGTGTTTGACCAAATTTATACTTTCTTTGAACACCACCTTATATTAATTAACCAGCCACACCAGTACACTCATTCGATACAATATTCACCACATAGGGTGATACTTTATTTACAATAATACCATCTAATCTATTGTCAAAGCTATACTTAGCGATTAAGTGTGCCACCTTATTGGCTGAATGGCTAATCTTTGACAATTGAAGATTGTTGATAAACTTCGATATGCTCAACACTTTCATCTTCAGGTCACACATAGCAGACCTGTCATAGTCCCCCGATGCAAGAGACGCTACCACAAAAGTGCAATCAGTCTCTAAAATTACAGGATTATGAAGAGAAATACCCATGTGGAGACCGGCAATGCAAGCCCTAAGCTCCGCTTCCTCCACGCTTTGACAGGCATCAATGAAATCCCACGACCAAATTTATACTAAAAATATCAATATCTACAATACTGATTATAATGAGTATAAGAACTACGTTTTATAATGAGTGTAAAAATATTGATTTGACATTGTGAATGTTGATACATTTTTCTATAAGTCTGGTGAAAGTAGAGGTACATTGACTTCAGACAAAACTTAAATGCATAATGCAGACTAGTTCCTCCGTCCAGGTGCGTGCCATGTCCTATCTTGTCATCACAACAAGGTTAGCTATTAGAGTACCACTACATCCCTTCTAGTTTAAAGGGCTCGATTCAAAAAATTCACCTACTCTTAGCAAGATAGTAGAGGCGGTCGAATAGTTTTTGAAGTCTGCAAAAGTACTCAACTAGTGCTGTCGTTCTTCACAAAAAAATGTGTTTACCAATGCATGCATGAACACTAGTTACTCTAACCCCCTCTCTTCTTTAATTCTTTGCCACATCAGCATGTTTGCTATTCCCGTGTTCATGATACCAGCTAAGATACCACCATTATGGCCAGCCTTAATCATCACATGCAATAATTTAGTGCGCCTTGAAATAGGAACATGTGTGGGGCGTGTATGTTTTTAATGACTTGAGACTATACCTAGCCCAACATGCAAGATGACTTATTATGCACCGTTCCCCATACCTGCAGGAAGCCCGTTCGTCTCCAAATCTTTTCCTCTCCATGTGTGGAAACAATATGCCTGCCAAACTCTCCTTCTCCCTCCGGCGGTCCCACCACGCCTCCCCGTGTGAAAAAATCTGCATGCATGACTCTCCTCCCCCACGCTCATCCAATCCGTTGTGACCAGCAATATTTCCACCCCTTCGCTCCCCCGTAATTTACTCCAACAAATATGCCCACGTAGCTGTTACTTAACTGCAGGTGCATTGGGTCACTGACATATGGGCCCAATAGGGGTCTGGCCCACATGTCAGTGACGCAACTGGACCTGCAGTTAAGTCGATCAGTCAGTCCATATCTTACGTAGGTGTGCCATTGCTCGCTATAAATATCTGCGCCTCCCACGACATCGCTATCTCCTCCCCCTCACGTTCACGTTCATCGCTATCTCCTCCCCCTCCCTCTCATGTCGACCACCATGGCATCGCCCCTCCCAAGCCCTAGGAGCCCCTCGCTACACCGTGCGGACGGTCACGCGTCGCCGTTCCGTTCCTCGCCGCCACTAGTCGAGGAGGACGCATCGGTGTTCCGCTCCTCGCCGCTACGTGACGCGTCGCCGTTCCGTTCCTTGCCGCCACTAGTCGAGGAGGACGCGTCGGTGTTCCGCTCCTCGCCGCGACGCATCGAGGTGGACGCGTCGGCATTCCCATTCTCGCCAGCACGCGCGTCGGAGGACGCGTCGGCTCCCCGCTACGAGGAGAACGCCGCGCCGCCTACCGAGCCCCCCAGCCTTGAGGAGCTTTGGAAAGAAATGGATGTCGCCTTGTGGGAGGCTTTGCCTCCAACAGAGCGCGCCAAAATAGAGGCAGAGAAGAAGGACGAGGAAGAGAAGCGCACCACAGAACAAGCTGCCTGGGAGGCCTATGTCGCGTCCAAGAGAGTCAGGAAATTGTCTCTTTGGCAGAAGGCTCGTGCGAGGGCCATGAGGGTGGCGGAGGACGCCCGTGCCAACGCCCTGAGTGCAGTCGGGCCCAAGCGCCTCATCTATGCTTGGCAGTACGTGGACCAGGTGCATGCTTCTAGCGAGGCGGAGTACCTGTTGGCGCCGGATCACCACACCGGTGAGATCGCGCTCGCCCGCCAGCAAGCCACCAATCAGCACCTTGCGGGTTGCGAGGCTGAGGATGAGGCGTTGTGTCGGCTATTGGGAAATGGCCGCACTGTGGCACTCGTGGCGCACTGCAAGCGCCTCCTGCGGCGTTGTGGCTTTAGGAGGAGTATAATTTTTGTTTCGTAAGTCGATCTCATTAGTTTTGGGACGCAAATGCTAAATCCCGAACGTTCAGGAATTTTTAGCATCCTTAATTAAGTATGTAAAAGGGAAAGTTTGGAAACCTTGTGTATTCGTACGCATTTTGCAAGTACATGCATATAGCACAAACTTTACTATATACTATCGCACTACACGTCTCTCTCGATATATGCTTGCAGACTATGCTACTCCCTCCGTCCAGGTCAATAAGTCATCTTTGGTTGTGCACCGTGACCAAGAAGGAGGGAAGACTTATACACCTAGACGGAGGGAGTACTACTATTACTTATGTATGTGCAAATTCACGTTTTAACATTACGATGCGGTTTTTGTAAAAGTAGAAAAATAGCACTAGTCAAGCTTGTGAAACGATTCAATGCAATACAAATGCAAAAATGCTCGTTTGATTGTTTACTTTTAGCTTCCTTCTCTGTGGTTATTTCTCTGTCATACTTTGTACGGAGTATCTCCAAGTTGGAAAGGCATGCAAATTCCCAAACCGCTTCCTACACCCTGTATTGAATTTTTTTGCCTAACAAGTTGTGCCGTGCAATTGGAATTCCAACTTGAGTACTACTACTAGTAGGAGTACCAGGGGCCAGTTCTTTTAGGCTTTGTCACAGCCCCAGATCAGCCCTAGCACCAAAAACAATTCAAATAGGTTCAACTAAGAAATATTTTTCAATGAACCAAATGGCCTTCAAAAACGTTCACCATTTTTTGGAAAAATGCTGGAAACAGTAACCAGAGATGTTGCACATTTTTCTATGACATTTGGATTTTTGAATCAAATCATATAGTATTTGCATTTGGGCATTTAATGCTAATAAATAGTTTAAATGTTCAAATAATCATGAACTGAAATGTTTGTTGTTGGAAATATTCCAAACAGTGACATTGACCAGTTTCATGATTTTTGGAAATGCCCTGCATTTTATTAAAGCCAAACATAATTACGAGAAAATAGAAAAACAGAAATAAGAGAGAGAGAATAACTTACCTGGCGCCACCAACCGCCCAGCTTCCCCTCGCTGGCCCAGTTGGCCCAAAGACACCAACCACCTCGCCACCGTCGCCTACCTCTGCCAAGAGGCGAGAGGAGGGACACTGCACGCCACGAGCTCGCCACGCCTCCTCCCCGCCGCCTGCCTCACCGAGACACCTCGCGCCTTCTCCTCGGCGCCGCCCCAACCCCCCTGGACCCCCTCGCTCTCTCCCTCTCCCTCGTTCCCTCCTCTGCCTCATTCTCTCTCGCACCCGAACGCGCCCGCCGCCGCCGACGTGCACCGCCGCGGCCACCGCCACCCCCTCTCCTCTCCGACATGACCCCGAGCTCCGCCCGGACCCCACGCCCCTCTACGCCGACCCTCCGCAGCCCGGATGCCCCAAGACGATGCCGCGGCTTCTTCCCCGACCACGGCCGCCGAATGCCTCCGTCGATTCGGCCACTCCGGCCAGCGCCCAGCCCACTAACCCTCCCTCTGAACTCGCGGTGAGCCCGAGTCGCTTCCCCTTCTTCCCGGTCGCGTTTGACCTCTAGGCCATAGCTCCGCCCTTGCCAATTCCGGCCGCCCGCCGCGTCGTGGTTGCCGTCGCCTCGAGCCACCCACGGCCTCCCGCATGTTCCATCAGATGCGCGCGAGCGCCAGACACTCTCAGCACCCATCCGCGCGTCGAATGGACGCCGAAGCCACGATTCCGGTGTGCCTCCGTCGTCGGCTGTGGTCGTCGCCGCCATGCTCGGTGATAATGGCGTGGTAGCGTCATTAGCAGTTAATCACCTGCTAATTAGCCACATGAACCACTTACATGTGGGCCCCGAGCCTAATTAGGTTAGTTTAATTTTTTACATTTAGATTAGTGCTAACTGTGGACCCCACGTGTCGATTTTGACTTAGTCAAGTCAACGTTGATCGGTCCCACTTGTCATCCACCCAAACCAGCCGTAGACACCACCGGTGGGTCCCATGGATCAGGTTTGACCTGGGCGCCAGTTGACTTGCTGGCGTCCACGGTGGCGTGGTCTTGGCGCCATAAACCATTTTCTCGGATTTATAATAATTCAGGAAATTCCGTAAAATATTCTAAACTTCTAAAAATCATATAAATTCAACCGTAACTCCAATGGAAATAAGTTATATATGAAAAATGATCAGAAAAATATGAAGAATCTGTTTATGGCATTTCCATGCATGTTTGAACAAGTTAACCTCACTGAATAGGATGAATCATGATTAGGGTAAATTATGAACTAGCATTTGGAGTTGGAATTTGTTCTTGTTTGAATTCCACTTCAATTAACTTGGCTAGATTTTGCATTAGGTGAATTCAGTACCTTAACATGACATGTCATTCATGTGAATGTGCATTGCATTGATTGTGTTCTCTCTTGTTTGCCGGTAATTGCCCCTCTCGATGAGACGACGTTCGACGATTATTCGCTGACACCGATGAAGAACTATATTATCTTCGTAAGTGCTGGCAAGCAAAACCCCTTGTCCATTCCGATATAATCCCACTCTCTCGCTCCTGCTCTATTTTACTGCATTAGGACAACAACGACTCATGTGTTACTTGCTGCGGTAGCTGAACCCCTTTATCCTCTGCATGACCGTCATTCCACAGTAATTAGATGAAACCCACGAGCATGAGTAGGAGTTGCTTGTGACTTGTTTTGCCTACTCCTTCAGGCTTGTTGTCATGCCTGCTTCTGCTTAGTGTTGAGTCAGGTCTGATTCATCGGGAATGAATTGGATTGGTTGTGTGAACATGTCCTCATGTGTGAGCTAAGTGTGTGAACACGATTTGGTAAAGGTAGCGGTGAGAGGCCATGTAGGAGTACATGGTGGGTTGTCTCATTGCAGCCGGCCCTCGTGAACTGAGTTCTGTGTTTGTGATCCATGAAACAGTTACTACCACGCATTGGGCCCGAAACCAATGGACCCTCTCGGCTTCTTGACCACTCTTGTCCTCAGTCCGGGAGTTGCAAGTAGTTTCTGGTGTTTGTAGTATGCTGGGGGACGCACTCAACGCTGACCGTTGGGGTTGGTTGTGTTGTGGTAGGCACCGTGGCGGTGTAACGATTCGCCTGCTTGGTGTCTCGGGAACCCTGTACACATCGTTCGGGGCTGTATGGGAAACCTCGGCGGACTCCTGCGGATGGAACCCGAATAGGCGATAAACCTGGACTTGGGACTTGAGTGTTTAGGTAGGTCGTGGCCGACACCGGGTTGGGCTTCCGCTTGAAGGTTGCCGAGTACATGTCGTAAACGCGGTAAGTGGTGAGAGCGTGTGAAGAAGTACACCGCAGGGTTAATATGATCTATTCGAATAGCCGTGTCCACGGAGAAGGACTTCTGGGTTGCCTATATCAGTTCATAGACAAGTGAAAGTGGATACTCTAAAATGCGCAAGATAAGCATGAGTGCTATGGATGGCGTTCTCGTAGGGAGACGGGAGCGGGTCCATAGTGGTGTATTGTTATGGTGAATATGTGGACTCGTGTGCGCCACCTCAAAAGAGTTATTTGCAAATGTAGTTCAGGATAGCCACCGAGTCAAAGCTGGCTTGTCGCAGTCAAACTCCACCACCCCTTTTGATAATGATGCATATGTAGTTAGTTCTCGATGTAAGTCTTGCTGAGTACGATTGTACTCACGTTTGCTTATTTTATGTATTGCGTAGAGACGCTGGCCTCGCTAGTAGTTCCGCTTGGACTTCGACGTTTAGCTTGTTACCTCAGCTACGATCTTGTGCCCTCGGCAGGATCTGGTAGATAGTCAGGCTTCTCAACCTTTTTCATTTATAGTTGTCTGTACTCAGACATGTTTAGTTTCCGCTTGTGCTTTGACTTGTATGCTCTGAGTGTTGGGTCATGAGACCCATGTTTGTAATATCTCGCTCCTCGGAGCCTAATGAATAAATATTTGAGTCGTAGAGTTATGTTGTGATGCCATGTTGTATCGACGCATATTGAGCATAATGTGTGTATGTTTGAAATGCCTGGTATGTGTGGGATCCGACAAACTAGTTGTTTATCCTTGGCAGCCTCTCATATGGGGAAATGTAGTCTCGTGCTTCCGAGCGATAGTAGTCCGCTTCTGCCCGGTTCACCGGAGTCCTGCTAGCCCGGCACTACTGCTTGGACACTTGATCGTCGGCATGTGTTTCACCTCGTTCCTATGTCTGTCCTTCGGGAAATGTCACGCGGTGTTATTCGAGTCCTGCCTAGCTCTGCTACAGCCCGGGATACCGGAGTCCTGTTAGCCAGTGCTACAGCCCGAATTTATACGTTGATGACCGACATGCTCGATGTGATTCATGTATGCCTGTCCCCATGGGTTAGCGCCGCTTTGGGTTCACGACTAGCCATGTCGACCCGGGTTCTTTGTCATATGGATGCTAGCGACACTATCATATACGTGAGCCAAAAGACGCAAACGGTCCCGGGCCATGGTAAGGCGACACCCGTGGGAATACCGTGCGTGAGGCCGCAAAGTGATATGAGGTGTTACCGGCTAGATCGATGTGACTTGGAATCGGGGTCCTGACAGGCTTCTAGATTAGTAATCCCATAACTACTACCTCCGTCCTGGTTTATTGGTCCCCATTGTAATCTGTGTCAAATTTTGATCATAAATTTAACTAATGAAATGTTAGTTAATGTCACATGCAGTACTCCATCCGTCTAGGTGAGTAAGTCATCATAGGCTGTGCACCGTGACCAAGGCGGAGGAGAAAACGAGAAACATTAATGTTTATTTGCTAATTAATATTATTGCATGCAATGAACTAGCCACTGCATGTTGTGTTTGATATCTCAAGTCATTAAAAGCATGCACACTCTTTATCTCTTATTGGTTGATATGTCAAGAAACAAGAAACGAGGTAGAAGTTAATGCACCGCGCATAAATGTGTTGGGATTATTTTGTTTTCGTAAGATGACATACACACCTAGACGGAGGGAGTAACATTTTATCAGTTAAATCTTTGGTCAAAATTTAGCACAAATTACAATGGTGATGAATAAACCAGGACGGAGTAGTAGTTTAGAAGCCCAAATAAATTAGTGAGGCGCCTTATTGTTACTCTCCACTGTGACTAGTCTTGTGGAAAAAGCTGGGGAAGCCGCCAAAAGAACTGGCCCTAGGAGTAGTAGCTAGGGATCGAGTGTGCGAGATGAACCGGAGAAAGTAAATGCAGTGAGATGAAATGCAAAAAAGACGGAGGGATGTGATTGTTGCTTGTCCGTTTATTTTACCAGGCCACTTATTACTCGGAGTGGTTGGTGTCGGTGTCAAAACCGGTGGATCTCGGGTAGGGGGTCCTGAACTGTGCCTCTAGGCGGATGTTAACAGGAGACAAGGGGCACGATGTTTTTACCCAGGTTCGGGCCCTCTCGATGGAGGTAAAACCCTACTCCTGCTTGATTAATATTGATGATATGGGTAGTACAAGAGTGGATCTACCACGAGATCAAAGAAGCTAAACCCTAGAAGCTAGCCTATGGTATGATTGTTGTTTGTCCTACGGACTAAAACCCTCCGGTTTATATAGACAACGGATAGGGTTAGGGTTACACAGAGTCGGTTACAATGGTAGGAGATCTACATATCCGTATCGCAAAGCTTACCTTCCACGCCAAGGAAAGTCCCATCCGGACACGGGACGAAGTCTTCAATCTTCTATCTTCATAGTCCAGGAGTCCGGCCAACGGTGATAGTCCGGCTATACGGACACCCCCTAATCCAGACTCCTCAAGAGCCCTTGAACCAGGCTTCAATGACGACGAGTCCGCGCGCATATTGTCTTCGGCATTGCAAGGAGGGTTCCTCCTCCGAATACTTCATAGAAGATTTTGAACACAAGGATAGTGTCCGGCTCTGCAAAACAAGTTCCACATACCACCGTAGAGAGAATAACCTTTGCACAGATCTGCTGACGTATTCCGCGGCGTGACATCACACCACGGCCAGGCCTTTATACGAATCGTTTTTACTGTTCCACCTCAGCACGTTTAGCGAGGCGGTTTCCTTGGCACGTCTTATCAAAGCGGAGATCGTGCCCCCTTATTCCGGGATTCCCATCATTACGGACGTGGGTAACCCAACCGCACCATTGATTATGGCGCTTGGGAGATAAGCGAGTTTTATCAGGCTGGCGGGGGACGCATAGCTTCGTCCGCCCATATACGGGGATAAGGATCCACCTTTTAACCTACACCTTCTTCCTCCTTTGCTCATCCATTTCCGCGCACTTGAGCTCCAGCGCCCAAGTCCGCAGATCCCTCCTCAACCTTCTCCAGCCATGTCCGTAGCAGGAGGCAAGTGGATGGTCTCCTCCGTCACGGAGGGACAAGTCAAAAAGCTGCGGAAGGCCGGATACTTGTCCAAATGACATCGCAAGACCGGCTCCCCGACGAGGGGCATCTAATTCCCACCCCCAGGCCCCATGAGAGGGTGGTGTTCCTCACCCACTTCCTCCGTGGACTAGGTTTTCCACTTCACCCATTTGTCCGGGGGCTCATGTTCTACTACGGCCTGGACTTCCACGATCTGGCCCCGAATTTCATCCTCAACATCTCGGCGTTCATCGTTGTATGCGAGGCCTTCCTCTGCATCCAGCCCCACTTCGGCTTATGGCTGAAGACCTTCAATGTCAAACCGAAGGTAGTGGGTGGCCGCCAAGCGGAGTGCGGAGGTGCCATGGTTGGCAAGATGGCCAAAGTCCTATGGCTCGAGGGCTCCTTTGTGGAGACCATAAAGGGGTGGCAATCGGGGTGGTTCTACATCACCAAGCCGCGCGACCCTAACTAGGCAGCGGCCCCCGAATTCAGATCTGGTTTCCGTACGGGGCTCACCTCTTGGAAAGAGACGGGCCTGACGTGGGGTGATTCGGAAGAGCTGTCCGGACTCCAAACCTGCGTCCGGAACCTGGTGGACAAGAATCTCAAGTTTGTCAACGTAATCCAGGTGATGCTCATCCGCCGGATTCTCCCATGCCAAAGAACGGGCCTTCAATTTGTGGGAGTTTGATCCGCAAAACACCGAACCTTGAGCCTACTCTTCGACACTACGTATGAAGATGCCTGGAAGGTGCTGTTCAAGGGCGCCGAAGCTCCCGCATCCGCTACCGAAGATCGCGGATTCAGCTCACAGCGTCGAGCCAGCAAGGTAAAATATTTTACCCTTTATGGGACTCTTTTTCATAGTTTGACTCTATGCGGGATCTAAAACTCCCTAACCTTTGACAGGACTGGCTGAAGACGTCCGGACAGATTAACTGTCCGGCCCCCTTGCCAGAAGACCCAGCGGACGCCCGATTGACGGGGCTGCTGGCTCCGGCACCTCACGTGGTGCCGGAGAAGAAGGCCACGGGAACTCGAAGGAGCTCCCGCCGCCAGGTGATGTCGGACTCATCGTCCGACGACTCTGAGGCGGAATCCTCCCCCGAGGACGAGGAGGAGGAAAAAGAAGCCTCTCCCCGGCAGGGGGAGAAGAAAAGGAAGGCCGCCGGCCGGGAGGCCGGAGGGTCCAAGAAAGGAAGGACCCTTCCTCCGGACTTCTCCACCAACGGCGACAACGACAAGGAGGAGTGGCCACCAAGGGCCAAGCCCCTGGCAAGATCGTAAGTGTCCAGACTCCGGAATAGCTCATGACTTTTTATTTGTCGCATAGTGTCTTCTAACGCCGAATATAACCATGTAGCTCGCCCAAGGACGAGCTCGCCGCTTCGTCGAGCGGCTCCCTGGATTCGTCGGATGTGAACAACACTTCACTTCCGACCGGCTCCTCTCCTCGTGATGCAGATGACACCGCGGTGGAGTCCCAAAAGGGGCCCCACCAGGAGGAGGCGGTCCTGGAGGCGCCGCAAGGCGACCTCCCGGACTCCGGGCGCAAAGGGGGCGAAACCCCAGAGGGCTCTAACTCCGGCCTGTCTTGGGACTCCGTCTCGGAACCTTGATGGTTCCGAAGTCCGGCAAGCGGCCCCTTCAGTAAGATGGGCAAGATCTGACGCCGGTGACCTCCGTCCATCCGAGGCACCGGATAGCTTGCCGGAGGCGCTTAACGGCGCCTCCATCAACGAGGAGCACCGCCTTGCTATGAGTGTGGTGATCCGAAGAAGTTCAGTCTGCCAAGAGCGGGCTGACTGAAGCCCGTACCAGCCTTCTAACAGGCTTTGAGGTAAGTTTAGAATATGTAAAAATATTACCGCATTGACAGTAGCCCCTGATGCTTAGTTCGGTATTCGGAAAGAAAAGCCGGACTGAGGATCTAAAAAGATATACGCAGGAGTCTAACATAAGTATGTCAATATGGGAATGCAGGCTCTTGACCTCTGCCGCGACCGATGCGGAAGTCGATGCATTGAAGCAGAGCCTTGAGCGGTCCGAGAACGAGCTCGGCCTTGCCAAGAAGCAGCTCGAGGACAAGGAAGGTAAGTAATACCTTATTATATTAATACCTTATAGAAAGGATTTGGTTTCAAATATGAGTGGATTAACTTGGGTATTCTAGGGGCCTCGAACGAGGTGGCGAGCCTGATGGAAGCGGTGTCCACGTCCGAAAGCAAAGCGGCCGCGGAGCGCACCGAGCGAGAGAAGCAGGAGGCGCGGGTGGCGGAGGTGCGGCAAGAGCTCCAGGCTCTCGTGGAAAAACACGAGGGTTTGGAGCGTGACTCGAAGACTCGAGAGTCCGAGCTCGCCTCGGCTCTTGAGAGTGCCAAAGCCGCTAAGGCCGAAGCCCAAAAAGCCCTCCAGAAAATTGAATCATTAAAGAAGATAGCGGCGGGTAAGGCATTCTTTATGCAAAGCAAGCATGTGAAAGTGAATTATCTATTACTTACCCGAATCCGGAGCTCTCCAGAGCATTCGCAGATCTGCCCGTAGTGTGTCCGATGCTACCAGTTCTACCGCGCCAAGGAGGGAGCTTCGACGGAAAAGGTGTTACGGTCTCGATGTCTTTGAGGCGGACATTCAGTGCCTCGGCGACCAGTGAAGCGGTGGTCGAGCTCCACAAGGTCGCTGAACAGGCCATGAAGGGCCTCATAATTCGGCTGTGGCCATTGGAAGCCATGCCTGGGAGCTACCTCGGGCTAGTGCGGAGGCTGGTGGACGCCTATCCATGGATTGAAGTCATCAAGCGCTCCGTCTGCATTGAAGGTGCCCGTCTGGCCCTTGCCCGTGCTAAACTGCACTGGGGCAAGCTGGATGCTGAGAAGCTTGTGACGGACGGGCCACCAAAGGGCAAGGAGCATCGCAAGCCCGAAATGTACTATGAGGGCGTCCTGAAGGGTGCCCGCCTTATAGCGGGCGAATGCTCCGAAGATGTAATTTTTCTATAGACTCGCATTTGTTATCCTGTACGCTGAAAACTTGTTCATATGCGCTAAGCAACGCTTGTGAATTTAAAATATTACCTTCTGTGCGACCGTTTATCAAATTTGAGAGATGGCAAGTCGTTGGCTTCAACCCCCATGCCATGAGTGCTGGCGTGTTCGGGATAAACTTGAGCGATCTTGTTCCCATTCTTGGGTCCTTCGAGGGAGGCGCTCAACGCAACGAACAAGGCAACCGGACTATAGTGCTTGAACACTCTCACTTAGCCATAGAATTCTATAATTTTAAATTTCGGCGGAGCCCCTAGTATTCAGAAGACCGAGTTCGGGGCGCTATCCACGCCTTGGTCGGACAATGCCGACTCGTCGCTCTAAGCGGCGTAAGTCTTTAGGGACCCGAAAAAACCTCTCGAACAGCGACCGGCTCTCGCCCCATCATGACGGTCAGTTTTAGCTTTCTCCACTGAGGTGCTCAACCCAGCTCAACCGGGGCACAATCGCAGTGGTTCTCCCAGCGCTACCTTAGCCGATATAAAGGAATGTAAGGTACAAAAACATGGGAGCCGGGCAAACCCAACTATTGACCCAAGAAATGATTCGGAGCCGATGCATATAATGCTATAAGTTCGGGGTGCCGCACTTGTGAATGTGTTCAGACTTATAACACCATATTTTTGGGGTACTTAAGCCCCTGGTGTATTGGCCGTACCAAAGTGTACGGGTGCAACATATCATGAATGAATATATATATAGATAAAAAAAGGAGTGCAATAATAGGCAAAAGCTATGTATTGTTTATTCAAAAAGGTACTGCAATGAAAGCAGAATGATACAAATAGTGCGATAAGCAAGGGATGGGACTATTTAACATGTCCCCCTCCGAGGGTAAGCTGCGGATGGTATGTAAAACAGGTATAATGCTCGTAGTAGAGACCACCGACACTCGGCGTAACTTTCGCTTCTGGCTGTTGCATCGTGAGTTTGGCAATTCTAGTGCCGGACGGGGCTTCTCAGCGGAGTCCTGAAAGTAAGAGAAAAGAAGAAAGAAAAGAATGACACAATCGGAGCCCACAGTGCGGTTGAGCCGCATTCAGGCGTGCGTGGTCGTGCCCTCCCTTATGCCCATGGTATCTCCGGGCGTAGTTATGTACGCGTAATCGCTTCGCAATTTCGTGAGGGCTGGGGTTGGGGCGGATTACTCTGGCGTGCTTTCCGGATCGTGCCAGGCGGTCTTGTTGTAGGTTACTCCGGGCGCGCTTGACGGTGTCCGGACGTTTAATAGCCGGACTCGAGAATTGCCGTGAGAGGCTGCTTTGCACCTCCGCCACGAGGGCCGCCGTGTGCTCCTACGTTCGGAGAGACCGTTCGGTGTTCCCATTGACCATGATTACTCCTCGAGGGCCTGGCATCTTGAGCTTGAGGTACGCGTAGTGCGGCACCACATTGAACTTTGCAAATGCGGTTCATCCAAGCAGTGCATGATAGCCGCTGCGGAACGGGACTATGTCGAAGATTAACTCTTCGCTTCAGAAGTTATCCGGGGATCCGAAGACCACTTCGAGTGTAACTGAGCCTGTACAATTGGCCTCTACACCTAGTATGACGCCTTTAAAGGTCGTCTTTGTGGGTTTAATCCTTGAGGGGTCTATGCCCATTTTGCACACTGTATCCTGATAGAGCAGGTTCAGGCTGCTTCCGCCATCCATTAGGACTCTAGTGAGGTGAAATCCGTCGATGATTGGGTCAAGAACCAATGCGGCGAATCCGCCGTGGCGGATGCTAGTGGGGTGGTCCCTTCGATCAAAGGTGATCGGGAAGGAGGACCATGGGTTGAACTTTGGGGCGACCGCTCCATCGCATATACGTCCCTTTAGTGCACGCTTCCGCTCCCTTTTGGGTATGTGGGTTGTGTATATCATGTTCACCGTCCGCACTTGTGGGGGAAGCCCTTCATCCTCTATTGTTCGGCGGCCAGGGCTCCTCCTCGTCATCACTATGCAGCCCTTGTCATTGAGTTGACATTTAACTTGCTCGCTCAGATGAAGACCCAACAATCCCTGTTGGTGTGGTTGGCTGGTTTTCGGGGTGCCATGTATTTGGCACGAAAGCGATAAAGTATTCGGTCCAGATTGACGGGCCCTGAGTATTTCTTTGGAACGGCTTTTTCCGCCGACCGGGTTTAGAGCCTCACTGAATCCGGCGTTGGTGCCGTATCTTCAAAGATTATCGCCGTTAATGTGGCGCTTGTGCTTGTTGCGACGCGACCTGCCATTGCTGTCTTTGGTATCCGAACTACCAGGGTTTTTGGTCAAGTTGTTACTATGAGCTAGCCAACTGTCCTCTCCCACGCAAAAGCGGGTCATGAGCGTTGTGAGGGCTGCCATGGATTTCGGCTTTTCCTGTCCTAGGTGTCGGGCAAGCCACTTGTCGTGGATGTTATGTTTGAAGGCTGCAAGGGCCTCTGCATCCGGACAGTCAACGATTTGATTTTTCTTGGTTAGGAACCGTGTCCAGAATTGTCTGGCCGATTCTTCTGGCTGCTGAATTATGTGGCTGAGGTCATCGACGTCTGGTGGTCGCACATATGTGCCCTGGAAGTTATCAAGGAATGCGGCTTCCAGGTCCTCCCAACAACCAATTGATTCTGCTGGCAAGCTGTTAAGCCAATGCCGAGCTGGTCCTTTAAGCTTGAGTGGGAGGTATTTGATGGCGTGTAGATCATCACCGCGGGCCATGTGGATATGGAGGAGGTAGTCCTCGATCCAAGCCGCAGGATCTGTTGTGCAATCGTATGATCCGATGTTTACGGGTTTGAAACCCTCGGGGATTTGATGATCCATCACTTTGTCTGTGAAGCATAGTGGGTGTGCGGCGCCTCTATATTGAGCTATATCACGACGCAGCTCAAATGAGCTGTGTCTACTGTGTTCGGCCCGGCTGGAATCGCTGTATCCGGCGTGACGATTATCGTCACATGTCGTGGGGCGCCCGCGCGATCTGTAGATCGATCTTGTTTGCCTTGCCTTGTAATCCAATATGTCTCGCAGATCTGGCGCGTTTCCCCGTGCCTTGGTACTTTTCGAGCGACGCCGGGGTGCGGCTTGAATGGAGGGCCTAGAGGCCTCTCTGTCGCGGCCACGGGGTGGCCGGTTGGCCGCATCATGCGCTGGTGATGTAGGTTTGGGTGCTTCCTCCTCTAATTGGGGTAGCAGCCTGCATTTTGGGTATCTCTTGGAGGGGCGTTCGAGTTCATACTCTTCGGCTACAAGGACTTCAGTCCATCTGTCAGCTAGCAAGTCTTGGTCAACTCTAAGTTGCTGCTGCTTTTTCTTGAGGCTGCTTGCCGTGGCCATAAGCCTGTGTTTGAAACGCTCCTGTTCGGCGGGATCCTCAGGCACGACAAATTCGCCGTTGTCGAGGCTTGCCTCGTCTTCGGAGGGAGGCATATAATTATCGTCCTCCACCTCCCTGTGTGCCGCTCTATCATGAGAGCTGGCTTCTCCCTCCTCCTGTCTTTGAATCCTCTTTGGAGGAGGTTGTCTTCGGCACTGTCCGGAGTGTTATTATCTCCCGTGCCGGAATCACCGTTTTTGCTGTGGCAGGATTTAGAGCGGCGCCGCTGACGCCGACGCTTGGGCTGTTTCTTGGAGGGGTCATCCTCCGCTGTTCCATCGCCGTTCCCATCTTTTGGGATGTCCACCATATATATGTCGTATGACGAGGTGGCCTTCCAGTGCCCTGTAGGCGCTGGTTCTTGGTCGTCTCCAGCATCGTCGTCCATACCGTCGATGTCTTCGGAGTCGAAGTCGAGCATGTCGGTTAAATCATCGACAGTGGCTACAAAGTGGGTGGTGGTTTGGCGTTATTTACATCGTCGTCCGCATCCCAACCTTCCTGACCGTAGTCCGGCCAGGGCTCTCCTGATAAAGAGAGAGACTTTAGTGAATTCAGGATGTCGCCAAAGGGCGAGTGCTGAAAGATGTCCGCGGTAGTGAACTCCATAATCGCCGCCCAATTGGATTCGATTGGAAGGGGCGCGGAGGGTTCGGAGTCCGGAGAGGAGTCCGGCACCTTGGAGTCACGGTCTTCGCAAAGGACAGGGATGGAGTTCGGCTTAATCGCCGTAGAGATCATAGACCCCGAGGTGGTGTCCAGCCACTCGTCCTCGATCGGCGGAGTCGGCTCTGAGCTAAGGGTCGGAGCGGATGCTGGTGCGGCCTCCGAGGCCTTTGACCGGCGAGCTAGATCGTGCCCATCGAGACAAGGCGGCGCCTTGGCTGTGGCTCGAATCCGTCGAAGATAAAGTCTCCGCGGATGTCGACCGTGTAGTTCAAACTCCCAAATCTGACCTGATGGCCAGGGGCGTAGCTTTCGATCTGCTTCAGATGGCCAAGTGAATTGGCCCGCAGTGCAAAGCCGCCGAATACGAAGATCTGTCCGGGGAGAAAAGTCTCACCCTGACCGCATCGTTGTTGATGATCGAAGGAGCCATCAGGCCTAAGGATGACGACACAGAGGAACTCTCAATGAAACCACCAATGTCGGTGTCAAAACCGGTGGATCTCGGGTAGGGGGTCCCGAACTGTGCGTCTAGGCGGATGGTAACAGGAGACAAGGGGCACGATGTTTTTACCAGGTTCGGGCCCTCTCGATGGAGGTAAAACCCTACTCCTGCTTGATTAATATTGATGATATGGGTAGTACAAGAGTGGATCTACCACGAGATCAAAGAGGCTAAACCCTAGAAGCTAGCCTATGGTATGATTGTTGTTTGTCCTACTGACTAAAACCCTCCGATTTATACAGACACCGGATAGGGTTAGGGTTACAAAGAGTCGGTTACAATGCTAGGAGATCTACATATCCGTATCGCCAAGCTTGCCTTCCACGCCAAGGAAAGTCCCATCCGGACACGGGACGAAGTCTTCAATCTTGTATCTTCATAGTCCAGGAGTCCGGCCAACGGTGATAGTCCGGCTATCCGGACACCCCCTAATCCAGGACTCCCTCAGTTGGGTTTTGTGATATGACGGCTTTACTGCCGCGTCACGAGCGGGGTGAGAGGTGAGACTCCCATGCAGCGCCGCCCTCTACACTTGTACTACATTGGTCGTGGTTTATTAGTCCCCCATTGAATTTGACTGAAGATTTAACTGACAAAATGTTAGTGCATGTCAACAAAAACTATATCGTTGGACTCATATTTGAACATAGTTTTGAATGATATAATTTTAGGTGACATGCATCCGTATTTATCGTACTATATATAATGTTAGTTCAATTTTTGGTCGTACTAATCTATAGTAGTAAGGTGCCCGTATGCGTTGCAATCAAGAGTGAAATGCATTGATCAGGGAGTTGTTTATTTTGACAAAGGATGTGGGGGTCATCTCATGTGTAACGGGTATCGATAGGTTTCTTCGGATATGATCTCATCTCTAGAGCTCACAAACATCTGGGTGGAATAGATAAAAAGGTATCTTTTGCAAACAAAAGCGTTCAACTGTTCAACCTGCATCCAAAACTTGTGGAGAAATAACACTTATTGTGCTTTGCAAGAAATGATCTTTAAGAATTAGTTTTTTAGTATCGATTGTTATACATGTTGGCTACAGATGACATGGCACTTTCTTATAGTCAACAGTTGGCTATACTATTAAGTAATATTAACCATGCCCTTATACACCTAGACGGAGGGATTAAATCAGGATGACTTGCAAGGGGCCAGAGGAGATGTAAGAAATGGTTCATCGTAAGTCTTTCACCGATCTTGTAGTAAAAATTCATACATGGAAGATTCTAGACTAAACCATAAACGGATACACTTTTATTCATGCGCGATACTCCAATAGAGCAAGATCCTGCATGGAAGTCTCCACATGCTTAGACAGCGGATTACATTGAGCGAAGACTAATGATCAACATTTAACTTGATAATGCGTATTTTTTTAGAAGAACAGGGAGGCTCCTCCCCGGTTCCATTATGAAATGAAACCCAAAGTGTCTTACATCAGCTCACTGAGAGGAGCAGTTCAAAGGAAGGACTGCGGCGAAAGCCACTCAAGTTTAACGACAAGCTTACAGAATCAAAAGCGGCAAAGACACGGGCCATAAGCGCCCACACACACACTACATGTTTTCTAAGTGCACTTGATAATGCGTATGTCCTGGTGAACCTCCTTGGAGTCCCCGTGCACTGCGTCGGTAGGTAAAGGATGCCATGGGTTTTCCAAGCCCACATTGGCGGGATAGTCCTAGCTCCCCAGAGTCCAAGTCCGTTCGATGAGGTCGGTGTCGCCGCCCATGCGACCCGGAGGGGTAGTAACACTGACCACGCACCCGTACATCTGCCTCATGTCAGTGTCAGCATCAGCGGCGTCGCCCCTTACGCACATTACAGAGACGGGGTGGCGGCCTGCGCGGGCCTCGCCGGTGCCCATGATCAAGAGGAAGACGTTGCCGTCCTCCTCCGAGACTAGCTGGCGGCGGTGATCCTCCAGCGACTCCGGCATGGTGAACCGGTAGCACGTCTCGTACTTGATGTTCTCCGCCAAGGGCCAGCAATGACCTCTGCACGCATCCGTGAGGTGATGCACCATGTCCACCGGCGAGCCACAAAATGGCATCGGGCACTCATAGCAGTGGACGAAGGGCTCATTGGAGGCATCGACCAGGCCGTCCATGAAATGGGAGTGGCTGTAGGGGACGTTGCGCCAGTTGAATACATGAGCAAGTTACTACGAGATTTAATCCAAATAAGCACAAAATAAATCATGACGGCTATAACAAAGATGAAACTAATCATGTGGACTAGCATATTAGTAGGATATAGAGTAGAAACATGAATTCTACCATGATTTCGAACAGGAAGGACAGAAACACATACGGTGCAACGGGAGCAGCACCGTTGGCGTTGAGGTTGTCGCCCATGTCCTTGAGGAAGAGGTTGCCAAGGTCGAGGAAGAAGTCGTCGTCGGTGAAGTCGTGGCTGCTAGCAAATCGAGAGTGCGCCCCAGATTTCAACAAATACCACCGAATGGAGCGCAGGAGGGAGTGGCTGTAGGGGACGTTGCGGCTGCGGAATGGAGTGCAGGAGTAGCACACGAAGCAGTAGATGGTGTCCTTACTAGTACTCCCTAGTCTCTATTTATCTATATCTATATGTACTCTTACAGAAAACCGAGTTGGTGATGATGGTATGCCTGCCATCTTGTAATATAGACCGTCCGATCTATATCTGACGGATGGAAAGCCAACTATGACAATTTTACAAAAGATACCCGCACCTCTCTCCACATTTACAGATATGGCCTTGCCTCGTTCATACTTATCTCCCACAACCTCGTTCTCCTCCCTATGTCTCTATCTCTACTAGTCTTCTTTGTTTTTTATAACAAATCGAATAGTGTTGCGCCTGCTCACGCACGCCCGGTGAACACGCCTCCTCGCCTCCATCATCACCAACCGAGTCTTTTATAGGAGTAGGAGTAGAGAAAACCGAGTTGGTGATGATGGTGTGCCGTGCAATGCACGGGCATCTTGCTATTTTTTGCATATAAGTCCAAACACCACGTAGACACGGTCTTTGAGCATGGTTCGTAGTCGCTCCACGCCGGGCATTGAAGTTTGTAACTATTTTAGATTAGAATATATTACTCCTCCGGTGCTAGTAGTAGAGCGAGTCCTACTCTACTACTCTACTCAAGCAAGTTAGGGCATAGTACTATAGTAGGTACTTGTAGGGAGTACCAAGATCTTGTGATCACTCAAGCAAGTTGTCTGGCATCAATATGACCCTACGCTGCTGGTACGTGTCTTGTAAGTCAAGCGACGTGTTGTAGTCATCATCACCTGTCCACTTCCCACACCACATATTCGCTTCTCCATCTTTGTCCGCACATAATCTCGTCCAAGCATCCATCCCCGCTAAGGCGCCTCCACCCCTCGTACGAAACCCAAGCACTAACAATGGCAGAACCGAGCAGCATCCGCTGAAAGAGTGGCTGGAATTCGCTCCCCATAGAGGTAATCAAGCTCATTGTTACGCGTGTGGGCAATCTCAGTACCATGCCGCTCGCCGCGTGCTCGTCGGGGCTGTACCATTTACTCAAAGCCCTCAGGCCGGAGCTTTTTAAGCCAGCTCCTTGCTTGCTGATGCCGCTTGATCTTCAAAAATGGTGTGTCACGCAGCATAACGATCATAAGGTGGCGAGCATCAACCCCTTCACTGCGATCCGATCGCCGTCAGCCTCAACTACATTAACGGTATGTACTGGGTCGGCATGAACAAGTCTTGGATGGTGCTCGTCGACGGTCGCGGCAGCTGGATGCTCGTGGAGGTCTACACCCGGCGATTGATCCCCCTTCCTTCGATTAACACTACACTGCTTTGGCACCGCGGCCCAGAATACTCGGAATCTTACAGTAGCCAACATGATACCAAGTTTGATTTGCTCAAGGTTGTAATCTGCCAAGTGCCCACAAGATCTGCAGATTATAAAGACTTCAGGCTAATTGTGTTCTTCAACCGCGGTCTCGCCTATCTGACAGGTCACTGCTGTAAGTGGATAAATCTGCACGTCCATCGTAGGATCCTTTTTTGGTCCTACGATGGATGTGCAGATTTATCCACTTACAGCAGTGACCTGTGGTAATGATGGCTGATGTTTGGTTTGGAAGAGAGAGCTGCATCTTCACTCTTCCGGCACGCTTCGCTTCGCTGCACCCCCATTACAGTTGCTGCTGCTGCTGCTGTTTTCAATGTACAATCAGTAGTATATTTTGTCTGTTGGTTGAATAAATGTGTTGATAGAACGACAAACACAATGTTTTGGAAGTCTTTGCACGGTTCGATCCTTTAGTGCCCCGTACCGTACGTAGCTCATACTATTTTTCGTACGGAACACATTTCCCACTTGTTGATAACATGCAGCCCACTGATGAAGGCCCAATAGAGAAGCCCATAATTAACTGGAAGGGAGGCTCTCACATGAATCCGGCCCAGGTACATGCTCATGGTCCCCTAAACATAAATAGGTAAATAGATAAATAAAGCTAAATGCTCATGCACCAGTTCTTTGGGAAAATAGGTAGCCCAGTATTTCTCTTTGAAGAATACCCAAGTTAGGCCTATTTGTTTTCTCCGAATTACTAGGCTGCAAATCATTCAAGATGAGGAGGGATGCATTCCGTCCTGGCCAAAGAGTATGGTCAATGTGTGTTAAAAGTAATATCAAAAGGGGTTGAAAATTCCAAAAAATTATAGAAAATGGGATATTAGTTTTTTTTTGTTTTTTTTCTTCACTGATATCTTATACGTATTTCATTGGATTTAATATGACATAGTACTAATTTATTTTTAAATTTGTTTTAGCATGGCTATTAATTTTTGGATTAAGAATATTTCGTTCCTCAAAGAAAAATTTGAATTTTCAAAATTTCCCACATATTTAGTTAATTTTTTGACTCTGGTACTGACCAGAAAATGGCCAGCAATTCTAAAAATGGAAAATGGGCTGCAATAAATTCCATACGAATTAGAAAATGAGTAAAAATTAAAAAATAATAGGAAATGGGCTGTACACGCCCACATTTGAGGTGACTTGTTTTACGCAAGGTTTTGTCGGTGAACACACGATTCTAGCAGCGATGGCTGTTGGATGTCCATCCAACGGCCGACGTGCTTCTTCAATCTCGATCTTCCTGCTCCACCGCCTAAACTAGCCGGGCTGGACTGCCTGCTCCCTCCTCTTGTGGCCCGGCTGTGATGTCGCAGCTTCCCGGCCCACCCTACTCCCTCCACTGGCCTGGCCGCATGCAATCAACTGCCTCCTTATTACGCTGAAAATGATTCCTCCCATCGACATCCTGGGCGCCAGGTTGGGAGGCTGACACAGGCCTACTAAGTTGACACGTACGCAGGGCTTGTCAACTTAGTCAACAAACGATTCTAGCAGTAGTAACCGTTCGATTTGAATCGAACGGTCCTGCTGCTTCCTCAATCGCAGCTCTTCTTGCACCAGCCGCCCAAACCAGCGCCGGGGAGACCGCCTGCTCCTGCCTCCAGTGGCCGGCTGTGCTGCCGTTGAGGCCTCATTGCCCCTAATACTCCCACCACTAGCCAGGCCCTGCGTCGACGGCAGCCTCACACCGCAGCCGAACCAGTGAACCCTCGTACTCCTCTCTGCGTGGGCATCCACTGCCGCGTCTTCCCCAGCTCCGCGTCGTCCCCTTCCTAGGCCTCGCCATCGTCCACCGCCATGGTGCTCTCGGCGCGGCGTGGTCAATGTGGTCAACGACATTCCATCGAAAGAGTACTGTACGTGGAGAGGCTGACAGCTGGGTCCACGGCCACAGCCTAGTTTTTTTGTGATTTGCCAAGTAAGTCGCTTTGTCAAGCCTATTGGGCTGCAAATCTTTCAAGACGAGGAGAGCTTTCATTGGCCGCCGAGAAATGGCCCATCAGTAATGAGAAATGGGTTGTACATTTTTAAAACACATCAAACCGGCAATTAGTTTCAAATATCTTTTTTTTATTTCGAGATTTTAAATTACATTAATTTTTATGCGTGGAGAATTTGTAAGATTTTATATTGATATACATTCATTTTTAAAATCAGTTTGAATGTGAGTCGAAATTTCGGGATTAAAAACAGTTCAGACCGCACCGAAATATGCAAAAATTCGTATAATTTTTTAACCGTGGCCACAATATGGGCTGTAATGCTAACAAAAAGAATATGGGCTCCAAAAAAAACCTTAAGAATTAGCAAATGGGCTGTAAATTATTAGAACTAATGGCAGATGGGTTGTATGTTGTTTTCCACAGATTTGAGGCTTTCCTAAAAAAAGGTTGACGCATAAGCAGTGACTGTTGGATGGCCATCCAACGGCCGTCGTGCTTCTTCAATCTCTGCTCTTCCTGCTCCAGCCGCTCAAACAACCGCCGGCGGGACTGCCTGCTCCCTCCTCCCCACGGTCGGCTCTGACAACTCGGACCCACCAGCTGTATCTTCGCACGCAAGGAAGTGCCTCCTTATTACGCACAAAAAAATGAATACTCCCCCTGTTAGCTGGGACCCAGTATAGTGGCAGGCTGACTTGTGGGCCTACTAAGTTGACGGGGACGGAGGGCTTTGTCAACTTAGTCGATATGCACGATTCTAGCTCCAGTGATCGTACGATGTCCATCCAACGGCCGTAGTGCTTCTTCAACCTCTGGTCTTCTTGCTCCAGCCGCCCAAACCAGCGCCGGTCGTGCCTCGTGCTCCTGCCTCCCGTGGCCGGTTGCAATGCGGAGGAGGCCTCACCGCCCCCTACTACTCCGACCGCTGGCCAGGCCATCCCTCTACTCACCACACCCTCTGTTATTCTGCGGCGACGGAAGCCTCACACCGCAGCGAACCAGTGAACCCTTGTACTCTTCTACGCGTGGCCATCCACTGTCGCATCTTCCCTGGCTCCACGTTGTCCCTTTCCTAGGCCTCACCGTCGTCCACCGCCCTGGTGCTCTAGGCACGGCGTGGTCAACATGGTCAAGGAACGGCTTCCATCGGACGTGGACTGTATGTGGAGAGGCTCACAGCTGGGTCCACAGCCGCAGCAAGGAAGTGCCTCCTTATTACGCGCAAAATAATTATTCCTCCACCTGACAGCGGGGACCCACCGGACGGGCCACCGTATTTCGCGGAAAAAAACATTTCCCCCTGACTGCTGGGACCCACCAGCTACACCTTCGCACATAAGGAAGTGCGTCCGGGCAAAAAAAATGATTCGCCCCCTTGACTGCTGGGACCCACCAGCTACATCTTCGCACGCAAGGAAGTGCGTCCGGGGCAAAAAAAAAATGATTCACCCCCCTGACTGCTGGGACCCAGCAGCTACATTTTCGCACGCAAGGAAGTGCCTGACAGTCGGGACCCACCTGGTCGAAGCGTACGTAGCGTTATAATTCTAGTAGCGAATGTGTACGCACATACTGGTCGTTGTAGAGGCACGCACGTGTCATAGTAGAGGCGCGCATGTAGCATGTACACGTACGTACAACGACCAGGGTGCAAGAAATAAAATATGGCCACGTACGTACATACGGGCAGGGCCTCGAACGCCTACTCGCACATACGTACGGCGAGGGCTCGTGTAGATGGTTGGGTCGGAATGGAGAAACAGCGTCGTCATCGTGTTCATGGGGAGGCAACGGAATGCGTCGTGTTCATGGGGAGGCAACGGAATGCGTCGTGTTCATCGGGAGGCAACGGAACGCGTGGGAGCCAACCGGCTGGGTTGAAACAGAATGCGTGGTCGTGTTCATCGGGAGGGCTTGGACGGAACCGGCGATGGAAACGAGGCCTGGCGTACCTCAAAACGGAGGAAACGGACCTCCTACATTTGGAATAGGGTCCTGTTGATCGGGAGGGGTCTGGCGTACCGGAAAAAGGAGGAAATGGACCTCCTACGGTCGAAACGGAGGTCCTGTTGATTGGGAGGGGTGTGGCGTGCTGCAAAACGGACGAAACAGACCTCCTACGGTCGGAACGGGGGTCATGTTGATCGGGAGGGGTGTGGCGTACCGCAGAACGGACGAAACGGACTTGTGTTGGAGCGCTACGGTCGAAACGGGGGTCCTGTTCATCGGGAGGGGTGTGGCGTACCGTAAAACGGGACTCCATGGGATACTGTTCATCTCCACCGTCGACCTCCTCCAGCCTCCACGGGCTACTGTTGACCTCCTCCATCCTCCACGGGCTCATGTTCATCCAGCCTCCACCGCGCGCTACTCCACCGGCCACTGTTCAACCACCCCTCGACCGTCTACTGTTCATCCAACCCTCCACACCACAGGGTCCTGTTCAACAACCCCTCCACGGGCACCCCTCCAGCGTCTACTGTTCATCTAGCCCTCCACCACACCACGGGGTCCTGTTCATCCAGAGGCAACGCCCGCACCACTCACTGTTCATCCAAACCCCCCCCCCCCACAACGCTCACTGTTCATCCAATCGATCGGCTTGATTAGCGGCGATGGCGAAGAATCGTTCGATCGGGTTCAGTTAACAGCCATCGATCGATCGCTCGGGTTCAGTAACGCGTAGCCTGCAGTGTAATCACTCGGGTTCAGTTAGAGCCTGACGCCTCGCTCAGGTTCAAGTAGAGCCAACGCCTCGCACACACACGCGTACGTGTATGAGAGAAACGCGCATCGCTCGGCCCCCGACCTCCCACCGTAACCGGGAACTCCCCGAAATTTTCCTCCCCCTCGCTTCTACCACGGTTTTTTCCGTCATGGACGGCCCAAAGAATGTCATGCAGCTGCGTCTCCGGCCCACCCAGGACGAAAAGCCCATTTTCTGTCATGATTTTTTGTCATAGAAGTAGGAGCCCACCGCATCTATGATGATACCAGGTTTTGTCACAATTATCGTCATAGAAGTGTCATATGTATGACAAAAAAAAATTCGTTCGGCCCAAAATGTCACGGATGTGTCTTTTTTTGTAGTGTTAGGGCCATCCTTATGAACTTTGAAACCAGTGTCAGGAAAACCAAGGGCTGCGAAAAATTGAGAATAAGAAGTCGTAAGCACGGTGTCGAAGGTCATCCAAGTGACAGTGTTATTTGGACGAAAGAAGCATGTGGCATAGAACTGATGAATGGCAGCATGGTTAAAATCATGCTGAAATGCAAATGGAGCAGCAAGACCAGACGCCTCGATGAGCTCAATAGCCTCCAGATATTTCACCGGATGAGCACGAATATGCTCTAAGTCAATGCACACATGCGGAGACAGACCCTTAGGAAGGATGACAGTGGTAAAAATGTCTGCCTGGATGTTAGCGCGAAAGCGATCGTCCTGAGAATCGCTAGCAACCAAAATTGGTGGTAGAAAGCAATGGGAAACTCGTTGAACCTTTTAACTTTGAGGCCGAGAGGTAGAGGAGGTTCAAGAGAGATGTGACGGGCATCACCTTGAGGTTGCACCGGAGGAGAATGAGGCTCGAAAGTGGGCCTCCGAGTTCCCAGCTTGGGTGCAGTGGTGCGAATAGCAACAAACTCGGCCCGCTCCATATGTAACAACTCATCCTCATAGTCGGATTCCTCCATTGAGGAGTCGCTAGCAGGGCTGCGAGGCTTGGAGGCACGCTTCCGAGGATGATCCCATTCTTGTGAATCATCGGAACCACCACGACGAGACAAATGAGAGGACCCACATGGGGCCTCCTTGCATGCAGAGTGCTTGATCTTCGGCATCCCGACCTAGAGGAGGAGGTAGACCCAAATCAACCCACCTCCATAGATCGAAGGAGAATCAATTGATGAGAGGAGGAGAAGAAGGGTGCTACCTCGGAGGGAAGAACGAGACGGAGGGAGACACAGGGGCGGCGCCGGAGGCGCGATGGCGACCGGGGCGACCCAGGCAGCGCTGTGACGATGAGGGGCATGGCTAGCGCATGACCACAATGAGGAGAGGCGAGACAGGGTGTGCGGCGGCGGACGAGAAAAAGGGGATCGAGCGATTTAGGTTAAATAAACTACCGCAAACGCACCCTGCCTATATATACGGGCCAGAAAATGACCGGACGACCGGTGCGTTACGGACGTCCGGTGCCAGAGAGGAATCGCCGATGAGCCAGGTACCAGACGACCGGAAAAACCCGGACATCCGATGCAAGGAGACAGAGCCAAAATTAATGGAAGACCGGTCATATCGGACGTCCGGCATGAGGATAACATAATGAATTTTACGGACTCGGGAAAGTACAGGACGACCGGGAGCTCTCAAGAATTTTTTTAGAAGGACAAGGAATATTTTGGTGCCAATGACAATGGTAGTGAGATGATGATTTCAGTATGAAGTAAGTGGAAAAGACACAATATTAAGCAGTGAATATCCTACGCCTGAAAAAACAAACCGCTCAGATAATGTTCTAACTGATAATAGCGGTGGCCGATGCCACCATGTTTCAGCATATGTGACATGACACCGCAAGGATTTGAACTTTGGGTGCATAATCACTACTCCATCATTTAAAGCACCATAGTTAGAATAACATGGTAGCTTTGAGAGTGTTTGTTCTATTTATGCATTACATAGGGTGATAGTACTCATGAGTTGAGTGTCTCCCCCTAAATATATGCCTACATCAAGACGAGACATGAGATAAATGTATGCATGGGTACTATATTTCACATAATGTTGTCAAGCTCCAAGATACCAAGTTCATGCCTAAGTTGGCAAAACCTTGCTTCATCCAAGGGTTTGGTGAAAATGTCTGCAAGTTGCATATCTGTACCAACATGAGAAATATCAATGTCCCCCTTCTCCACATGATCTCTAAAGAAATGATACCTAATATCAATATGCTTGGTGCGAAGATGATCTTTGGGATTCTTAGAAATACTGATGGCACTTTCATTATCACATAGAAGAGGCACATGTCTATAGGTGATACCATAATCCTTCAAAGTTTGCCTCATCCATAGCAATTAAGTTGCACAACTAGCGGTTGCAATGTATTCGGCTTCGGCAATAGAGAGGGCTACACAATTTTGCTTTTTCGAGGACCAACTTACCAAGGAGCGTCCAAGAAATTGACATGCACCTGAGGTGGACTTCCGTCCCACTTTGTCTCCTGCCCAATCCGCATCCGTGTACCCAATGAGATCAAACTTAGCATCCTTGGGGTACCATAGACCCAACTTTGGGGTGTGAACAAGGTATCTAAGAATATGCTTAACCGCCTTATGAAGACTTTCCCTAGGGGAAGCTTGAAATCTAGCACACATGCATACACTGAACATGATATCTGGTCTAGATGCACAAAGATAAATCAATGAACCAATCATAGAGCGATAAATAGATGGGTCGAAAGGGATACCGTGTGTGTCTTCAGTGAGTACAATCTTTGTTGGCATGTGTGTCTCACATGGGTTAGCATTTGTCATGTCAAACTTCTCTAGAATATCCTTGAGGTATTTTGTTTGAGATAAGAAAATTCCTTCTTGAAATTGTTGTATTTGAAATACGAGAAAGAACTTCAAATCCGCATTGAGTGACATTTCAAAGTTCTTGGTCATTGAAGCCGCAAACTTCTTGCACAAATGAATGTTAGGAGAACCAAAAAATGATGTCATCTACATAGATTTGGCATAAGATCAAATCACCCTTGTCCCTCTTAGTAAAAAGAGTAGGATCGATCACCCCTCTCACAAAATCATCATCGAGTAAAAACTTCTTAAGATGATCATACCAAGCACGAGGTGCTTGTTTGAGGCCAAACAAAGCCTTGTGAAGTTTATACACATAGTCTTTGTGATTGGGATCAACAAACCCAGGTGGTTGTAATACATATACTTCTTCTTGTAGAGGACCATTAAGGAAAGCACTCTTCACATCCATTTGTTGTAATGTAAAACCATTGAAAGCAGCATAGGCAAGTAAGATGCAAATAGATTCAAGACGGGAAACTGGAGCAAAGGTCTCACCGAAGTCCAAACCTTCAACTTGTGAGTACCCTTGTGCCACTAACCTTGCCTTGTTGCGGATGATTACACCATTCTCATCTTGCTTGTTCTTGAAATCTATTTTGTTCCAATGACATTGTGTTTCATAGTTGGTCTCTTGACAAATGACCACACTTAGTTGCGTTCAAAACTATTCAATTCTTCTTGCATAGCAACAAGCCAATCATTGTCCATCAATACATCTTGTACCTTAAGTGGCTCAACACTAGAGACAAATGGGAAGTGAGCACAAAAGTTTGTCAAATGTTTATGAGTGACTCTACCTTCCGATATGCCGGTAAGAATTTTATCAACATCAACACGACCGGCCACTCGGGGCATGATGGAGGTGAGGGTTTCACAAGGTTCGACTTCATGTCCATCATCCACATCCTCAACATATGGATCATTAATGTGTGGTGGAAGATCTTCTTCATGTTGCATCTGTTGAGGTTCATCATCAACGATTGCACTTTCTTGTTCTTGCACTAGGTGATGATCTTGCTCATGGAGATGATCATGATGAGGGACTTGATCATCTTCTTGTTCTTGAACTACGGGCATTGGTTGAGCAATAGGAGTGTGTGGTGGTATGGGTGTTGAAGTGGTTTGATGATGTGTGAAACTTCCATCTTCTTCTTCCTCATCATGAGGTTCTTGTTCCATGGGAAGAAGAGCACCAACACCCATGGACAAAATATCTTGAGACGAATCTTCTTCACCTACATCACTTAGATCAACTTGCTCCCCATGGGAGCCATTAAATTCATCAAACACCACGTCACAAGTTTCTACAACACATCCATTAGATTTGTTGTAGACTCTATAGGCGTGAGAGTTTGATCCATAACAAACAAATATGCCCTCAGTTATTTTGGATTGAAATTTTCCTAACCGTTCTCTTTTGTTGAGGATGAAACATTTGCACCCAAATACACGAAAGTACTTGACATTTGGATTGTTCCCGGTTAGGAGCTCATATGGAGTCTTTTCCAATATTTTGCGGAGGAAGAGCCGGTTTGATGCATGGCATGTGGTGTTGACAGCCTCGGCCCAAAAACTATGTGGCGACTTGTATTCATCCAACATGGACATTGCCATCTCCACAAGTGTACGATTCTTTCTTTCTGCAACACCATTTTGTTGAGGTGTGTATGGTGGGGAATATTGATGCTCAATCCCTTCATCACTAAGAAATCCTTCCAAGGTGTAGTTCTTGAACTCGGAGCCATTATAACTTCTTATTGCCAAGATTTCTTTGTCAAACTTGCGTTGTGCTTGCTTGGCAAAATCAATGAAGGTGATCTTCGTCTCATCCTTGTACTTGAGGAAAAACACCAATGTATATCTTGAGTAATCATCAACAATGACAAGTCCATACTTTTTCTCACCAAGACTATCCCATGAAGGAGGCTCAAAAAGATCCACATGAAGGAGCTCCAAAGGCCTTGAAGTAGACATGATATTCTTGGGTGGGTGATTTGGTTAATGTTGCTTCCCGGATATGCATGCACTACACACACGATCTTTCTCAAAAGAGACATTGGTTAGTCCAAGGATGTGATTACCCTTTCAGAGATCTTGAAGATTTCTCATGCCGACATGGGCTAGCCGGCGAAGCCAAAGCCACCCCTTGTCGGCCTTGGCCATTAGACAAGTTGCATGGAATGTGCTCTCTTTCGATAAATCAACCATGTAAAGGTTGCCATCCAACTCTCCAACAAAGGCCACTTCGAGAGTATCTCTCTTAAAGACTTTCACATCCGTTAGTCCAAAGAGTGTATCATAACCAACAGAAGCCAATTGGCGAATGGAAATAAAATGGTATTTAAGGGATTGGACAAGTTGGACATCTGCAAGAGACATGGCATTTGTGATGGCCACCTTGTGCAACCCGAGTACCTGTCCTTTTGATCCTCCACCAAACATAATGCTAATAAACGGTTGAATGGCTTCCATGAAATTGTAGAGCAATTTGCTATCTCCGGTCATATGATTGGTACATCCACTATCGATCACCCATTTTACTCCACCAGAGAAAGAAACCTACACACAATTATGACTTGGTTAGAGGCACCCATTTTGCAATGGTACCTCTCAAGTTAGTCACAAGGGTCTTAGGGACCCAAATAGCATAAAACCGGAATGCATTTCGAGGACCAATTTTTTTTGCATAAACTTCTCCATCCTTAGTTTTACGAAGTACATAGGATGGAGGCATGAACTCTTTTGGCTTGTTGAGAGTGGGCATGCCCCTTGTGGCCTTCCCACTCACAACCTTACCTTTCTCCTTGTGCCCTTCTCATACAAACGTTTCTTTTAGAGGAGTGGTGCACTTTTGAGAAGACGTCTTCTTCTTGCTTGTGCTTGGGTCAAACCCGAGCCCCTCTTTGGCAAACACTTCATTGTGTTGGCTCAATACCTCATTAAGGTTCTTTTGCCCTTGAGCACATGTCATGGGTCCTTTCTCGAGTTGAGCCTTGAGAAAGCAATTCTCCTCAAGAATAGATGCTAGGTCACCACTAGAGTTAGTAGTACAAGCATCAAAATTGATAATAGGAGAAGAGTAAGCCTTGGCTAGAGTTTCAAGATAAGTAAGCTTGAGTGTCTCAAAACTCTTTGTAAGAAGAGTGAGCTCTTCTTCCTTAGTCTTGAGGGACACGGATAGAAGCTCACAATCCTTAGAGAGAGAAGCATGAGACTTCACAAGCTTACTTTTATCATTCATCAACTCCTCACAAGAGTCCTTAGCCTTTTTCAAGGAGGCAAGTTCTTTAGCATGAACATCAATGTTTGCACCAATTTTCAAGCTTAGTTCATCATTTTGTGCTTCCTCATATTGGACTTTCCTCTCACGGATTTCATAATTTTCCTTTTCCTCGGTGATGAGGGTTTCGAGTTCCTTAATGGTGATGGTGTGCTTACTCACAATCTCCATAAGCATACGAAACGTAGTGAGCTTCTTTCCTTTGAGGGAGCACATGAACTTATTTAGTTTAGCAAGCATAGGATCATCCATATCATCATCCTCATAACTATCCTCCGCATCAAGATACACATCACTAGGAGTAGAAGGAGTGAAAAGAGGAGGGTTTGATCGTGGGGTTACCTTGACCTTGTCAGGAGAGCTTTCGTATTCTCCATCTTCTACCACGGCCTTTGCCATTAGGCACTTGTGAGCGTTGCCCTTGTAGTCTTTCATATAGTTGTAGGTGAGAACATCACCACTCTTGTTGACTAGCCTCAAAGTGTTTTGAGAATCTTGAGCAAATCCGGCAACACCACTAACATCATCCGGATCGGATTCTTCATGAGCAACCATTGCTTCCCCATCTCTCTTCTTGAGCTTGGAGTTCAAAGGATTTGGCAACTTCTTCTTGGGAAAGGTCTTGGGAAACCTTGGTTTATCTTCTCTCTTCTCTAAGGGCACTTGTTGGAGAACTGGTTGGTTTCTTCACAGTTGTAGCATTTCTCACTTTCTTCTTCTGGAATCTTCCCTTGAATTTTCCCGCGCTAAACTTCTTGACAAAGAAAGTAATGTCTTCATATGAAGGGCTCTCATCGGAGTCAATCTCATCACCATCCTCATCATCATCATCATCATCACCATCATCATCATCATCATC
The DNA here is from genome assembly GCA_021605145.1 of Aegilops bicornis. Classification (NCBI taxonomy): domain Eukaryota; kingdom Viridiplantae; phylum Streptophyta; class Magnoliopsida; order Poales; family Poaceae; genus Aegilops; species Aegilops bicornis. Next base: position 745,370,192 of record CM038670.1, on the reverse strand, counting down.
ATCTTCACTTTTCTCTTCTTCACATACATGCTTGGCCTTCCATGCAAGATTGATCTTTGATGTTGAGGTACCATGCATAGCAAGATGTTTTGTAGCATTTGTCTTTGACTCTTCAAATAGTTGGAAAGTGGATATGATGTCATATGGAGTCATTTCCTTGAATCCATGGTGTTGTCTTATGTCCCACACCATTTGGTGATGATATGGAGCAAGAGCATGAAGCAACTTGTCCACGAGAAATCGCTTAGTCAAGTTGAATCCATCTTGTGTCTTGTCACACTCACATGACTCAATGTCAGCGGTGAGAGTCATGAGACGCTCAAGAAGCTGGTTGGGAGATTCACATTTCTCCATACAAAAGTTTTGCAATTGACCCTTGGCAATTTCATATTGAGCAAGCCGGAGAGTGGAGGTACCGGTCTTGGTCCTCACAGTGCCATCCCATAATTTCTTGGCACTTGCGATATGTATCTATGGTCTCCTTTGCTTGTCAGTAATACCTCTCCTTATGCACATGGTTGTTGTGTCGTTGAGATTCTTGTCATATACCTCTCTTGGAGTAAGATTCTTCGGATCAACAGTTTGGTAGCCATACTCAAAGATCTCCAACATCTCATCATTTCCATATCGAAGATGATCCTGCATAGCAACTCTCCACAAAGCAAAATCGGTAGTGTCATCAAGTAAACGAGGTTTGCCTTGAGGGTTATACTTTGTTTTCTCTATTTGAGGTCTTGCATAAAGCCATGGAACACTAGTTTGATCATTGCAAGGAGGTTGTTGGCCAAGTGAGGGAGTAGGCACAGTTGGCCTCGAGGTCGCACCACCCGCAAGTGGCGCGAGCATCGTGGTTAATGTGGCTAGCCTCATTTGACTAAGGCCTCAAGAGAAGCATCATGATCCTCCTTTTCCTTAGCAAGTGCCTGTTCCAGATCCTAAAAAGTGAAGGCCTTGACTTCTGAAGAAGCATTGCCATTCTCCGTCGGATCTGCAACAAGGGGAGTCCCGGGGTTCATCTCGCTCTAGGGAGGTTAAGCCACAAGAATAGAGCATGAGGGTCTGATACCAATTGAAATGATTGAGATGGACCTAGAGGGGGAGTGAATAGGTACAATTACAAATTTTAGTCGTACTTAGCAATTTTAGGCAATATTGCAGAATATGAAGGAGAGCCTAACAATTGCAAAGATGATACAATGAGCTAAGCAAGGTGACTAAGAACAACAAGTAAGTAAATATGCAAGCACAATATAAGACAAGTAAAAGCTAAGAGACAAGTAACCACAAGTAGGGATCTAGGGTTAGGGATAACCGCAACTCCGAGAGACGAGGATGTATGCCGATGTTCACTTCCTTGGAGGGAAGCTACGTCACCATTTAGAGAGGTGGATGTTACCACGAAGGCACACCAATGCCACAAAGGCTCACCCTATTCTCTCCTTGAGATATCACCACGAAGGCGATTCTCAACCACTAGTGGTCGACCTTGGGGTGGTCTCCTAACCCTCACAAACTTTCCGGGGGTAATCACAACGGTTGATTCCTCTCTGAAGAACTCCTACCGCCTAGGAGTCTCCAACCTCCAAGAGTAACAAGAACAATGGGAAAAGCTCAAGAACTTGCTCAAATCACGAATTCCTTTGGTGAGAAGAAGGGGAAGGAGTGGATCTATCACTTGATTGGAGAACTTCTCTCAAATGTTCCCAAATCCCTTAGGCCTTGTTTGGTAGGAGTGGATTTGAGAGGTTTGGGGAGGAGGGGATTTCAGGGGATTTGGTGAATCCCCCTCTTCCACCCAATCCCCTCACATCCCCTTGAAACACTGAAATCCCTCTCCACCAAAAATCCCTCCATATAAAACACTGTTTGGTAGGCAGGGATTGCCCTATGGAGTTAAAATGGTATAAAACAGTTAAAAATCCAATTTTTACAGGTTAAATAGCATCATAGCAAGACAAACTTGCTATAAAATTGTGAATGACACATAATAAAAATGTGACAGCAGTTCTTCACATCTTTGACTTGGAATCAGTATCTCATCACAGCAATATCAATCACATCACAGCAACATAATCTCTCATAGCTCACAATCAATTATATGTTCTTGACCAAGAAAGGGTGAGAATGATGTTGTCCTACAGATGAATTGCTCTTACGATGTCATGATCATCGAGTTTTTGAATGGCCAAAAGTATGACCAGCTTGCTTCTCTAGTTGCCCAAGAGCCTGCTAAAACAAAAGGAGATGAGCTTTTTAAATAGTCCAACAGATGACTAGTACTCTGTTCGTTAAGCGAATTACAACATACAAATACACACATATGCAACTTAATAAAGTAGTTATGACAAGCATGCCAGCCTTTGCATCGTCGTAATTAATTAAGCTATGCTTATTGTGATCACGCTACAACACTCATCTAAATCAAAGAAAAAAGCACCCAAATCAACGGTGGCATTGGCACTAGCTAGCATGTAAAACACACAAAGACAATGTTCAACAGATTGCAAACTAAAGTGCGCACACAACCATGCATGTATCCAAATGGAATGCTCTAGAATTAGTCAACATTGGTGATGTGCATTCTGGCTGTACCAAAAGGATGCTACTCTCTCCGTGCCATAATATAAGAGCATTTTTTACACTCAAAAGCGCTCTTACATTATGGGACGGAGGGAGTAGATTTACATCCTAATTGAACCCAAAGAATGCTGCTGCTGCATGCATACAATGAAACAGAAGCAAAACTAGGTGATGTGTGGGTATGCTAATTGAGGGCAGCAAGTAATCACCAAAACGGAGGAGCTGGGCATAGCAAAACATAGGAGCAGACTGGTGGTGACCAAATCCAACGAAGAGGAGCTTGTTCCTCCACAACAGTTCAAGCAAGGGACTTCTTCTCCGCACATCTGCAAGACAAGAGCAGACCGTTCATTGTTTGTTTGTTGTTGATTTAGCGATAGCGGCATACTAGTAATCAAATGTCACAGCGGTTTCACACAATGAAGGCAGAAACTAAAGTAACAAAGAAGTGCAACTAAGTTTGCACGGCAAATTATGTGCAAACATTTCTCTTTGAAGTGCTCATGGCGATCATAAAATTGTGTAAAAAATATATATTGCAGAAAAGTATATAGGGATTTACATTCTGAATTTCCAATGATTAGTTGAGATCGCATTTCAAAATCTTATCCAGTTTGCCATTGACTACTATATAATGATTATGCAACTTCCTAGATACCAGCCTACCAGGCATCGACAGTTCTGATTATGCAACTAACTATAAAGGCATCTTATTCTTAGGACATGTCACATGTGTGCGTCTACCCTGCATCCAGCGATTTGTCAAGTAATGTTCTAGCTAGCTAGTAGAAGCATTGAGAGAGGGAATTCCTTGACACGAAACATTGGCAAGGATAAACTTTAATGCACACTTGGCATCATATGTAAGTCGGAAAATTGTCAAATACGCAGATAAACTTAGCATTATGTTTTCCGATACGGTAACATTCTAGGTAGCTGATAATTCATGTTGCCAAGATCACATCCGGCATTAACATGTTTTAATTCCAAGGGCAGCAGTAAAGCTCAATATATATATTATGACAGGAATTGTAAATCCTTTTGTATAATTTAAACTGTTATATCAAATAGCTGAATGTAAGTGATAGTATGACAGGAATTGTAAACTAGACAGCTAGCAGGACGAGCTCCCGAACTAACCACTCTGTCCTTCCGTGTCTACGTACCAATTAACTACTAGCAACAACAGGAAACAAATTTCTTTCTTCCCTCACAATACAACAATTCTATTCTAATAAATTAAGCCTATGATTAATCATATCTTATCATGTATCTAAACCATTACTATCTGCTAATTAACAATCGTTGACTAAGCCATTCAATACCACAAGGTCTGCCACTCCATGACATGCCATGACATGACAGGTGAGGCCGTGAGGTGACACGCAAGGAGCACTAGTAAAAAAATAATTTACTGACCTAGTGATTATGGTGACATGCCATAATCACTTCATGTAGTGACTAGTGTCTACCCAACCAGCTTCAGGTTTTAGTAATCGGACCCAAGAAGAGAGGAGTGGCGGTCTTCAAGTGGAAAAAGGAGAGCATTTGTTGCTCTGTTTTCCTCTATACATAGGCCATTGCTGAAATGATAACATATAAATCTTGACGATCATTGCCCTCTCGATTCCTATTTATATAAGTATCTTGGGAAAATACTTCGCCAACTGTCACTACTCCCTTGGAGCTAGCAGCCTAACATCGGAGGAGCATGTACGACCTTTATGAACTGAAACATTGCATGCAAAAATAGAAGGGAGCTAGCAGCCTAACATCATACCATCACCATCACCATCACTAATTAACAATCTACACCACACCGCCTCTAGTATACATAGCGAATCACCAATCGATGCTATCATTACAACCCACTCGTGTATTATCACAAATGTCACAGTTGTACCAGAACTTTCAGTGAAACAACAAAAAGAATGTTTGAAAGATAAAAGAGAGGCATCACTTGAGGTGTTAAGAAAGACAAATTAAACAAAAGCATAATTGTCTCAGCCACGCCGCCTAGCACTACAATTAATCAAGAACATATCTGATGGTGTAATATCTAATCAACCAACTACAATGACTATGAATGGTTCATACAACTTTACTTCGTCCTTGACAACAAACAAACTGCTAAGTTTCGATGGCTAGGTGGTTTACAATCTGCCAATTTATCCGCAACACTCAAAATTATGGCAATCTGGACGGCTAGGGTTAGGGTAGAAGAGGAGCTAGAAGAGGCGGACGTTCTTGGCAAGCTAGCTGGGTAGGGTTAGGGTCCATGTGGAGCTGGGGTAGGAGACGTCGTTCTTGGCGTGCTCGCCGGTGTGGACGAGGCGGACGGAGGGCGTGCGGGAGGTGGCAGCCATGGAGAGGGGGAAGGGAGGGAAGGGGCTGCGATGACTAACCACCGGAGGCGATCACCGGCGTCGAGGCGTCGGGTGGCGCGATGACTTGGGGAGGAGGCGACGCAGCGTCTTGGGGCGGCGGCGGCGTCTTGAGTCGAGCAGCCAAATCCTCGAGGGGGGCCTCGATGATTCTGAACCGCGTGGGAACAGGTGGATCGAATGGGAATCGAGGGGATTGGGCCGTCCAAACCGCGCCTACCAAATGGGCCAACGGGTATTTGCGGGGATTCTAGGCCTCGCGGGGTTTATCCTCTGCAAACCCCTCCAATCCACCCGAAACAAATGAGGCCTTAGGGATCTAGGATTTGGTGTAGGGGATCAAGAGAGAGAGAGAGAGAGTGAAATATGTTCTTAGAAAGCTCAAAGTGAATGGTCAACCTTACCCCGTGGAGGGAGAAGGCTATATATAGTAGTAGTGTAAAAACTAACCTTTGAGCCACTTAACGTACTGTAGTTGTCGGACGTCCGCATAATATCGGACGTCTGGTGGCACAGATTGGACCGGACGTCCGAACAGGCTGCCAGTCGTCCGGTCGCTGGGAATCCACCAGGCCTCGAAGCAGCACGAGACACATAGCCATCGGACGTCCGGAATGTGCCAGTCGTCCGGTGAGGACCGGAAATCCGCTAAAAGTGTTCTGTTGAGGATGTACCGGATTTCCAGAGAGAAACGAACGTCTGGTGTCCGGTCATCCGGAGAGGACCGGATTTACGCTATTTTCTTTCTGTGAAGATGCACTGGATATCCGGAGAGTGCCAGATGCCCGATAGGCTGTGAGGGGTCGGACGTCCGTAGAATTCCGGACGTCCGGTGACAACAGAGCACACTTGAGGGAGTCCTGGACTAGGGGGTGTCCGGATCGCCGAAATATCATCACGGTCGGACTCCAAGACTATGAAGATACAAGATTGAAGACTTCGTCCCGTGTCCGGATGGGACTTTCCTTGGCGTGGAAGGCAAGCTTGGCGATACGGATATGTAGATCTCCTACCATTGTAACCGACTCTGTGTAACCCTAACCTATCCGGTGTCTATATAAACCGGAGGGTTTTAGTCCGTAGGACGAACAACAATCATACCATAGGCTAGCTTCTAGGGTTTAGCCTCTCGGATCTCGTGGTAGATCTACTCTTGTACTACCCATATCATCAATATTAATCAAGCAGGAGTAGGGTATTACCTCCATCGAGAGGGCCCGAACCTGGGTAAAAACATCGTGTCCCTTGTCTCCTGTTACCATCCGCCTAGACACACAGTTCGGGACCCCCTACCCGAGATCCGCCAGTTTTGACACCGACATTGGTGCTTTCATTGAGAGTTCCTCTGTGTCGTCACCGATAGGCCCGATGGCTCCTTCGATCATCAACAACGACGCGGTCCAGGGTGAGACTTTTCTCCCGGATAGATCTTTGTATTCGGGCGGCTTTGCACTTTGGGCCAATTCGCAGCCATCTGGAGCAGATCGAAGCTACGCCCACAGCCATCAGGTCAGATTTGGAAGTTTGAACTATACGGCCGATGTCCGCGGAGACTTGATCTTCGACGGATTCGAGCCACAGCCGAGCATGCCGCACTATCTCGATGGGTATGATCTAGCTCTGCCGCCGGACAGTACCCTGGAGGCCGCACCAGCATCCGCTCCGACCCTTAATCCGGAGCCAGATTCCCCGATCGAGGACGAGTGGTTGGACGCCGCCTCGGGGGCTACGATCTCTACGGCGATTGAGGCGAACTCTATCCCTGTCCTTTGCAAAGACCTTGACTCCAGGATGCCGGACTCCTCTCCGGACTCCGAACCCTCCGTGCCCCTGCCAATCGAATCCGATTGGGCGCCGGTCATGGAGTTCACTGTCACGGACATCTTTTAGCACTCGCCCTTTGGCGACATCCTGAATTCACTAAAGTCTCTCTCTTTATCCGGAGAGCCCTGGCCGGACTACGGACAGGAAGGTTGGGATACGGACGACGAAGAAATTCAACACCCACCCACCACCCACTTTGTAGCCACCACAATGATTTAACCGACATGCTCGACTTCGACTCCGAAGACATCGACGGTATGGACGACGATGCCGGAGACGACCAAGACCCAGCGCCTATAGGGCACTGGAAGGCCACCTCATCATACGACATATACATCGTGGACATCCCAAAAGATGGGAACGACGATGGAACAACGGAGGATGACCCCTCCAAGAAGCAACCGAAGCACCGACGTCAGCGACGCCGCTCTAAATCCCGCCACAGCAAAAACGGTGATTCCGCACGGAGATAATAACACCCGGACAAAGTGTCGAAGACAACCCCTCCAGCAGACTCACCGCAGAGGAGGGAGAAGCAAGTCCGCATGACAAGGCGGGCAGAAAAGAGAGGTAGAGGACGATAATTATCGCCTCCCTCCAAAGATGAGGTAAGCCTCGGCGACGCATTTAATTTGTCGTGCCTGAGGATCCCGCCGAACAGGAGCGTTTCAAACGCAGGCTTATGGCCACTACAAGCAGCCTCAAGAAAAAGCAGCAACAGCTTAGAGCTGACCAAGACCTGCTATCAGACAGATGGACTGAAGTCCTTGCAGCCGAAGAGTATGAACTCGAACGCCCCTCCAAAAGCTACCCAAAACGCAGGCCGTTGCCGCGATCAGAGGAGGAAGCACCCAAGTCACCAGCGCACGACATGGCAGACCGGCCACCCCGTGGCCGCGACAGAGAAGCCTCTCGGCCCTTCACTCAAGCCACCCCCGGACGCCGCTCAAAAAGTACCAAGGCACGGGAAAACGCACCGGACTTGCGAGATATATTGGAGGATAAGGCAAAACATACAAGATCGATCTACGGATCGCGTGGGCGCCCAACGACTCGGGATGATTACCGTCACGGATACAGAAACCCGGCCGGGCCGAACCACGATGAGACAAAGCTCATACGAGCTACGTCGTGATATAGCCCAATACAGAGGCGCCACACACCCACTATGCTTCACAGATGAAGTAATGGATCATCAAATCCCTGAGGGCTTCAAACCCGTAAACATCGAATCATACGATGGTACCACAGATTCCGCGGTCTGGATCGAGGATTATCTCCTCCATATCCACATGGCCCGCAGTGATGATCTACATGCCATCAAATACCTCCCACTCAAACTTAAAGGACCAGCTCGGCATTGGCTCAACAGCTTGCCAGCAGAATCAATTGGTTGTTGGGAGGACACGGAAGCCGCATTCCTTGATAACTTCGGGGCACATATGCGACCACCGCACGCCGATGACCTCAGCCATATAATTCAGCAGCCGTAAGAATCGGCCGGACAATTACGGACACGGTTCCTAACAAAGAAAAATCAAATCGTCGACCGTCCGGATGCGGAGGCCCTTGCAGCCTTCAAACATAACATCCGCGATTTAATGGCTTGCACGGCACCTAGGACAGGAAAAGACGAAATCCATGGCAGCCCTCACAACACTCATGACCCGCTTTTGTGCGGGAGAGGACAGCTGGCTAGCTCGAAGCAACAACTTGGCCAAACACCCTGATAGTTCGGATACCAAGGACAGCAATGGCAGGTCGCGTCGCAACAAGAACAAGCGCCGAATTAACGGCGATAATGCTGAAGATACGGCCGTCAATGCCGGATTCAGAGGCTCTAAACCCGGTCAGCGGAAGAAGCCATTCAAAAGAAATACCCAGGGCCCGTCCAACTTGGACCGAATACTCGATCGCTTGTGCGGATACATGGCACCCCGAAAACCAGCCAATCACACCAACAGGGATTGTTGGGTGTTCAAGCAAGCGAGCAAGTTAAGTGCCGAACTCAATGAGAAGGGGCTGCATAGCGATGACGAGGAAGAGCCCGGCCGCGAACAATAGACGATCGAAGGGTTTTCCCACACAAGTGCGGACGATGAACATGATATACGCAACCCATATACCCAAAAGGGAGCGGAAGCGCGCACTAAGGGACGTATATGCGATGGAGCCAGTCGCCCCGAAGTTCAACCCATGGTCTTCCTGCCTGATCACCTTCGATCGAAGGGACCACCCCACAAGCATCCGTCACGGCGGTTTCGCCACATTGGTTCTTGACCCGATTATTGACGGATTTCACCTCACCAGAGTCCTGATAGACGGCGGTAGCAGCCTGAACCTGCTTTATCAAGATACAGTGCGCAAAATGGGCATAGACCCCTCAAGGATTAAACCTACAAAGACGACTTTTAAAGACGTCATACCGGGTGTAGAGGCCAATTGTATAGGCCTAGTTACACTCGAAGTGGTCTTCGGATCCCCGGATAACTTCCGAAGCGAAGAGTTAATTTTTGACATCGTCCCCTTCAGCAGCGGCTATCAAGCACTGCTCGGATGAACCGCATTTGCAAAGTTCAATGCGGTGCCGCACTACGCATACCTCAAGATCAAGATGCCAGGCCCTCGAGGAGTAATCACGGTCAATGGAAACACCAAACGCTCTCTCCGAACGGAGGAGCACACGGCGGCCCTCGCGGCGGAGGTGCAAAGCAGCCTCTCACAGCAATTCTCGAGTCCGCCACTAAGCGTCCGGACACCGCTAAGCGCGCCCGGAGTAACCTACAACAAGACCGCCTGGCACGATTCAAGCACGCATAGCAATCCGGCCCCAACCCCAGCCCTCGCAAAATTGCGAAGCCAGTACTACGCGTACATAACTACGCTCTGGAGATACCATACGCATAAGGGGAGGGGCACGACCACGGCACGCCCGGAATGCGGCTCAACCGCACCAGGGGCTCCCGATTGTGTCATTCTTTTCTTTTTCTTTTTCTTCCTTTTCTTACTTTCAGGACTCCGTTTTCCGGAAGTCCCGTCGGCACTAGAATCGCCGAACTCACGATGCAACAGCCAGGAAGCGAAAGCCACGTCGAGTGTTCAGTGGTCTCTCTACGAGCATTATACCTATTTTACATACCATCCTCGCAGCTTACCCTAGAGGGGTCATGTTAGATAGTCCCATCCCTTGCTTATCGCACTATTTGTATCGCTACGCCTTCATTGCAGTACCTTTTGAATAAACAATACATAGCTTTTGCCTATTATTGCACTCCTTTCTTTATCTATATATATGTTCATTTCATGACATGTTGCACCCGTACACTTTGGTACGGCCAATACACCAGGGGCTCAAGTACCCCAAAAGTATGGTGTGATAAGTCCGAACACTTTCACAAGTGCGGCACCCCGAACTTATAGCACTATATGCATCTGCTCCGAATCATGTCTTGGGTCAATAGTTGGGTTTGCCCAGCTCCTATCTTTTGGTACCTTACGTTCCGTTATATCGGCTAAGGTAGCACTAGGAGAACCACTGCGATTGTGCCCCGGTTGAGTTGGGTTGAGCACCTCAGTGGAGAAAGCTAAAACTGACCGTCATGATAGGGCGAGAGCCGGTCGCTGTTCGAGAGGTTTTTCGGTCCCTAAAGACTTATGCCGCTTAGAGCGAGGAACCGGAATTGTCCGCCAAGGCGTGGATAGCGCCCGAACTCGGTCTTCCGAATACTAGGGGCTTCAGAAATTTAAAATTATAGAATTCTATGGCTAAGTGAGAGTGTTCAAGCATTATAAGTCCGGTTGCCTTGTTCGCTATGCTGAGCGCCTCCTAGATGGACCCAAGAATGGGAACAAGAGTGCTCAAGTTTATCCCGAACACCCCAAAGACTGTGGCATGGGGGCTGAAGCCAACGACTTGCCATCTCTCAAATTTGATAAACGGCCGCACAGAAGGTAATATTTCAAATTAACAAGCGTTTCTTAGCGCATATGAACAAGTTTTCAGCGTACAGGATAACAAATGCAAGTCTATTCAAAAATTAAATATTTGGAGCACTCATCCGCTATTCGGCTGGCACCCTTCAGGAGGCCCTCATAGTACATTTCGGGCGTGCGATGCTCCTTGCCCTTCGGTGGCCCGTCCGTCACAAGCTTCTCCGCATCCAGCTTGCCCCAGTGCACTTTAGCACGGGCAAGGGCCCGACGGACACCTTCAATGCAGACGGAGCGCTTGATGACTTCAACCCGTGGACAGGCGTCCACCAGCCGCCGCACTAGCCCAAAGTAGCTCCCAGGCATGGCTTCCAACGGCCACAGCCGAACTATGAGGCCCTTCATGGCATGTTCGGCGACCTTGTGGAGCTCGACCAGCTGCTTCAGCTGGTCGCTTAGCGGCACCGGATGTCCGGCCTCAGCATATTGAGACCAGAACACCTTCTCCGTTGAGCTCCCCTCCTTGGCGCGGTAGAATGCGGCAGCATCGCACACACCACGGGCAGATCTGCGAATGCTCCCCGGAGAGCTCGAATCCGGGTAAGTAATAGGTAATTCACTTTCACATGCTTGCTTTGCATAAAGAATGCCTTACCCGCCGCTATCTTCTTTAATGATTCAATTTCTTGGAGGGCTTTTTGGGCTTGGCCTTAGCAGCTTTGGCACTCTCAAGAGCCGAGGCAAGCTCGGACTCTCGGGTCTTGAGTCACGCTCCACACCCTCGTGTTTTTCACGAGAGCACAGAGCTCTTGCCGCACCTCCGCGAGCTGCGGCTCCCCCTTCTCTCGCTCTGTGCGCTCCGCGGCCGCTTTGCTTTCGGCCACGGACACCGCTTCCTTCAGGGTCGCCACCTCGTTCGTGGCCCCTGCGGTACCCATGTTATTCCTGTTATTTTTCGCAACCGAAAACTTTCTATACGGTATTTCTTTAATAAGGTATTACTTACCTTCCTTGTCCTTGAGCTGCTTCTTGGCAAGGCCAAGCTCGTTCTCGGACAGCTCGAGGCTCTGCTTCAATGCATTGACCTCCGCAGTCAGTGCGGCAGAGGTCAGCAGCGCAGCCTGCATTCCCATATTGACACACTTACGTTAGACTCCTACGTTTATCTTTTTAGATCCTTAGTCTGGCTTTTCTTTCCGAACACCGAACTAAGCATCAGGGGCTACTGTCTATGCGCTAATATTTTTACATATTCTAAACTTACCTCAAAGCCTGTTAGAAGGCTGGTACAGGCTTCAGTCAGCCCGCTCTTGGCGGACTAAACTTTTTGGATCACCACACTCATAACAGTGCGGTGCTCCTCCTTGATGGAGGCGCTGTTTTGCGCCTCCAGTAAGCTATCCGGTGCCTCCGGTTGGACGGAAGACACCGGCGTCTTACCCTTCTTATGAAGGGACCACTTGCCGGACTCCGGAACCGCTGAAGGTTCCGGCATGGAGTCCGGACGAGAGTCGGGCTTAGAGCCCCTGGGGGTCTCGCCCCCCATGCGCCTGGAGTCCGGGAGGTTGCCTTGCGGCGCCTCCTGCGCCACCTCCTCTGGACCAGGCCCCCCTTGGGGCACCACCTCGGTGTCATCCGCAGCGTGAGGCGATGAGGCGGCCAGAAGTGAAGTACTCTCCATTTCTGACAAACTCAGGGACCCGCTCGACGAAGCGGCGAACTCGCCCTTGGGCGGGCTACATGATTGTTCGACATTAGAGAACACTATGCAATAAAAAAGCCATGGGTATCCGGACACTTACGATCTCGCCAGGGGCTTGGCCCTTGTCGGCTAATCCTCCTCGTCGTTGTCGACGTTGGTGGAGAAGTCCGGAGGAAGGGTTCTTCCCTTCTTGGACCCTCGGCCTCCCGGTTGGGGCGGCCTTCCTTTTCTCTCTCCTCCCGGGGAGAGGCTTCTTTTTCCTCCTCCTCGTTCTCAGGAGAAGATTTTGCTTCAGAATCTGACAACACCAGGCGTCGGGAGCTCCTTCGAGTTACCGTTGCCTCCTTCTTGGCCTTCTTCTCCGGCACCACATGAGGTACCGAAGCCAGCAGCCCCGTCAATCGGGCGTCCGCTGGGTCTTCTGGCAAGGGAGCCGGACAGTTAACCTGTCCTGACGTCTTCAGCCAATCCTGTTAAAGGTTAGGGAGTTTTAGATCCCGCATAGAGTCAAAATATGAAAAAAGAGTCCCATAAAGGATAAAATAACTCACCTCGCTGGCTTGACGCTGCGAGCTGAATCCGCGATCTTTGGTAGCGGATGTGGGAGCCTCGGCGCCCTTGAACAACACCTTCCAGGCATCTTCGTACGTAGTGTCGAAGAGCCTTGTCGAGTTGAGTCTTTGTGCGGATCGAACTCCCACAATTTGAAGGCCCGTTGTTGGCATGGGAGAATCCGGCGGATGAGCATCACCTGGATTACGTTCACAAGCCTGAGATTCTTGTCCACCAGGTTTCAGACGCATGTTTGGAGTCCGGATAGCTCGTCCGAATTCCCCCATGTCAGGCCCGTCTCTTTCCATGACGAGAGCCGTGTGGGGAAGCCAGATCTGAATTCAGGGGCTGCCGCCCATTTGGACTCGCGCGGCTCGGTGATATAGAACCACCCCGATTGCCACCCCTTTATTGTGTCCATGAAGGATCCCTCAAGCCATAGGACTTTGGCCATCTTGCCAACCATGGCGCCTCCTCACTCCACTTGACGGTCGCCCACTACCTTCAGCCTGACATTGAAGATCTTCAGCCATAAGCCGAAGTGGGGCTAGATGCAGAGGAAGGCCTCGCACACGACGATAAACGCCGAGATGTTGAGGATGAAATTCGGGGCCAGGTCGTGGAAGTCCAGGCCGTAGTAGAACATGAGCCCCGGACAAATGGGTGAAGTAGAAAACCTAGTCCGCGGAGGAAGTGGGGGAGAAACACCACCCTCTCATGGGGCCTGGGGGTTGGAATGAGCTGCCCAGCGTCGGGCAGCTGTCTTGTGATGTTGCTGGACAAGTATCCGGCCTCCCGCAGCTTTGTGATGTGCCCCTCCGTGACGGAGGAGGCCATCCACCTGCCTCCCGCCTCGGACATGGTTGGAGAAGGTTGAGGTGGGATGTGCGGACTTGGGCGCTGGAGCTCGAGTCTTGAAAATGGATGAGCAAAGGAGGAAGAAGACGAGGTGAAAAGGTGGATCCTTATCCCTTATATGGACGGACGAAGCTATCGTCCCCCACCAGCCTAGTAAAACTCGCTTATCTCCCAAGCGCCGTAATCAATGGCGCGGATGGGTTACCCACGTCCGTATTGATGAGAATCCCGGAATAAGGGGCACGATCTATGCTTTGATAAGGCGTGCCAAGGAATCCGCCTCGCTAAACGCTACCGAGGTGGAACAGTAAAAAGCAGTTCATATGAAGGCCTGGCCGTGGTGTGATGTCACGCCCGCTGAATACGTCGGCAGATCTGTGCAAAGGTTATTCTCTCTACGGTGGTATGTGGAACTTGTTTTGCAGAGCGGACACTATCCTTGTGTTCAAAACCTTCTATGAAGTATTCGAAGGTGGAACCCGCCTTGCAATGCCAAGACAATATCTTGGCGCCCGGACTCATCGTCATTGAAGCCTGGTTCAGGGGCTACCGAGGAGTCCTGGACTAGGGGTGTCCGGATAGCCGAACTATCATCACGGCCGGACTCCAAGACTATGAAGATACAAGATTGAAGACTTCGTTCCATGTCCGGATGGGACTTTCCTTGGCGTGGAAGGCAAGCTTGGCGATACGGATATGTAGATCTCCTACCATTGTAACCGACTCTGTGTAACCCTAACCTATCCGGTGTCTATATAAACCGGAGGGTTTTAGTCCGTAGGACGAACGACAATCATACCATAGGCTAGCTTCTAGGGTTTAGCCTCTCTGATCTCGTGGTAGATCTACTCTTGTACTACCCATATCATCAATATTAATCAAGCAAGAGTAGGGTATTACCTCCATCGAGAGGGCCCGAACCTGGGTAAAAACATCGTGTCCCTTGTCTCCTGTTACCATCCGCCTAGACGCACAGTTCGGGACCCCCTACACGAGATCCGCCGGTTTTGACACCGACAACATTAGCTCAGGTTCACAACAGATTTTGTGCACAAAGTAGTGGAAGTACTAGAGATGAAACAGAGATGTTGTGAGAGGATACTTTGTGGGTTTTGAGCAAGTCTTTCATGAAATCCGACCATCCCCTCTTAATAGTGCGGGATCCCGGACCCGGCTCGCGGCACACTGTACCTGGCGAGGAAGGATTGGCTCGACCTCCACTTCGACTGAAAGTAGTTTAGCTTAGTTTAAATTTATGTTTTGTGTTCGGTTATGCAAAACTATGTATGTTTATGTTTCAATGCATGCTACTTTCGATTGAACCTGCTTTGAACTTGATCAAATTGAAGTTTACAACGTTAAGTTTAGGGGATCAACTAGAAACGGCCAAAAATTGCTGGAGTATATATATATCCACTAAGTGTTTTAGTCCTTTAACTTTTAAAGGATCGACTTGAGATGGCCTCATGCCTTGTTTATTTCAGTTCTTCACAATGTGATTCTCTATATGTGCAACTATTTGCCGTGTAGTTCAATTTCATCAATAACAGTTTCAACAATACCACTATGAATTACGATATTTGGTTGTTGTAAAGGATATTGCAGTTAACATGCCTTTCCGTTTTTTAACAATAACTAGTGTACTTTAGACCTGCACAATACCAGTTTGAATGACTATTTGCTTGTTTTTAAATGTTATGCCTGATGCAGTTAACAAACCTTTCCACTTTTTGTTTTGCTTAACTAGCGTGCTTAAGCCTGCACACTGAAGCTACGATTTGTAGATTATTTTGTCTATCATGGATATATTTGGTTGATGTTTAGACTGTTGTGCTTGACATGCCTTTATATGTACTCATACATGACAATATTGAGAACAGTGATGTTTTCTATCGAGGTTAGTTTCATCGCATTGCTTATATGTACTCACTGTTCAGGATATCGGTAGCTGGTACCATATAGCCTGGGGGCTGATAAGGGATTAACTAGGGCCATATTTAGTATATCTGAGGCTACATAGCAACATGCATTGTACTGAATGACTAAATATGCAATCCCAGGCTACATAGAACAAGTGTGTTACCTTGATGTTCTGATGATGTCTAGATATACATAAAATCTTATATAATGGAATGGAGGGAGTGTTGTACTACATCATTTTGCAATTGTTGTTTAGCTTCTAATATTAACTTGCTGCTTTTAGGTACATATGTCATTGCCAAAGATCCACACTTCAACCCTTTCTGCGTATGGGGCAATGAGATATTCATGAAGCAGCATCAAGTGAGGAAACTTATAAAGATTGTTATTAAAATGGGTCAAAAGATGCCAATCGAACTATTTATTTACACTTTATGCAAGACAACAGTGAACTGCAGGATGGTAAGTAAGAACCCTGTAGCCTTCTTTTTACTGCCCGTAATGAGTTGTGTTAGATGACAATGTCTGAAGCTTTTTACCTTTGCAGTGGATCTGTAACATCCCAAATTTCTAATTTGGAATGTTATACATAGATCAATCCTGCATATCATATTTTATTGCATTTCGTTTCACGATCCTCGAAATCCTAAGCAACTCAAGGACCCCCGGAGAGAGTTGGGGATTTCCCTGTTTTCATATTTGAGTTTTATCAAATATTGAAACGAGGGTTATTGGTTTTAATTATTTTTCTCTCCAAAAATATTTCACATTAAAATATATGAGAGGAGATAATATGACTTCTCCAAAATAATTGAAATATTAGAGGAAAATATTAAAATCAAATATTGGATTTTATTCGGAGTTTATTGCTATTTTATTTGAATTAGAAGAATTGCACGTTTTTCAAAGTTGCATTTTAGGGCCAAGAAAATGTTCATCTCGTTCTAAATATTTTATTTAGACGGTGAAAATTTGTTTCTGCATTTTTAGATTTTAATTTTATTTTCTAGGATTTATTTAAATTTCGGTGAAATAATTTAAAAAAAATCTTCGGTGCCCGGCTGGGCCAAAGCCCAACCGAGCCAGGCCGGCCCAACCGCGACCGCCGCTGCCGTCGCCGAGTCCAACCGGGAATCTGTCCCCGCGCCGCCTTGCCCCCTCCCCAAGCCAGCTGCCCCTCCTTAAATACGCCGCCCCGACCCCCACCACCACCACCCGCCCGAAGCCGCGTCAGCGCCGCTTGCCGTCGCCGTTCTGCCGCCGCCGCTTCGCCGCCCGCACCACCAGCGCCACTCGCCGCCGGACCCGGAACCGCCCGCCTGGGTGGTATACGCCCGCCCGCCGGCTCGATTTTATTTTAAAACCGATCCGTTTTTTTATAGAAAACCCTAGTTTTCGTTTTTTAGAACAGATCGGTTTTTTTTTTCTGGTTTAGTTTAGATAGCGGACGTTCATCCGTACGTTCGTTCAATGAACGGTGTTCACACGTTAGTCAGCAGCAATGACGTTAACGCTCGCTCGTTAGCCTGCTCGATTTTCTTTTCTCAGATTTTCCACGATTATTTTCGATCATGATTTCTGATCCGATTTTGTTTTAGTTTATCTTTTTGCTCGTTTATCGAAATCAGGCGATTCAAGCGCCTAGATCTTCGTCTTGAAACCCTCTTTCTGTTTAATCAACTTGAACAAGATTTTGGTACTGTAAAAATTTGACTTTAGTTCAGATTAGTAAACGGATCTTGTTTCTTTCGCAGTTTGAGTTTCGTTGCTCCGTTTGATTTGATTCTTTTTGCAAATCGTAGTACTTAAGTTGAACTTTCTGGTTAGATCTTCTTTTTTGAGATTTACCCGTGCCTCTTTGCTTGATTTATTATGTATGCTTTTGTTTGTTTGCGATAGCACACCCGGAGTGCGAAGCGTGCTACTACGAGTCTCTAGGTTTTGCGGATCGTCAGCAAGGCAAGTAACACATTGATCATACTCTTTTCATACCCAGTTTTTGTGCATTAGCTCAAATCCTCAAACATTGCATGATTAGGATGTGATTAACATGTGGATTGGGAAGTAGTTGATGAGGTAGAACCTATTGCCCTGTTATTATCAAACCCTTGGGAGTTACTTCTATGTATTGCTTATATTGCAACGCTATGCTCGTAGACGTGGTTTGGGTGAGTGAATCCATGACAGATGTGAGATTGTTAATTAATGGTTCAACTTAAGGTGGAAACTTTAATACACATCTGGGTGGATTGCTTGTCGGGCACGTGGAGAATCCTGTGTTGTTCTAGGATATCCCGGAGTACCCGTGTGATAATCCTAAGGTCCGCCACCATGATCATATGGATATGAGATATTTCATGCTATATACTTCCGTGTGCAGCCACATGCTATTATGTTCTGTAGCATAGTTGAGTAAGTTGCATGAGCTCTTGAAGAGGTGGATCACAGGTAGAGGGATGTAGGTTGGTATGGTCTGCCCGAGTAAAGAGTTAATGTTTACGAAGATCGTGTCTCGGTCATCCATTTCTCAAACACCCTGTAGCGCGAGAAAATCCAACGGAGGAGACCGAGTCTTGTGGGGAAAAGTGCGCAAACCTCTGCAGAGTGTAGAATCTATTCATGGTTAGCTGAGTCCCCGGTTATGGGCAGTGTCGGTGTCAAAACCGGCGGATCTCGGGTAGGGGGTCCCGAACTGTGCGTCTAGGCGGATGGTAACAGGAGACAAGGGACACGATGTTTTTACCCAGGTTCGGGCCCTCTCGATGGAGGTAATACCCTACTCACCTTGACTAATATTGATGATATGGGTAGTACAAGAGTAGATCTACCACGAGATCAAGGAGGCTAAACCCTAGAAGCTAGCCTATGGTATGATTGTTGTTCGTCCTACGGACTAAAACCCTCCGGTTTATATAGACACCCGATAGGTTAGGGTTACACAGAGTCGGTTGCCAAGCTTGCCTTCCACGCCAATGAAAGTCCCATCCGGACACGGGACGAAGTCTTCAATCTTGTATCTTCATAGTCTTGGAGTCCGGCCGGCTATCCGGACACCCCCTAGTCCAGGACTCCCTCAGTAGCCCCTGAACCAGGCTTCAACGATGACGAGTCCGGCGCGCATATTGTCTTCGGCATTGCAAGGCGGGTTCCTCCTATGAATACTTCATGAAAGGTGTTGAACACCAGGATAGTGTCCGGCTCTGCAAAACAAGTTCCACATACCACCGCAGAGAGAATAACTTTTGCACAAATCTGCTGATGTATTCCGCGGCGTGACATCACACCACGGCCAGGCCTTCATATGAACCGTTTTTTTACTGTTCCACCTCAGCGCGTTTAGCGAGGCGGTTTCCTTGGCACGTCTTATCAAAGCATAGATCGTGCCCCCTTATTCCGGGATTCTCATCAATACGGACGTGGGTAACCCATCCGCGCCCTTGATTACGGCGCTTGGGAGATAAGCGAGTTTTACCAGGCTGGCTGGGGACGCATAGCTTCGTTCATTCATATAAGGGGATAAGGATCCACCTTTTCACCCACGCCTTCTTCCTCCTTTGCTCATCCATCTTCACAAGACTCGAGCTCCAAATACCTAGTCCGCACATCCCACCTCAACCCTCTCCAACCATGTCCGGAGCGGGAGGCAGGTGGATGGCCTCCTCCGTCCACGGAGGGCATATCACAAAGCTGCGGGAGGCCGGATACTTGTACAAAGCAACATCACAAGACAAAGCTGCCCGACGCAGGCAGCTCATTCCAACCCCTGTGCCCCATGAGAGGGTGGTGTTTCTCCCCCACTTCCTCCGCTGGACTAGGTTTTCCACTTCACCCATTTGTCCGGAGCTCATGTTCTACTACGGCTTGGACTTCCACGACCGCCCCGAATTTCATCCTCAACATCTCGGCGTTTATCGTCAGGTGCGAGGCCTTCCTTCGCATCCAGCCCCACTTCGCCTTATGGCTGAAGATCTTTAATGTCAGGCCGAAGGTAGTGGGCGGCCGTCATTGCCGGAGTGCGGAGGCGCCTTGGTTGGCAAGATGGCCAAAGTCCTATGGCTCGAGGGATCCTTCGTGGACACAATAAAGGGGTGGCAATCGGGGTGGTTCTATATCACCGAGCCGCGCGACTCCAAATTGGCGGCGGCCCCCCGAATTCAGATCTGGCTTCCCCACGTGGCTCTCGTCATGGAAAGAGACGGGCCTGACGTGGGGGAATTCGGACGAGCTATCCGGACTCCAAACATGCGTCAAAACACAGTGGACAAGAATCTCGTGCTTGTGAACGTAATCCGTGTGATGCTCATCCGCCGGATTCTCCCATGCCAACAACGGGCCTTCAAATTGTGGGAGTTCGATCCGCACAAAGACTCAACTCGACAAGGCTCTTCGACACTACGCATTTAAGATGCCCGGAAGGTGCTGTTCATACGCCGAGGCTCCCACATCCGCTACCGAAGATCGCGGATTCAGCTCGCAGCATCAAGCCAGTGAGGTGAGTTATTTTATCCTTTATGGGACTCTTTTTTCATATTTTGACTCTATGCAGGATCTAAAACTCCCTAACCTTTAACAGGACTGGCTGAAGACCTCCGGACAGGTTAACTGTCCGGCTCCCTTGCCAGAAGACCCAGCGGACGCCCGATTGACGGGGCTGCTGGCTTCGGTACCTCATTTGGTGCTGTAGAAGAAGGCCAAGAAGGAGGCAACGGGAACTCGAAGGAGCTCCCGACGCCTGGTGCTGTCAGATTCTAAAGCAGAATCTTCTCCTGAGAACGAGGAGGAGGAAAAAGAAGCCTCTCCCCCAGCGGGGGAGGAGAGGAAAAGGAAGGCCACCCAAACTGGGGAGGCCATAGGGTCCAAGAAGGGAAGAACCCTTTCTCCGGACTTCTCCACCAACATCGACAACGACGAGGAGGATTGGCCATCAAGGGCCAAGCCCCTGGCGAGATTGTAAGTGTCCGGATACCCATGGCTTTTTTATTGCATAGTGTTCTCTAATGCCGAACAATCATGCAGCCCGCCCAAGGGCGAGTTCGCCGCTTCGTCGAGCGGGTCCCTGGGTTCATCAGAAATGGAGAGTACTTCACTTCCGGCCGCCTCATCGCCTCACGCTGCAGACGACGCCAAGGTGGTGCCCCAAGGAGGGCCTGGTCAAGAGGAGGTGGCGCAGGAGGCGCCGCAAGGCAACCTTCCGGACTCGAGCGCCGTGAGGCGAGACCCCGGGGCTCTAAGCCCGACCCTCGTCCGGACTCCATGCCGAACCTTCAGCTGTTCCGAGTCCTAAGCGGTCCTTCAGAAGAAGGGTAAGACGCCGGTGTCTTCTGTCCAACCGGAGGCACCGGATAGCTTACTTGAGGCGCTTAACAGCGCCTCCATCAAGGAGGAGCACCGCACTATTATGAGTGTGGTGATCCAGAAAGTTCAGTCCGCCAAGAGCGGGCCGATCAAGCCTGCATCAGCCTTCTAATGTGCTTTGAGGTAAGTTTAGAATATGTAAAATTATTACCGCATAGACAAGAGTTCTCGATGCTTAGTTCGGTGTTCGGAAAGAAAAGCCGGACTAAGGATCTAAAAGATATACGCAGGAGTCTAACATAAGTATGTCAATATGGGAATGCAGGTCGGCTGCCGACCTCTGCAAAGACTGACCGCTGGAGGTCAATGCATTGAAGCGAGCCTCGAGCGGTCCGAGAACGAGCTCGGCCTTGCAAAGAAGCAGCTCGAGGACAAGGAAGGTAAGTAATACCTTATTAAAGAAATACCTTATAGAAAGGTTTCGCCATGTAAAAAATGACAGGAATAACATGGGTACCGCAGGGGCCACGAACGAGGTGGCGACCCTAAAGGAAGCGGTGTCCGTGGCCGAAAGCAAAGCGGCCGCGGAGCGCACCGAGCGAGAGAAGCGGGAGGCGCAGCTGGCGGAGGTGCGGCAAGAGCTCCAGGCTCTCATGAAAAAACACGAGGGTTTCGAGCGTGACTCGAAGACCCGAGAGTCCGAGCTTGCCTCGGCTCTTGAGAGTGCCAAAGCTGCTAAGGCCGAGGCCCAAAAAGCCCTCCAAGAAATTGAATCATTAAAGAATATAGCGGCGGGTAAGGCATTCTTTATGCAAAGCAAGCATGTGAAAGTGAATTACCTATTACTTACCCGGATTCAGAGCTCTCCAGGAGCATTCGCAGATCTGCGCCGTAGTGTGTCTGATGCTGCCGCATTCTACCGCGCCAAGGAGGGGAGCACAACGGAGAAGGTGTTCTGGTCTCAATATGCTGAGGCCGGACATCCGATGCCCCTAAGAGACCAGCTGAAGCAGCTGGTCGAGCTCCACAAGGTCGCCGAACAGGCCATGAAGGGCCTCATAGTTCGGCTGTGGCCATAGGAAGCCATGCCTGGGAGCTACTTTGGGCTAGTGCGGCGGCTGGTAGACGCCTGTGCACGGGTTGAAGTCATCAAGCGCTCCGTCTGCATTAAAGGTATCCGTCGGGCCCTTGCCCGTGCTAAAGTGCACTGGGGCAAGCTGGATGCGGAGAAGCTTGTGATGGACGGGCCACCGAAGGGCAAGGAGCATCGCATCACCGAAATGTACTATGAGGGCCTCTCAAGGGTGCCCGCCGAATAGCGGATGAGTGCTCCAAAGATGTAATTTTTAATAGACTCGCATTTGTTATCCCGTCTGGCTGAAAACTTGTTCATATCGCTTAAGCAACGCTTGTTAATTTAAAATATTACCTTATGTGCGTCCGTTTATCAAATTTGAGAGATGGCAAGTCGTTGGCTTCAGCCCCATGCCACGGTCTTTGGGGTGTTCGATAAACTTGAGCACTCTTGTTCCCATTCTTGGGTCCATCTAGGGAGGCGCTCAACGCATAACGAACAAGGCAACCGGACTTATAATGCTTGAACACTCTCACTTAGCCATAGAATTCTATAATTTTAAATTTCGGCGAAGCCCCTAGTATTCGAAGACCGAGTTCAGGCGCTATCCACGCCTTGGCCGGAAAATTCGGTTCCTCGCTCTAAGCGGCATAAGTCTTTAGGGACCCGAAAAAACCTCTCGAACAAGCGATCGGATCTTGCCCTATCATGACGGTCGGGTTTAGCTTTCTCCACCGAGGTGCTCAACCCAGCTCAACCGGGCACAATCGCGGTGGTTCTCCTAGTGCTACCTTAGCCGATATAACGGAACGTAAGGTACCAAAACATAGGAGCCGCAAACCCAACTATTGACCCAAGACATGATTCGAGCCGATGCATATAATGCTATAAGTTCGGGTGCCGCACTTGTGAAAGTGTTCGGACTTATCACACCATACTTTTGGGGTACTTGAGCCCTGGTGTAATGGACGTACCAAAGTGTATGGTGCAACATGTCATGAAATGAACATATATATAGATAAAGAAAGGAGTGCAATAATAGGCAAAAGCTATGTATTGTTTATTCAAAAAGGTACTGCAATGAAGGCGTAACGATACAAATAGTGCGATAAGCAAGGGATGGGACTATCTAACATGTCCCCCTCCAGGGTAAGCTGCGGGATGGTATGTAAAACAGGTATAATGCTCGTAATAGAGACCACCTGAACACTCGACGTGGCTTTCTGCTTCCCTGGCTGTTGCATCGTGAGTTCGGCGATTCTAGTGCCGGACAGGACTTCTTGAAAACGGAGTCCTGAAACTAAGAAAAAGGAAGAAAAAAGAAAAAAGAAAAAGAATGACACAATCGGGAGCCCCTGGTGCGGTTGAGCCGCATTCCGGGCGTGCCGTGGTCGTGCCCCTCCCCTTATGCGTATGGTATCTCCAGAGCGTAGTTATGTACGCAGTAATCGCTTCGCAATTTTGGCGAGGGCTGGGGTTAGCCGGATTGCTATCGTGCTTGAATCGTGCCAGCGGTCTTGTTGTAGGTTACTCCGGTAGCGCTTAGCGGTGTTCGGACGCTTAGTGGCCGGACTCGAGAATTCTTGTGAGAGGCTGCTTTGCACCTCTCGCCGAGGGGGCCGTGTGCTCCTCCGTTCGGAGAGAGCGTTTGGTGTTTCCATTGACCGTGATTACTCCTCGAGGGCCTGGCATCTTGATCTTGAGGTATGCATAGTGCGGCACCGCATTGAACTTTGCAAATGCGGTTCGTCCGAGCAGTGCATGATAGCCGCTGCGGAACGGGACGATGTCAAAGATTAACTCTTCGCTTCGGAAGTTATCCGTGGATCCGAAGACCACTTCGAGTGTAACTGAACCTGTACAATTGGCCTCTACACCCGGTATGACGCCTTTAAAGGTCGTCTTTGTAGGTTTAATCCTTGAGGGGTCTATGCCGATTTTGTACACTGTATCCTGATAAAGCAGGTTTAGGCTGCTACCGCCGTCCATCAGGACTCTGGTGAGGTGAAATCCGTCAATAATTGGGTCAAGGACCAATGCGGCGAAACCGCCGTGACGGATGCTAGTGGGGTGGTCCCTTCGATCGAGTTCGGCACTTAACTTGCCTGCTTGCTTGAACACCCAACAATCCCTGTTGGTGTGATTGGCTGGTTTTTCGGGGGTGCCATGTATCTGGCACAAGCGATCGAGTATTCGGTCCTAGTTGGACGGGCCCTGGTATTTCTTTTGAATGGCTTCTTCCGCTGACTGGGTTTAGAGCCTCTGAATCCGGCATTGACGGCCGTATCTTCAGCATTATCACCGTTAATGCAGCGCTTGTTCTTGTTGCGACGCGACCTGCCATTGCTGTCCTTGGTATCCGAACTATCAGGGTGTTTGGCCAAGTTGTTGCTTAGAGCTAGCCAGCTGTCCTCTCCCACACAAAAGCGGGTCATGAGTGTTGTGAGGGCTGCCATGGATTTCGGCTTTTCCTGTCCTAGGTGCTGGGCAAGCCATTCGTCGCGGATGTTATGTTTGGAGGCTGCAAGGGCCTCCGCATCCGGACAGTCAACGATTTGATTTTTCTTTGTTAGGAACCGTGTCCAGAATTGTTTGGCCGATTCTTCTGGCTACTGAATTATATGGCTGAGGTCATCGGCGTCTGGTGGTCGCACATATGTGCCCGGAAGTTATCAAGGAATGCGGCTTCCGTGTCCTCCCAACAACCAATTGATTCTGGCCGGCAAGCTGTTGAGCCAATGCCGAGCTGGTCTTTTAAGCTTGAGTGGGCGGTATTTGATGGCATGTAGATCATCACCACGGGCCATGTGGATATGGAGGAGATAGTCCTCGATCCGCATCGCAGGATCTGTGGTACCATCGTATGATTCGATGTTTACGGGTTTGAAGCCCTCGGGATTTGATGATCCATTACTTCATCATCAAGCATAGTGGGTGTCTTGGCGCCTCAGATTAGGCTATATCACAATGTAGCTCATATGGGCTTTGTCTCATCGTGTTCGCCGGCCGGGTTTGCTGTATCTGGCGCGACGGTAATCATCCCGCGTCGTTGGGCGCCCACGTGATCCATAGATCGATCTTGTATGTTTTGCCTTATCCTCCAATATATCTCGCAAGTCCGGCGCGTTTTCCCGTGCCTTGGTACTTTTTTAGCGGCGTCGGGGTGTGGCTTGAGCGGAGGGCCGAGAGGCTTCTCTGTCGTGGCCACGGGGTGGCCGGTGTGCCATGTCGTGCGCTGGTGACTTGGGTGCTTCCTCCTCTGATCGAGGCAACGGCCTGCGTTTGGGGTAGCTTTTGGAGGGGCGTTCGAGTTCATACTCTTCGGATGCAAGGACTTCAGTCCATCTGTCAGCTAGCAGGTCTTGGTCAGCTCTAAGCTGTTGTTACTTTTTCTTGAGGCTACTTGCCGTGGCTATAAGCCTGCGTTTGAAACGCTCCTGTTCGGCGGGATCCTCAGGCACGACAAATTCGTCGTCGTCGAGGCTTGTCTCATCTTCGGAGGGAGGAGCATAATTATCGTCCTCGACCTCTCTTTCTGCCCGCCGTCAGGCGGACTTGCTTCTCCCTCCTCCCGCGCGGAGTCCCTGCCGGAGGGGTTGTCTTCGGCACCGCCCGTGGTGTTATTATCTCCGTGCGGAATCACCATTTTTGTTGTGGCGGGATTTAGAGCGGCGCCGCTGACGTCGGCGCTTCGGTTGCTTCTTGGAGGGGTCATCCTCCGTTGTTCCATCGCTGTTCCCATCTTTTGGGATGTCCACCATGTATATGTCGTATGACGAGGTGGCCTCCGGCATCGTCGTCCATACCGTCGATGTCTTCGGAGTCGAAGTCGAGCATGTCGGTTAAATCATCGGCGGTGGCTACAAAGTGGGTGGTGGGTGGGCGTTGAATTTCTTCGTCGTCCGTATCCCAACCTTCCCGTCCGTAGTCCGCCAGGGCTCTCCGGATAAAGAGAGAGACTTTAGTGAATTCAGGATGTCGCCAAAGGGCGAAAAGTCTTTGAAAGATGTCTGCGGCAGTGAACTCCATGACCGGCGCCCAATCGGATTCGATTGGCAGGGGCGCGGAGGGTTCGGAGTCCGGAGAGGAGTCCGGCACCCTGGAGTCAAGGTCTTCGCAAAGGACAGGGATGGAGTTCGGCTCAATCGGCGTAGACATCATAGCCCCCGAGGCGGCGTCCAACCACTCGTCCTCGATCGGGGAATCCGGCTCCGAATTAATGGTCGGAGCGGATGCTGGTGCGGCCTCGTGGCACCGTTTCGCCGGCAGAGCTAGATCATACCCATCGAGACAAGGCGGCACGCTCGGTACATGGCTCGAATCCGTCGAAGATCAAGTCTCCGCGACATCGGCCGTATAGTTCAAACTTCCAAATCTGACCGATGGCTAGGGGCGTAGCATTTGATCTGCTCCAGATGGCCAAGCGAATTGGCTGCGATTGCAAAAGCCGCCGAATACGAAGATCTGTCCGGGGAGAAAAGTCTCACCCTGGACCGCGTCGTTGTTCATGATCGAAGGAGCCATCGGACCTATCGGTGACGACACAAAGGAACTCTCAATGAAAGCACCAATGTCGGTGTCAAAACCGGCGGATCTCGGGCAGGGGGTCCCGAACTGTGCGTCTAGGCGGATGGTAACAGGAGACAAGGGACACGATGTTTTTACCAGAGTTGGACCCTCTCTATGGAGGTAATACCCTACTCCTGCTTGATTAATATTGATGATATGGGTAGTACAAGAGTAGATCTATCACGAGATCAAGGAGGCTAAACCCTAGAAGCTAGCCTATGGTATGATTGTTGTTCGTCCTCACGGACTAAAACCCTCCGGTTTATATAGACACCCGAGATAGGTTAGGGTTACAGAGTCGGTTACAATGGTAGGAGATCTACATATCCAGACGCCAAGCTTGCCTTCCACGCCAAGGAAAGTCCCATCCGTACACGGGACGAAGTCTTCAATCTTGTATCTTCATAGTCTTGGAGTCCGACCGTGATGATAGTTCGGCTATCTGGACACCCCCTAGTCCAGGACTCCCTCAGGCAGTCTTGAGTATCTAGTACTTGGATTATCGTATGTATCTCATCACTCTAAATTAATATTGTTGGGTTGATAATTACTTCTAATTGGGATTGAGTTGGAGGAACCTTCTCCATGATGTTTCAACTACCATGATAGTTAAATAAAATATATTCCTTTGTTGTAGGGAAAAATTGGCTTTCCACAAAACTATAACCATAGAGCTTTCCACCAGCCAAATATGCATGTAGTGATAGCATTGTTCTGTTCTTGCTCTATTGTGTTATATTGCCAGCATATTCCATGTGCTGACCCGTTTTCGGGCTGCAACGTATCATGTTGCAGACTTTTTAGACGAGGAGTAAGGTTCGTTAGGTCATTGCTGTGCAGCTCAGCTATGCCGTTGGAATTGATGGACTCACTTTATCTTCCAAGCCTTCCGCTGTTACCGTATTAGATGGTCTTAACCCATATTTATTGTAATAAGTTCTCTTTTGAGACATTCGATGTAATAAGTGTGTGATTGCTACGCTGTTATAAGTCCTTCGAGTCTTGTGTGTCAAGACATCGATCCGAGGATGACACTGAAGCACAGAGACTTGACCGTTTGAGGTCGGGTCGCTACAAGATGGTATCAGAGCACACGTTGAGTGTAGGACACGGCCACTAAGCTAAAAGATCACTATTCTCTTCTCATTTCTGACTCCTCTCCATTTTCTACTCTTTAGGATGGCGGATGCGAGGATCAAGTTCATGCAACCAGATGAAGACACCCCTTTTGGATGTCACTTGAAGGAAGTCACTAGGTACCTAAACATTGGAATACGAAGCTTCACCGGACTTACAACGCCAATTTACCGGAAGAGGAACGATGGATGATTCAAGTTCAAGTTCCAGGAAGGACATTCACACCAGTCACTAAGCCCATAGAGTTTTCCTTTGATGCACCAACCTGGAGTCTAGGAAAGAGTATGGCAGCTCACATCACCACGGGATGCATTGGAGAAGTTTACCATAAGGAGCTTAAGGATACTATCTACCAGATTTGTGGGCGCCAAGATGAGCAATGGGAGATGATCAGCACCAGGAAGGATAGATCAATCGCAGCTTTTATACAGGAGTTAAACCATCACATTCATCGCCAGGAGAATCAGATGTGCACAAACATGATAGATTTGAAGAAGGCGAAGACAAGGATCATCGAGCTGGAAGAAGAACTTAAGTCTACACGCGATGGATATGAGGAGGAAATTGCCACACTATTGGAGAAGAATGACGACCTGATAAAGAAGATCGGAGTATTCATGGGAGAACCCGCGCCAGGAGGAAAGGACGACGACTCAACTTGCCCAAAGAACTACATCATCATCGACGACACCGACTCCGACCCCAGTGAAGATTTGAAGACGAAGCTGGAGCCGACATCATGGAGTCTTCCACCGATCAAAATTTCTAGATGACCACCAAATGATTAGTAGTATTCCCTCATGTATATAGTATAGTCCGAGCACTTTTGTAATGATAGATTAGATCGATTGTATGCCCTTGCTTGATTGATTGAGTGAAATGATTGTGTTTGTCTCATGTGCATATGGGTAGTGTTTCTCTCATTAGACCTCATTCTATTCTATTCTCTCCCCTCTAAAACCATCAGATGCCTCCGAGACCTGACACCGGATTTACCTTCCCTCCGGAGCTCACTCAGTTGATCCAGCAGTAGAATGCCTTGATGCAGTTGTTAGTTCAGAACCAAGGCAACAACAACAACAACAACAACAACAACAACAACAACAACAACAACAAGAACAACAACAACAACAACAAGAACAACAACAACAACAACAACACACCGCCACCACCACCAGTTGATAACCTAGCCCGTTTTTTGAGGTTGCAGCCGCCGGTGTTTTCCAGTAGCACCGAGCCTATAGTAGCAGATGATTGGCTACGCCGTATTGGAGGGGAGGTGACCACCGCAAGTTGCACAGATGCTGAGAAGGTGCGCTTTGCCGCACATCAATTGGATGGACCAGCAGCCTCATGGTGGGAGAATTATACGCCACTTTCCCCATAGCCAACGTCACTTGGGATCAGTTCCAGCAAGCTTTCCGTACAGCCCATGTCTCAACTGGAACTATGAGCATGAAGAAGCGTGAATTTTGCAACTTACGCCAGGGGAACCGTACTGTGGCTCTGTACGTGGATGAGTTTAGCAAGTTATCTCGCTATGCCCCTGATGATGTGGCCACGGATGCCGCGAAGCAGGAGAAGTTTATGGAAGGGCTGAATGATGAGATGAGCATGCAGTTGATGGTGGCAACATTCAACAACTACCAGGAGTTGGTAGATAAGGCTCTTATGATTGAAGGGAAGCAGCAGCAGATTGAGAGCCGTAAGGGGAAGTATGGACAAGGAAGGTATAACTCAGGAGCTCAGCAGAAACCTCGCCTAACCCGAACTCGGGAGGACTTGTTCATAACCACGGAGGTCATAACCACAATGGAGGAAGTTCGCACAACCACAATGGTTCCAAGAATGGGACTGGGAACGGAACAAGCAACAATCAGAACCGCCCCAATCCAGCCACACCCGCCAAGAGAGACCTAAGTCACATTACTTGCTTCAAGTGCGGGAAGACTGGACACTATGCCACGGAGTGCACTGAAGCAAAGAATGGAAACAGTAATGGGAGCACTGGGAAGAAGCCCAATCCATTCAACAAAGGACAAGTGAACCACGTTAACGTGGAGGAGGTTAAAGAGCAGACAGACGCGGTTATTGGTAAGTTTTTGGTTAAGTCTTTTACCGCCCTTGTTCTTTTTGATACTGGTGCATCGCATTCATACATATCAAGTGGATTCGTGGATAAGTTTAATCTACCAACCCAAACCCTTAGGACCCCTCTGTTAGTGAGTTCACCTGGAGCAGAGTATATGGCTAGCCGATGGTGCGATCAGATACCACTACTAGGAAAAGGGCTATAGATAATATGGACATTAATGGCGCACCACACGTGTGGTGCGCCACTACTATATACTAATGGCTCGCCATGTGTTGGTGCGCCATTAGCTTCCAAATGCTAATGGCTCACCACATCCACAGTGTGCCACTAGTAACAATTTTTTTTAATTTTTTTTCAAAACTAGTAATGGCGCGCCAGGGGATAGTGCGCCATTACTAGCTAAACTAGTAATGGCGCACCACATCCACGGTGCGCCACTAGTAATTTTTATTCAAATTTTTTTATTTTTTTCAAAACTAGTAATGTTGCACCCCGGGATAGTGCCCCATTACTTTTTCAACTCGTAATGGCGCACCACATCCACGGTACGCCACTAGTAATTTTTTTCCAAATTGTTTTTCAAATTATTTTTTATTTTTTTCATAACTAGTAATGGCGCACCGTGTGTGTGGTGCGCCCTTACTAGTTGTACAAGTAATGGCGCACCACTCCCACGGCAAGGCCATTACTAACTTGGCCCAAAATTTCCACCTAATGCACCCCCCTGGACCGCCTTTTCAGTTTTAAAAAAAATAAAAGAAAATGATGGAAATGTCAAAAAATAAAAGAAAATAAGTTTCCCATGTGATATGTGGTCTACTTGTTGGGAAAATTTACAAATATGAATTTCGACTTTATTTGCAAAATCTCTCTAGAATTTGTAAAATGGGCATAACTTTTGCATACGAATTCGGATTAAAAAGTTACATCCAAATTTAACAGGGGGAACCCCGTTAAACATTTTCAAAATCCTCAAAAACCTAACAGAAAAAGGTTACGGGGCTGTTAAGATCTAGAGGGGAAAAATGGAAAAAAATTCAAACTTACTAGTGGCGCACCGTTTGCTAGGTGCGCCACTAGTAACAGACAAAAAATAGTTTCAAATTTTTTTGTTGGATTTTTTTTTCAAAAAATGATACGTAATATGACCGGGAAGTTTGAAATATTTTTCAAAATTTCATCATACTCATGAACATGAACAAAGTCCTAGACATCAACAAGGTTTAATAGGATTGATATGATAGATATATCAACAAGTGCCTGTTAAGTGAGGTGGTGCTGGGGTTGGATAGAACTGTGAAGTTAAGCATGCTCGGGCTGGAGTAGTGTGAGGATGGGTGACCTTCTGGGAAGTTTGACCACTTAGTGCGATTTGACTTGTGATTAAGCATATTGACTTGAGATTAAGCCATAGTGACCCGAGATTAAGAAAAAAATAAAAAAAATAAAAAATTTGAAAAAAAAATCTGAAAAAATATTTGAAAAAAATTGTTAGTAATGGCGCACTTCTATGTGGTGCGCCATTACTAAGTGAGATAGTAATGTCGCACCGTGTGATATACTAATGGCACGCACTCCCTCGTGCGCCATTAGTATACCAGATACTAATGGCGCACCAGGGAGATACTAATGGCGCACCAGGGGTGCGCCATTAGTATAAAATTCTAATGGCGTGATGCTAGTGGCGCACCTGTAGTGCGCCATTAGTAGCCAAAACAGGTGCGCCACTTGCAGGCCTTTTCCTAGTAGTGTACCCTTAACCATTGGTAGCCATGTCTTCCCGTCAGACCTAATAATTTGGAGTCACAAGGATTGGATGTGATATTAGGCATGGACTGGATGTCAAAGTATGGAGGAAGCATTGACTGTGCTAGTAAGTCGATTTATCTCACCACCCCTAAGGGAAAAAGGATTAAGTATGTATCTAGGAATGGGAGTTGTTCAGGAGGAAGTGCCTGTAGTGAAGGATTACCCGGATGTTTTCCCAGAGGAGTTACCAAGCATGCCATCGGATCAAGACATCGAGTTTTTGATAGAACTGTTGCCAGGCACTGGGCCTATATCGAACCGACCATACCGGATGCCCACAAATGATCTGGAGGAGATTAAGAAGCAGATCAAGGAGTTATTGGAGAAAGGTTACATTCGACGTAGTTCATCACCATGGGGAGCACCAATGCTTTTGGTTGAGAAGAAAGATAAGTCTCTAAGAATGGTTGTTGATTATCGTGCGTTAAATGAGGTGACGATGAAGAACAAATACCCACTGCCGATGATCGATGATTTGTTTGACCAGCTGCAAGGAGCTAAGGTGTTTTCAAAGATCGATCTGCGATCAGGATATCACCAGCTGAAGATTCGAGAGGGATATACCAAAGACAACATTCACCACACGGTACGGGTTGTATGAATATACGGTCATGTCATTTGGACTGACTAACGCCCCTGCCTATTTCATGAGCATGATGAACAAAGTGTTCATGCAATATTTGGATAAGTTTGTTGTGGTGTTCATTGATGATATAATGGTATATTCGAAGAATGAGGAGGAGCACGAAGAGCATTTGCGTTTAGTTCTCGAGAAACTCAGGGAACACCAGTTGTATGCCAAGTTCAGCAAATGTGAGTTTTGGTTGAAGGAAGTCAGGATTCCTTGGACATGTTATATCAGGAGAAGGTGTAGCAGTAGATCCCACCAAGGTTCAGTTAGTCACTGAATGGTTGGCACCCACTTCAGTTAGCGAGATCCGCAGTTTTCTTGGACTCGCAGGATACTATCGGAGATTCATTGAGAATTTTTCCAGGATTGCGAAGCCAATAACGGAGTTATTGAAGAAGGATACCAAATTTAAATGGACGGAAGAATGTGAGGAAAGTTTTCAGGGGTTAAAGAAACGTTTGACTACAGCCCCAGTGCTGATTCTGCCATATATACGCAAGGATTTCCAAGTGTATTGCGACGCCTCTCTCCTAGGACTTGGAAGTGTGATTATGCAGGACGCAAGAGTTGTTTCGTATGCCTCACAACAACTAAAACCGCATGATTTGAATTATGCCACGAATGATTTGGAGTTAGTAGCTGTAGTGCATGCGCTCAAGACTTGGAGACATTACCTTATTGGAAACCGTTGTGATGTGTACACGGATCATAAGAGTTTGAAGTACATTTTCACACAGAAGGAGTTGAACCTTAGGCAGAGGAGATGGTTGGAGCTTATAAAGGATTATGACATGAAGCTTCACTATCATCCAGGCAAGGCCAATGTCACAGCAGACGCTTTGAGTCGGAAGAGTTATGCTAATACCCTAGTAAGCACGGGATTGCCAAAGGAGTTAGCAGAGGATCTGAGGGAACTTCGATTGGAGATTGTTCCTAGAGGTTTGTTGCAACAATGGAGGTACAGTCTACATTGTTAGGAAAGATTCGAGAAGCTCATAAGGATGACAAAGAGATTGCTGAGATAAAAGATAGAATGGGCAAAGGAAAGGCCAAAGGTTTTCGTGAGGATGAGCACGACACCTTATGGTTTGAGGACCGTGTTTATGTGCGCAATAACACAGAGATCAGGAAGTTAATACTTCAGGAGGCTCATGATTCACCATACTCGAAACACCCCGGAAACACCAAGATGTATTTGGATTTGAAGGAACGTTTCTGGTGGACTGGTATGAAGAAGGATATTGCCGAGTATGTAGCCGAATGTGATGTATGTCAGAGAGTGAAGGCTGAGCATCAAAAGCCAGCAGTATTGTTACAGCCTATGCCGATACCCGAATGGAAGTGGGTAAACTTGGCATGGATTTTATCACCGGATTGCCCAGGACCAAATCAGGATATGATTCTATATGGGTAGTAGTTGATCGATTGACCAAAGTGGCTCACTTTATCCCAGTGAAAACCACCTATACAAGTGCGAAGTTGGCCAAGATATACATGACCAGGATCATATGTCTGCATGGAGTTCCGAGGACCATAGTATCACATAGAGGAACACAGTTTACCTCAAAGTTTTGACATCAACTGCACCAGACTTTGGGAACGAGATTGGAGTTCAGTACGGCATTCCACCTGCGGATGGATGGACAGACCGAGAGAGTCAACCAGATTCTGGAGGACATGTTGAGGGCCTGTGCGCTAGATTATGGATCTAGTTGGGATGACAATTTGCCCTACGCGGAGTTCTCATACAACAATAGCTATCAAGCCAGTTTGAAGATGGCACCATTCGAAGCCCTGTACGGACGAAGGTGCAGAACACCGTTGATGTGGGATGAAGTAGGAGACCGACAGTTGTTTGGACCAGATTTGATCAAGGAGTCTGAAGAAAAGGTTAAGTTGATCCGAGATAGATTAAAGGTAGCTCAGTCCAGACAGAAGGGTTATGCAGATTCGAAACGCAAGGAAATAACCTATGAAATTGGAGAAATAGCATATCTACGAGTGTCACCTCTGCGAGGAGTGAAACATTTTGGAGTTAAGGGAAAGCTAGCCCCGAGATTTGTAGGACCGTATCGAATGTTGGAACGTATGGGAGAAGTTGCCTACAAGTTGGAGTTACCTGAAGGACTATCAGGTGTTCATGATGTGTTTCATGTTTCACAGCTGAAAAAGTGTCATGCTGAGATGGTCAATATACCGTTAAGAGATACAGTGCCCTTGGAGGCGATTAAGTTGGACAGTGAGCTGACCTATGAGGAGAAGCCAGTCAGGATTCTTGAATTTGCCAGCCGAGTCACCCGCAGCAAGGTTATCAAGTTTTGCAAAGTTTAGTGGAGTCACCATACCGAGGATGAAGCCACCTGGGAACGAGAGGATGATCTTCACAAAGACCACCCACACCTATTTTCTAGCCAACCCGAATCTCGAGGGCGAGATTCATCTTAAGGGGGTAGGTTTGTAACATCCCAAATTTCTAATTTGGAATGTTATACATAGATCATTCCTGCATATCATATTTTATTGCATTTCGTTTCGCGATCCTCGAAACCCTAAGCAACTCAAGGACCCTCGGAGAGAGTTGGGGATTTTCCTGTTTTCATATTTGAGTTTTATCAAATATTGAAACGAGGGTTATTGGTTTTAATTACTTTTCTCTCCGAAAATATTTCACATTAAAATATATGAGAGGAGATAATATGAATTCTCCAAAATAATTGAAATATTGGAGGAAAAATATTAAAATCAAATATTGGATTTTATTTGGAGTTTATTGCTATTTTATTTGAATTAGAAAAATTGCATGTTTTTCAAAGTTGCATTTTACGGCCAAGAAAATGTTCATCTCGTTCTAAATATTTTATTTAGACGGTGAAATTTTGTTTTGGAATTTTTAGATTTTTATCTTATTTTCTAGGATTTATTTAATTTTTGGTGAAATTATTTAAAAAAGTCTTGGCCGGTGGTCAAGCTCAACCAAGCCAGCCGCCCAACCCGCCATTGCCGCCGAGTCCGACCGGGACTCTGTCCCGACACCGCCTTGCCTCATCCCCAAGCCAGCCGCCCCCCCCCCTCCTTAAATACGCCGCCCACGACCCCCACCACCACCACGATCCTGCCCGCCGACCGCCGGTTGCCGCCACTGCCGTCGCTTGCGCCGCCGCCCGCGCCACCGCCGCTGCACCCGGTCCCTGTCGGAGCCGCCCCGCCTCGTCGGAGCCTCGCCGGAGGTATACGCAGCCGCCGCCGTCGTTCGGTTTTATTTTTAAACCGATCCATTTTTTTAGAAAACCCTAGTTTTCGTTTTTTTCGAATAGATCGGTTTTATTTTTTTCCCGGTTTAGTTTAGATAGTGGACGTTCGTCCGTACGTTCGTTTTAACGAACGGTGTTCACTCGTTAGCCGCACACAGCGAACGTTCGTCCGTTAGCCTGTTCGTCAGTTTTTCTTTTTCTTGGATTTTACGTGATTATTTTCTATCGCGATTTCTGATCCGATTTTCATTTTAGTTTATCTTTTCGCTCGTTTATCGGAATCAGGCAATTCAAGCGCCTAGATCTTCGTCTCGAAACCCTCTTTCTGTTTAATCAACTTGAACAAGATTTTGGTACTTTAAAATTTGACTTTAGTTCAGATTAGTAAACGGGTCTTGTTTCTTTCGCAGTTTGAGTTTCGTTGCTCCGTTTGATTTGATTCTTTTTACAAACCGGAGTTCTTAAGTTGAACATTCTGGTTAGATCTTCTTATTTGAGATTTACCCGTGCCTCTTTGCTTGATTGCTTATGTATGCTATTGTTTGTTTGTGATAGAACACCCGGAGTGCGAAGCGTGCTACTACGACTCTCTAGGTTTTGCGGATCATCAGCAAGGCAAGTAACACATTGATCATACTCTTTTCATACCCAGTTTTTGTGCATTAGCTCAAATCCTCAAACATTGCATGATTAGGATGTGATTAACATGTGGATTGGGAAGTAGTTGATGAGGTAGAACCTATTGCCCTGTTATTATCAAACCCTTGGGAGTTACTTCTATGTATTGCTTATATTGCTATGCTATGCTCGTAGACGTGGTTTGGGTGAGTGAATCCATGACAGATGTGAGATTGTTAATTAATGGTTCAACTTAAGGTGGCAACTTTAATACACATCTGGGTGGATTTCTTTTCGGGCACGTGGAGAATCCAGTGTTGTCCAAGGATATCCCGGAGTACCCGTGTAATAATCCTAAGGTCCGCCACCCAGGCTCAAAGGGAACTGAGATATTTCATGCTAGAAACTTCCGTGTGCAGCCACAAGCTATTATGGGCTCTAGCATAGTTGAGTAAGTTGCATGAGCTCTTGAAGAGGTGGATCAGCAGGTAGAGGGATGTAGGTTGGTATGGTCTCCCCGGAGTAAAGAGTTAATGCTTCTGAAAGACTGTGTGTCGGTCATCCATTTCTCAAACACCCTGTAGTGCGAGAAAATCCAATGGAGGAGATCGAGTCTTGTGGGGAAAAGTGCGCAAACCTCTGCAGAGTGTACAATCTAATCATGGTTAGCTGTGTCCCCGGTTATGGACAGTCTTGAGTATCTAGTACTTTTTTTTGAGGAACTTGACAGTGGGAGAGAACTCCCACTGAATTTTCATATATCCATATAAATGGGGTGTTTACATAGATATATCAGTTACATCCCTACCCCACCCTCACTACTGGTGTCACCAGCAGGGGGGTGGTCAGCTAGGCCATGATCACTATTCACACACTTTTTTTGGCTCTATGCAAGCTAATAGAGTACAAAAGCAGAAGAAGGGCTCAACTAAGTGAGTCACAGTACGAGAGCAGGGCAGCCCTGCGAGCACTCTTTACCCTATGTTGCAAAAGCCCTAAGTCCTGCTTAAAACGCTGAAACCAAGATGTAATGCTTGGGGCTACACCTCTGAAGTGTTTATTGTTTCTTTCCTTCCACAAACTCCAGGCAGCAGTGTAGAACGTTTCAGTGAAGAAAGGATTGGGCCAGTTGGTTTGTGCGTTTTGCAGCGCAGCAAACGT